>JACEEZ010020153.1:50000-57500 GCA_016584305.1 Chionoecetes opilio
ACCTCTTTTCCCTTCCTTCCTTCCTTTTTCCCCCTCCCCTTCCCTTCCTTTTTCCCTTCCTTTTCCCTTTTCCTTTTTTTCCTCCCTTTTTTTTTCCTTTTTCCCTCCTCCCCCCTTTTTCCTTTTCCTTTTCTTCTTTTTCTTTTTCCCTTTTCCCTTTTTTTTCCCTTTTTCCTTTCCCCCCCACCCTTTTCCCTTTTCCCCTTCCCTTTCCCCTCCTCCCCCCCCCTTTCCCCCTTTCCCCCTTTTCCTCCCCCCCCTCCCCCCCCTTTCCCTTTCCTCCCTTTTTCTTCCTCTTCCTTTTTCCCCCATTTTCCTTTTTTCTCTCCTCTTCATTTCTTGAGTGACATTTTTTACGTGTTAGAGAGAGGAGGGGAAAGGGAGAGAGAGAGAGAAAAATAGGAGAAAAGAGAGAGAGGGGGAGAGAAAAAGGGGAGAGAGAGAAGGGTGAATGACATTTTTTATGGGCCCCCAAAAAACCCAAAACAACTTAAATAGAAAAATTAGGGGGGAAAGGAGGGGGGGAAAGGGAGGAGGAGGGGGGGGAAGGGAAAAAAAGGAAAGATAAAATATTTAAAATAAAAAAAAATATAAATATTTTATAGAAACCTGATAATCAGCAGTTTTAAAAATTTTACAAAGGAATACAAAGGAAAACCCCCAAAACACCAACAGACCAATGGGGTCCTTAAAAAGGCTTTTGCTTTAAATCCCAACTACACTAACTAATGAAAAGGGAGAGAAAGGATAGGAAGTAGAAGGCTCCTCCCCACCCCCCCAACCCCCTCCACCCAGAAGCGGGCCCGGGCCCCGAAAAAAAAAAAAAAATTAAATTCCCCCAAAATGGGCAAATAAAAAGAAAAACTGCAGGGAATTTGTGGGGGAAAAATTTGAAAGCGTAATTATGGCTAACTACTACAAATTTGTGGGGGGGTTGGGTTTTTAGTGCTTTTTAATAGGTCGTTATGGTTTTTTAATGGTGTGAACACAGTGGGGAGGTTCAAAGGGGGGGTGCGGCAGCCTTGCCTGGCGCTTTTTTTTGGGGGGTCAGCTCAATCAGGCCCCAGCCCTTTTCCCCAATCCCTCCCGGGGATTGTGTACTTTCCCTTTGTAGGACGCCGTACACCTTCCCCAATCCCTCCTGCAGGCCAGTGCCCCCGGTACCTTTAAATTTCCCGAGGGGGGTGGTCACTAATTTGCCCCGGACCCTAACGGGAACCACACCCGTCACAGGTCGAGAGTAGTAGTGGTAACCGTTAACTGGGGGCTATCTGTGGTGTTATGAGGTTTTAATGTATTGTTGGGGGAGGCTAGTGGGGGAAAAAGTTCAGGGGTGGTGCGGAAACCCTTTCCCCCTGGCGCTTTTTTGGGGAGGCAGCAGCAATACCCCCCAGTCCGTTTAAATCCACTCGGTTGCATTTCCCCAAAGTAGGAGGGCCCGTCCATTTAAATCCCCCCTGAAGCGGGTGACCCCGGGTTAAAAAATTCCCGATGGGGGCCCCAAAATTGACGGGGCCCCCTTACTAAACCCAAAGCCCGTCAAGGTCCCCAAAAAGTTTTTGTAGTGCCCGTTTACTCGGGCTGCCCTGAGACGTGTGGGGGGGGGGTTTGTAGACGCGACTCGCAATCTTTTTACGCAATGGAGTAAGTTTCAGAGGCCCGCGAGATAAATTTATTATTCCGAGATAAACAGTGACAACCGGGGTTTTGGAATATGAAATATTTTTCCAGGCGTTTTTTTAAAATAATTCTATTGTATTTGGTTTACTACTCTGACGGAAACCCCATTCCATACTTTTTCAACAGGGTTTTTGAAAAAAATTTTTTGGGCTTCGTTCGTTTCCCAAACCTTTTCCCTCCCTTTTTAAACCGTTTTTTCTTTTTTTTTGGTTTGGGCCGGGTCTAGCGTGAAAAAAAATTTTTCGGGACAAACCGTTGAAAATCCATTGAAGTTTTTAAAAAAGGACTTCGATGAGGTCCCTTTTAAACCCCTTTCCCTTTGGGGGGAGTGGGAATAATTTTAAGGTTTTTTTGGGGGCCGGGATTTTTTCGTACATTTATTTCGCAATCTAGGTATCATTTTGGTTCCTGGGGCGGGAATTTTTTCAGTTATTATTTTTCCTTTTTTAAAATTTAAGGTGACCAGAAACTGCACACAGTTCGAGGGGGCAAAACAAGCGGGGTTAAAAAGGTGAGTAAAATTTTCTTTTTAAAAACGAAAGTTCTTTCCAAAACCCAACCAATTTATTTGCAGTTTTTACACCTCTATAATTTGGTTTTATTCGGTTTAAAATTTTTCCCAGTTTAAATAACGCCTAAATTTTTTCTTATAAACCCTTTTATTTTTGGGAAACTTTCCCCACCACGAAACTTTCATGAGGTTGTTTTAAACCAAATATGTGGGCTGCATTTTTAAATTTAAATTCATTTGCCATTTTTTTGACCTTTCCCCTTTAGCGTTTTTAAGTCGGTTTTTTTAGGGTTGGGCGCTAGTTTCTGTAGAGGTTTATGTTTTTTAAATTTTCTTTGCCCATCAAAAATTTCAAAAAATCCTGCATGTGTTTCCCTCGTAAATGTCTTTATTTTATATTTAAAAACGGGAAATTAGGTCCGAGAATGACCCTTGAAACCCACCACATTTACTTTGGCCCCAAATCGAAAAATTTTTCCATTTATTACCCCTTTGTTTACGTTTTTGACAGCCAGTTTTTCTACCCTTTTTGGGAAAGATGGCCTGTTATCCATGATTTTTTACTTTTGCAAATGGAACGCTTAGGGAGGAACTTTGTCAACGCTTTTTGGAAAAATCGGGAAACTACGTCTACGGCCCTTCGTTTGTGGTACATTTTGAATACCTATTTTTTAAAAATCAAAGGAATTTTTTGAGGGGCACTGACGTTTTTTCTGAATCCAGGGCTGCAAATCTTTGTTTATGTCTTTTTTCTTCAAAGGGAATTTAAAACGATTTTTGGTCTCTTATATTAAAAAATTCCATTAAATTTTTCCAGAAAAACTGATTTTAAACTGATGGGCGATAGTTTCCGGGCTCCGACTTGTTTTCCTTTTTTAAAATTATGGGGTGAACATTTTCTAGTTTCCATTCGCACGGTAAAAATTTCCGGTGGAAGTAAAGCCCAAATTAAATTTAAATGGAAAAAGTTTTTTCCCTTTTCGGTTCTTTGTTTCTTTTAATATGCGGGGGCGGAAATTTTTTTTCGGGACCGGGGGGCTTTGTTTATTTTAAAGTTTTTTATCGGGGGAGCAAAATGTCCATTCCTAAAAGGTTAAGACCTTAAGGCCAAGCCCTTTTTGTTCGGTTTTCGGGGGGGGTTTGTTTTTTGGGGTGTTTTCCCACTGTGAAACTGATGCAAAAAAGTTATTTAGAGTATCCGCCAAGATCTTCATTTTCTTGTTTCCCGCCTTTTCCCTTTTTCCCAAGGCCCTAGGGTTTTGCCCGCCCTTTACTTTTTTCCTTTTAACATAGCTGTAGAATTCTTTAGGGTTTTATTTGCTCATTTTTTGGGAAAAACGTCTTCAAAATTTTTTTTTATCTGCTTAAGAGGTTTTTTGTATTTCGTCTAAATTCCGGGCGTATCGCGTTTGTGTCTTCATTTTGTTTCTTTGTGTTTTTTTTAAAGCCCGGGTTTTTTGCTGCAAGGGTGTCCGATTTTTTTGGGTCCCCCATTTCGGTTTTAAAGTTTTGAAAAAAAATCCCTTATGCATCGGTATTGAGGTTGTAATTGCTAAGTTAAGCCTTTCCGGGTGGTGAAAACATGCCCTTTTCCCACAATTTTTTTCGTTACTTTTTGAGATAACCCTTCCAACGGTGTTTGTTAAGATTTTTTTTAGTTTTTTTTGAAGTCTGCCTTTCATAATCAAAAAACTTTTTCTTTACTTTCCCCTTCGATTGTCTTACTGATGGTTAAATTAAATGGGAAAATAATCGCCCGGGGTCCACTTTCTCCCAAATTCGGATCCGACGTTACCCTTTTTCCGACAAAAATTTTTGTTAGTTGTGAAAATAAGATCTAAAATTTTTTCGCCTCTCTTGGATGATCCAAAGTGTTTTGGGATAAAGCACTTTCTTGGGGATTTTGAATAGGAAATGTGCCCCCAAGGTTTTGTAAACGGGGGGGCCCAAAAGTAACGGGGAAAATTTTAAAACACCGAATATTACCCCTTTCGTTTGGAACTAATTTTCCCAAAATTTTTTAAAAGAGTTCTTCCCCCAATTGTATTTTTTTGAGCTGGAGGGGCGAAAAAACAAGGGCCCAAATTTCTCTTTTTAGAATGGGCGAATTTTGTTTGAAAGAAAATTAAAATTTTGTTATTAGGGTTTCCCTGTTTTAATACTAAGGGGGGGTGAAGGCAGGATTTATATATAAATAATACACCTCCCCCTGCTCTTCGTTTTCTTTCTTTAAATTTAAAAAGTTTTTCCCCTGGGAGGGGAAAATTCAAACCCCAAAAAACTCTATTTTGTCGTATCTATCCATGACCTTAAATTCCGAGATGGGGTATGTTCTAATAAACTAGTTCCTCTAAACCCTGGGAAATTTTTTACGTATACTACGGGGATTAAAGTAAAAAGCTTTAATATCCCGGGATGGGTAGGGGTTTGGGGGTTTGCGGGGGAAATAAAATTTTTGGGGCCCTTTTAGCGAAAGAGAACTTAAAATTGCGGGAACCTAGACTTTTGGGGGTTGTGGAACCCCCTAACCCGCGGGGGTTTTTTGATTTTTAGTTAGTTAACCCCGTCCTTTTTGAGGTACCGGTCTTCAGAAACCAAAGAAAATTTAAATGGAGACCATCGTTTTTGGAAGAGAACGGTTTGGTTTTAAAAAAAGGTCCCATAATTTTTAAAATTCAAAATCCTTCTTCTTTACCGAGATTTGGGGGAGACGATTGTTTGTGCTGAAGGCCCGGGTTTAGAAGCTGTTTGCCGCATTTTTCCTTTGGAAAAAATAAAAAATGGGGGAAGAGGAGGGGGGGAGGGGGGGGAAAGGGGGTTTGGGAGGAGGAGGAAGGGGGGGGGAGGAGGAGGAGGGAGCGGCCCCCAAAAGAATTAAAAAATATTTAAAATTTCAATAAGAGTTAAAATTTTTAGTAACAAATTCCCCTCTCTCTCTCTCTCTCCTATCCCCCCCCCTCTGTACCCAAACCCCCCTCTCCCCTTCTTCCCAAGCATATATTTTTTTCTCTCCTCCATACAAAGATTTTTTTTTCCTTCCCCTCTCTCCCCCCTCCCCCTCTCTCTCTCTCCCCTCCTCTCTCTTCTCTCTCTCAAACTCTTTCCTAAACCCGACCTCTCCTTTCCTCGTTCACACACACACACACACACACACACACACACACACACACACACATACACACACACACACACCCACCCACCTGCCTAACGGTATATGCAGTCTATAATGATATCAATATATAAATTACATATATAGACACAGATAATAACAATAATGTCAACAATAGCTAAAGCAAATCATAATAACCTGAAATACTGATAAATTAACGTGTGTGTGTGTGTGTGTGTGTGTGTGGTGTGTGTGTGTGTGTGTGTGTGTGTGTGTGTGTGTGTGTGTGTGTGTGTATGCCAGGCCACGATCAAAAGTGTTATGTAAGATGTTGTTATGATAGGAGGAATAATCACACACACACACACACACACACACACACACAACGTACATTAATCGATAAATAGATATAGATAGATAGATAACTAGATAGATATATAATCCACTAATAAACAAACAAAAAAGAGAGAGAGAGAGAGAGAGAGAGAGAGAGAGAAGAGAGAGAGAGAGAGAGAGAGAAGAGAGAGTGAGAGAGAGAGAGTTATCGGCTCCTTAGATGAAAAGTTACCATGTTATGAGGAGGAGGAGGAAGAGGAGGGAGGAAGGAGGAGGAGGAGGAGGAGGAGGAGGAGGGTTGTATATTTTTGTAATTCCTGACTGTTGCTCCTTGTAAACTCTCTCTCTCTCTCTCTCTCTCTTTCTCTTTCTCAAGCCTAAAGCCGGCAACTTCCCTCTCTGCTCTCTCTCTCTCTCTCTCTCTCTCTCTCTTTAACTTGTCTGGTCACCCCTCCCATCTCCATATACTGAGAGAGAGAGGGAGAGGAGGGGAGAGGAGGGAAGGTGGGAGGGAGGGAGTGTAGGAAGGAAAGGAAGGAAGGAAGGAAGGAAGGGAAGGAAGGAGAGAAGGAAGAAGGGAAGGAGGGAAGGAAGGAAGGAGGAAGGAAGGGGGAGGGAGGGAAGGAAGAAGGGAAAGGAAGGAGGGAAGGAAGGAAGGAGGGAAGGAGAGAAATGAAAGAGGGAAAGGGAAAGGGGAAGGAAGGAGGGAATGAAAGAAAGGAGGGATGACAAAGGAATACAAAGGAAACACAAACAGCAACAAAAGGGATAGGTCTTAAAAGACTGTTGCTTAAACTCCCACTACATAACTAGATAATAAGAGAGAAAAGGAAGGAAGTAGAAGGGAAGGAAGGAAGAAGAAGAGGAAGGAGGGAGGGAGGGAAGGAAGGAAGGAAGGGAAGGGAGGAGAGGAAGGAAGGCAGAAAAATATAGGAGACTTCACATGAGAAAAGATTTATCGGAGAAGATAGAATGAGAGAGAGAGAGAGAGGAGAAGAGAGGAGAGAGAGAGAGAGAGAGAGAGAGAGAGAGAGAGAGAGAGAGAGAGAGAGAGAGGAGAGAGAGGAGAGAGAGAGAGAGAGAAAAATTATCGGCCTAAACAAAGAATGAGAAAGAAGAAAGGAAAGACGAGGGAGGAACAGGGAAGGAAGGAAGGAAGGAAGGAAGGAAGGAAGGAAGGAAGGAAGGAAGGAAGGAAGGAAGGAAGGAAGAAAGAGATAATATAAGGGATAGAAGAAAGGAATAGGAGAGAAGAGATAGACAAAGAATAAACAAGAGGAAACATGGAAAAAAGTTATAAAAAAAAACTAAAAAAACTAGAAAAACAAAATAAACTAGAAAAAAAAACTAGAAAAAAAAATTTGAAAAAAAACTAGAAAAAAAAAACTAGAAAAAAACGAAAATAAATAAATAAACTAAAAAAAAAAAATTGAAAAAAAAACTAGAAAAAAGTTATACAAAAAAAAACGAAAAAAAACTAGAAAAAAGTTATATAAAAAAAAAAAACTAGAAACAAAAACTAGAAAAAAAGGAAAAAAATAGTTGGAGGAAAAAATAAAATAAAAACAGGAACTAAACATTAAAAGAGTTGATACAAAAAGGCAAAAAAAAAAAAAAATAGTTGAAGAGGAAAAAATAAAATAAAAACAGGACCTAAACATTAAAAGAGTTGATACAAAAAGGCAAAAAAAATAAAGACAAAAAAGGCCAAAAAGAGGCCAAAGAGGATGAGGCAAGAGGAAGAGGAGGGGACAGAAGGCAGGCAGGCAGGAGGCAAACAAGAGGAAGGGAGTTAAGAGGAAAGAAAAAGTTAAGAAGAGGTGCGAGAAAAAAAAAACAAAAAAAATGAGTTGAAAAAAAAGGC
>JACEEZ010020153.1:67500-75000 GCA_016584305.1 Chionoecetes opilio
CTAGTGTAATATATAATGTACTGTAATATATACGATGTAGTCTAATGTAAGTAATGTCATATATTTTAACCCCTTCACGCCCAGATCTTTCCTTTGCTATATAAAATGGTCTGTTGTCAGCCATAAAATAACGAAAAGTCACTGAATATACCACAGTAGTTAGTGGACAAGGATACTAAACAGGTCATAGCTTATAAAAACATTGCTTATAGTCACTACAAAATCGTTAAGGGTACCCAATTACAATGGAAATCACGTTCGGGGCCTAAAGGGGTTAATGTCATATGTATTATAATGAATAAAATTTCCTGTATAATAAATTATTTAATTATTTTCCCTTTGAACTTTTTTAAGACAGCTATGAGAAAAAGAGGTAATGGTTATGATGCATAGTAGAAAAGTATAGTAGTAGTAGTAGTATATAGTATAGTAGTAGTAGTAGTATAGTAGTAGTAGTGGTAGTAGTAGAGTAGTAGTAGTAGTAGAGTAGTAGTAGTGGTAGTGTAGTGGTATGGTAGTAGTGGGTGGTAGTGGGTATGTAGTGTAGTAGTAGGAGGAGGAGGGAGAAAATAGTAGTAGTAGTAGTGTATAGTAGTAGTGTAGTATATAGTAGTAGGAGGAGGAAGGCATAATAGTATAGTGTATAGTAGTAATAGTAGTAGGTAGGAAGGAGGGGAGGAGGAGGATAAAAGTATAGTAGTAGTAGTAGAAAATAGTAGTAGTAGTGGGTTAGTAGTAGTGTAGGAGGAGGAGGAGGGGATAATAGTAGTAGTAGTAGTAATAGTAGTAGTAGTGAGTAAGTAGGGGAGGGGGGAGGAGGAGTAAAGTAGTAGTATGTATAGTATGAATAGTAGTAGAGTAGTATGAAATCATATTTAATAGGGGCAATAGCAAAACAATGATGAAATAAATAAAATAATAATAAAATAATAGTAAAAATAGTATGAGTAATAGAAGAAGCTAAATTGGCTAATTGTTCATTTTGTGCAAAACCCCGACCCTTGGTAGACAGTATCTTGAGTAGTGACTTACTGGGAAGGGCCCCAAACGGGAGCCCTTTAAAATGCCTTTGGGGCAAAATCCAAATGGCAGATCCCCCATGAGGCATAAAATTAAGTGCTAAACAGCAAACCTTGCCCCACTCAAATCCACATTTAAGCTCACATTGTTTCAAAAACGCCATGGTCCAAAAACAGCGTACAATAATTACGACAAAACCCACCCTGGCGGCCGTCTGTGCACTGCTACGGGCCAAAGATTAAGTTTTTTGCCTATAACTTTTTTCAGGTTAATTTTAGAGCCATGGTGCCTTAGTAAACAATGATCAGCATTAAATATGGATTTGAGTGAGGTATAAGTTTGCATGTTTTGAGCAACTTAATGTTTTGCCTTATGGGAGGGTCCGCCATTATGGATTTTCCCCCAAAAAAGGGTTTGTCAAGGGGTTCCAGTTTGGCAGCCCTTCCCAATGTAAATAATAATAATAATAATTTTATCATCACCCGGAGGCATACAGGCAAAACAACAAACAACAAGATACTATTAAGATACGATTACGTACAACAAGACGATACGATACAACAAGATACGATTAACTTAAGTACTCGAGCAAAAAAAAAAAAGTACTATCTCAAGATACTTCATGCCAGGCCTCGTGATTCACCACAAAAAGAACCATTCCGAGTCTTACTAGCCCTGCTATAAGAGATAAGAGAGAGAGTGTGTGAGTGAGTGAGTGAGTGAGTGAGAGAGTGAGTGAGTGAGTGAGTGAGAGGAGGGAGAGGGAGGGAGTGTGAAAGAATTATTGGAGAGGGAGAGAGAAGGGAGAGTGAGTGAGAGGCAGAGAGAGAGAGAGAGAGAGAGAGAGAGAGAGAGAGAGAGAGAGGAGAGAGAGAGGAAGAGAGAGAAAAGTAGAAAGAGGAGAGAGAAGAGAGGGGAGGCAGAGAGGGGAGGAGTGTGGGTGAGAGAATGAAGAGAGAGAGAGAGGAAAGAGAGAGAGAGAGAGAGAGAGAGAGAGGAGAGAAAAGAGAGGGGAGAGAGAGAGAGAAGAGAAAAGAGAGAGAGAGAGGCAGGAGGAGGAAACATAAGTAAAGAATAATAGAAAGAGAAAAATTGATATAAAAACAATAGAGATTTAGAATTACTAGAAAAACTACAAAAGAAAAAGAAAAAATCTAAAAACTCACCTCTGGGATAAGTGTTGCCTTCCAAATACCTTCCGGGCAGCAGCGCCTCTCTCTCCGGGTACCGATAGTTCTCAAAGCCCCGCGCACTACCACTGCCCTCCCGATACCCAGAGCCGCTCCCATCCGTCGTGTACCCATCAAAATCCACACTGGCGGGTCTATAACCTCCCCTATAGGCATTATGATACTCCTCCGCGCTTCTAAAATATCTAGGCCTTGTAGTGGACGGGTCCTTATCCTCTTCTGCGCCTTCTGAATGTGAGGTTCTCCGGTAGTCACCCCTTGGAGCCGTATTATATTGTCCTTCTTCAGTATAATGGTGATTGTAAGCCGGTGGGGGTTGCCTTGACAAACTACCATAGTCCCTGTTGTTTTGGTAGCCGTTTTCTACCATACGACGATCATTATAGTTTCTAGTATAGTCCCCAGTGTCCCTAGTGTCCATATCCCGGTTTCTAGTATAGCCAGGGGGGTCATGTCTATAGCCAGGGGGTTTATTTCGGTAGTCTGAATCATTTCGGTAGTTCGGTTGTTCAGAAGGCTGTTTCCGGTAGTTTGGTGGTTCGTTGCGGTAGTTTGCGTTGGCGGTGGTTAGTGGGTAGTCTCTAGGGGCTGTAGGGTAGTTGTGGTAGTCTAATGGGTGGTTGTAGCGGCCCCGTATCCCGTTTTCTGCGCCTGTGTCGCGGCTATTCGGGTTGTAGGTCATGCTGGCGGTGGAGGTTGGTGTTCAGTTTGTTATCATTTTACGGGTTGTGGTTGTGGTTGCATGGTGTGGCGACCTGGAAGAGAGAGAGAGGGTGTGAGTGAGTGAGTGAGTGAGAGGAGGGAGAGGGAGGGAGTGTGAAAGAATTATTTGGGGAGGGAGAGAGAAGGGAGAGTGAGAGAGAGAGAGGAGAGAGAGAGAGAGAGAGAGAGAGAGAGAGAGAGAGAGAGAGAGAGAGAGAGAGAGAGGGTAAGAGAGAGAGAGAGAGGGTAAGAGAGAGGAGAGAGAGTGAGTGTGGGTGAGAGAAGTGTGGGTGAGAGAAGAGGAGAGGAGAGAGGAGAGAGAGAGAGAGGGGAGAGAAGAGAGAGAGAGAGAGAGAGAGAGGAGAGAGAGAGAGAGAGAAGAGGAGAGAGAGAGGAGGAGAGAGAGAGATTGTGTGTGAAGAATTATTAGAGAGAGAGAGAGAGAGAGAGAGAGAGAGAGAGAGAGAGAAGAGGGGGAGAGAGGGAAGGAGAGGGGAGAGAGAGGAGGGGGGAGAGAGGGGGGAAAGAGAAGAGAGAGAGAGAGAGGGGAGAAAAAAGAAAAAAGAAGGGAAGAATTCAAGAAGAAGAAGAAAACAAAGGAAGAAGAAACTAAAAGAAAGTTTTTAAGATTTAGAGAAACAAAGTGAGAGGACGAAAGGGAGGAAAAAAAGAAAGATAAAGGGAGGGAGAAGACTTTTGGTGAGAATTATAAAAAAGGAAAGGGAAAAAGGGAGGAGAAAAGGTAATTATTCGGGGGACTTTAAATAGTACTGGACTGGGGTTATCTGGAGTAGTTAAAAAGGGAAAATTCCCAAAATCCATAAAAGGAAAAATTTAAGGTTAATGAAGTAAAAATTTGTTTCTATTTTTAGAAAAAAGGAGGAGAAGGGAGAAAAAGGAAAGAAGAAGGAGAGAGAAGAGGTGGAAAAAAAAAGAAAAGGGGAAAAAAAGGTTAATTGAAAAAGGAATAAGTAGGGAAATAGAGGGGAGGAGGGAAAAATAGGAAGGGGGAAGGGGGGGGGGGAAAAGGAGGGGGAGGGGGGAAAGGAAAAAGGGGAAAAATTAAAATTTTAAAAAAAGAAATGGTTAAAGGGAGGAGGAGGGAGGGGAGGAGAGGAGGAGGAGGAGGAGGGGGGGGAGGGGAGGAGGAGGGAAGAGAAGGGGAGGAGGAGGAGAGAAGGGGAAGGAGGAGAAGGGGAGGAAAAAAAAGTAATAAGAAAGAAAAAAGGAGAGGAAGGAAGAGGAAGGAAGGAAAATAAGGAAGGAAAGGAGGAGGAAGGAAAGGAAAGGAAAGGATGGAAGGAAGGAAGGAAAGGAAGGAGGGGGGAAGAAGAAAGGGGAAGGGAAAGGGAGGAAAAGGAAAAGGAGGGAAAAGAAAGGAAAGAAGGAAGGAAGGGAAAGGAAGGAAGGAACAAAGGAAGGAAGGAGGGAAAGGGAAAGGAAAAAGGAAAGGGAAGAAAGGAAAGGAAGAAAGGAAGGGGGAAAAGGAAGGAAGGAAAAAAGGGGGGAAGAAAGGAGGGGGAAAGGGAAAGGGAAGGGGGGAAAGGGAAAGGGAAAGGGAAGGAAGAAAGGAGGAAGGAAAGGAAGGAAGGAGGGAGGAAGAAGGAAAAAGGGAAAGGGAAGGAAGGAGGAAAAAGGAAAGGGAAGGAAGAAGGGAAGGAAGAGGGAAGAAAGGAAAAAAAGGAAAGGAAAAGGGAAAGGGAAGGAAGGGAAGGGAAAAGGAAGGAAGGAAGGGGGAAAGGAAAGGGAAAGGAAAAAAAAAAAGGTAGGGGACTTTCACTACGGCCAAAAGCATTGTTCGCGACATACCCCCCCAGGTTTCCATAGGGGATTCAGAAAAATTACTCTATGGCACCCTACGATTTCCCGGGGGAGATATTTTACATATGGGCAGCTTGTTTAAGGACGGGCAGCTCAAGCCCTTTGGGGGAATGTTCAGATCCCAATTGCAATTCGGGGAAAAACGGGAAAACCCAAAATGCCAGGGTGCGGCATTTTAAAACTCATTTTTTGATAAAAGTGGTCACTGGAAAAAAAAATAGGGGTTTTCCAGCACTTAAAACAAAAAAGTATAATTTTAAGAACGTTTTTCTTTTTTGTATATTGTATAGAAGCCTGATTTGTAAAACATTGATTAACAAAAAACCAAGGGTTATAGTGAGGAGGCGAGGTTTAAAAATGCTACTCTATGAATTATAGTCAAAAAAACGAATTTTTGAATTATTATACTAGGCAGTCATTTTTTCCTGTTTTTATTGGTATAAATCGATAGAACGCGGAAGGCAATGAGCGACGCGTGAAGTGGAATGTTTGATTCAATTTCCCGCCACAATCTCCCGCCCGGCGTGTGCCCCAAAATTAAAACCCTACATTTTTCCGCAAAAGGGCCCGTTTTCGGCATCTTATTCTTCTTTTTTCCAAAGCTTGTTATTGTATTTGACAGCTTTTGCCAGACGAGCAGTACTGCTTGAAAACAGTGTAAACATCGCCAAATTTTACATCCCACAATAACAGTAAAAAAATATATTAAGCTTTGCTACTGGGGCGAGAAATTTTGATAAATTTGAATTAAGAAGTTCATGAAATGCTGTATCCAAATTAGTAGAAAAACAGAAGAAAATTTTTTTGGTATTCAGATGGGGTTTGCACAAGTTTTCGCGAATTAATTTATGAAAAAATTAGCGCGGAGCCAAAAAACAGTAGCCAACCTTTGATTTTAAAAACTCCCAGCGACCACTGCATTTCTCGAGTTAGATCGGAATATGAAAAGCTTTTTAAAAAGACCCCTTCCCTCCCGGAGTAATTTGAACGACGCGCTTGGAAAACTATCTTATTTTTGGGGTGGCAAGAAAACTAACAAAGGAGCAAATTAAAGTTTTTGTATCTTAAAACAAGGCAGAGAGGGCCCGTGGAAGAAATTAGGATTGGGGGTTACGAGGAAATTTTTGGGGAATGGGGGAGGGTTTTCCTCGGGGGCCCGGGCCCCTTTAAATTTAGGGGGCGGGTGTAAAAAAAAAGAAAGAAATGAAAAAGAAAAGAAAAATGAAAAAATTTAAAGGAAAAAAAAGAAAAATTAAATGAAAAATGAAAGAAATTGAAAGGAAAAAGAAAGAAATGAAAAAATGAAAGAAAGAAATAAAAAGAAAAATTAAAATGCAAGAAAAATTTAAGGAAAAAAAAAAGAAATGAAAATGAAAAATGAAAGAAAAAAAAAAAAAGAGATAAAAAGAAAAAATTGAAAAAAAGAATAAGGAGAAATTAGGAAAAAAAAATTTTTTTTTTTTTTTTTCCCCCCTTTTTAGAAACAAAGATTTTAATTTAAAAGAGAAAGAAAAAAATGAAACAAAAAAAAATAATTCTTTCTTCTCCCCTCCCCCCCTCTTCTTCTTCTTCTCTCTTCTCCTCTCTCTCTTTCTCTCTCTCTCTCTCCCCCTCCCCTTTCCCCTCTACTATCTCTCTCTCTCTCTCTCCTTTCCCCCGCTCTCTCCTCCCCTTCTCTCTCCTCTCTCTCTCTCCCCCTCTTCTCTCTCCCTTTTCTCTCTCTCTCCCCTCTCTTCTTCTCTCTCCTCTCTCTCTCTCTCTTCCGAGGTCAAGGCGATCAAGGGCAGAGAAAAATGAGTGACTGGATATTTTCACCCTATTTTTCTACATACTTACTTCATACTACTATACTTCTACTTCTACACCTATACTAACTTTTACTATAAATACTACACTACTACTACTTCTATTTACTATACTATTCTATTTAAAATACTTTACACTTCTTTTCTTCACTACTATACTACTTTCTACTACTCTATACTATACTTTTAAACACTACACTTACTTCTCTACTACTATATAATTTTACTACCCAACTATACTACTTACTCTCTACTAATCTACTATACCAAAATTTACTATTAAATACTACTACTACTCTACTAATACTCTACTACTCACTACACTCTACTACACTACTACTTTTATACTACTTACTACTATAATATTTAAAATATACTCTATAATCTACTCACATAACACTATAATACTACTATACTTTATACTATACTACACACACACATTCTACAAAACACTACCTTAAATACACTATTACTACTACACTACTACTTCCAACACTACTACTTCTACTAATTACACTATTAAATTTCAAAACACTACTTCTACTACACTACTCACCACCACATATTCCAAAATCAACTACTCTACTTTACTACTTACTACATATACAACTACTTCTACACACCCTTACACCCACTACACAAACTCACTAAACTACACTTTTAACACTTACTACTACAACAAATAATATTCACAAATTTTCATACTCTTTTTCTCTCTCCCCTCTTTTCCCCCCCCCCCCCCACCCCCAACCAAAAAAAATATAACCCCATAATTTAAACCCCCCCAAATAATAATAAACAATAAATTAAATTTTTCTCTTTTTTTTACAAATTAAAATTTTTTTTTTCTTTTAAAAAAACCCCCCCAAACGATAAATTTAAAAAAAAAATAAAAAAGATAATAAAAAGATAGATAAAGGGGATAAATAATAGAAGATAGATAACAGATAGATAGATGATAG
>JACEEZ010020153.1:80000-88236 GCA_016584305.1 Chionoecetes opilio
TACTACTATTCTACAACACTAATTCTACGCTACTACTATACTACTTCTACAAAAAACTACTACAACAAAATTCTAAAACCGCACTACTACTACTACTTCTAAAACCCAACAAAAAACAATATTACACAAATTCTAAAACACAAATTTTCCAACCGCTACTACTACTACTACTTCTACAAAAACAAAAAACCTTACTACTACTTCTACAAAAAACCTAAATTTCAAACCCTACACTACTACTATTTTCTACAACAACAAAAACAACAATATACTATTTCTACAACCTATTTCTACCGCACTACACTATCTTCAAAACAAAAAACAACAAAATACTAACTATTCTACAACACTAATTCTACCGCTTTTACTACTACTCTACACCCAAATTTACTACTTTTTTACACACTACTACTGCTACCCCTACTACTATACTACAACCCTATACTAACAAACTCTACTACAAACCACCTTTTACTACTACACTACTCTATACCCCTTATACTACTCCCTTTACTACCCCTCACTACTACTACTACCCAACCACTACTCTACACTATAACCCTCCCACTAATACAACTACTATTTACTACCACTACCATATACTACACTACTATACCATACCACTACTTATACTATCTACCCTACCCTACAAATACTACTACTATACTCCCACACCACTACTATTACTACTACTAACCCATACCATCTACTCCCTTACTATACTACCACTACCCATACTAAAACCCAATAATAAAAATAAGTAAATATTAAAAAATTTTTATAACATATTTCCTCTCCTCTCTTCTTTTCCCCCCCTCTCTCTCCTTTCCCTCCTCTCTCCTCTTTCCTCCCTCCCCCTTCCTCTCTTCTTTCTCTTCCTTCCCCTCCTTACCAAAAAAAAACTTTTAAAGAGAAATTTTTAGAAGAGAGAAAAAGGGGGGAGAAAGGGAGGAGGAGAGAGAAAGGAGAGGGAGAGAGAGAGGAGAGAGAGAGAGAGAGAGAGAAAAGAGAGGTAACCTGCTTTTCTCCCCCCCAACCAAAACCTTTGACCCCCCTCCCCCCCCCTCTCTCTCTCCCCTTCTCCCGTCTCCCCTCTCTCTCTCCCCTTCCTTTGGGGGGGGGGCCCCCAAGATTGACAAAGGGAGGGAGAGAGGGGAAAGGAAAGGAGGGAAAGAAAAGAGAGAGAGAGAGAGAGAGAGAGAGAGGAGAGAAGAGAGAGAGAAATTTTTAACCTCCCAAAACCCCCTTTCCCCTTTCCCTTTTTCCTCCAGGTTTCTTCCTTTACCTCCTCTCTTCTCTCCTCCCCCTTTTCTCCCCTCTCTCTCTTCTTTCTTTTTTTCTTTTCTCATTTTTTATGCTTATTTGATTTCTTAACTTTTCTAATTTCGGAGGGGGTTTTTTTGGGAGAAGAGGGGAGAGAGAGAGGGGGAGAGAGGAGAGAGAAGAGAAAAAGAGAGATTCCCGGGGAGGGTGAATAATTATAGGAAATACAAACTCCTAACTAACGGTTGACCCAAAAAAAACCAAAACAACACAGTACACACAACACCCCCACGACACGTACACACACACACACACAAACACACACCGCACACACACACAAAAACACACACGTACACACAAAAACCCACTACACCCCCCCCCGTAACACACACCACACACCACCCCCAGTGGAGTGTACCCATGGCATCATATAAAGTGCAGAATGTTGGGTTACGGGCCCTGGGCTAATTTTACGGGAAAAAAAAAACTAAATAATGCTAAAATGTATCAATGTTTTTGTATTTGGATAATTAGGGCGATACACTTCTCCATGGGCTGTGCATTAAAAATAATGTAACCGAGTGTGCTATGTCAGGGATAGAGAGAGAGAGAAGAGAGAGAGAGAAGAGGAGAGAGAGAGGAGAAAGGAGAGAGAGAGGAGAGAAGAGAGAGAGGAGAAGAAGAGAGAGAGAAAAGGGGGAGGAGAGAAAGAAAAAGGGTTAGAAATGAAAATTTTAAATAAATTTTGAGTTTTTAGAAAAAGAAAAAAAAAGAAAAAAGAGAGGAAAGGGAAAAGAGAGGAGANACACCACCCAAAAACCACCACCACCACCCCCCACCACCACGCACCACACACACACACACACACACACACACACACACAACACACACACACACACACACAACACACACACACACACACACACACACCACACACACACACACACACACACACACACACACACACAACACACACCACCACACACACACACACACACACACACACACACACACACACACACACACACACACACACACACACAACACACACCACACACACACACACACACACACACACACACACACACACACACACACAAAAAATTAAGTTGGGGCGAGAAACTGAGAAGCAGGGAAACAGAGCTACGGTATATGAAGGAAGAAGAGTTGGAAGAAGAAAAAGGAGGAGGAGGAGGAAGCAGAGGAAGAGGAGGAAGAAGAGAAGAGTAGTAAGGCAAGTAACAATCTAATCTATACAGGAAAAATAGTCTTTCTGGTTTTGTCAGGTTCAAGAAGTTTTAAGAGGGGAGGCTGGAGAGGGAGGAAGAGGAACACCTATCTCTAGGTCCTTCCCTCTTCATAGCTACACCCTCACTCCTCCTCTTCTTCTTCTTCTTCCTCCTCCTCCTCCTCCTCCTCCTCCTCCTCCTCCTATCTCTCCTCCTATCTCTCCTCCTCCTCCTCCTCCTCCTCCTCCTAAACGGTCAACGTTGCATCACCGATCTCCGTAAAAATTATTTCAATGTTAGAGTCGTTGATCGATGGAACAAGTTACCAGCAAATGTTGTCGGAGCCAACACAATAACTACATTCAAAAACAGACTTGACGCGCACTATAAAGTAAATGGGTATTGATAGTGCGAATTCGTATCTAGTCCCCCGTATCGATTAGTTGTAGTGGTAGTGGTAGTTGTAGTTAGTATTTTTCATATCCTATCATTCTGCACTATGAAACTTCCATGTTCCTATCCTCTTTAGGGACATGTATCATTTTCCAACTGTTTTCTTACAAGTAGTTGATAGTTAGTAGTATGTAGTTCAGCAGATACCCTCACTATGGACCAATAGGTCTCCTGGTGTCTGTTACTCCTATGTAAATCCTATGTAATCCTCCTCCTCCTCCACAAGTAGTTGATAGTTAGTAGTAAGTAGTGCAGCAGATACCCTCGTTATGGACCAATAGGTCTCCTGGTGTCTGTTATTCCTATGTAATCCTATGTAATCCCCCTCCTCCCCCTCCTCCTCCCCCCCCCTCCTCCTCCCTCCTCCTCTCCTCCTCCTCCTCCTCCCTCCTCCTCTCCTCCTCCTCCTCTCCTCCTCCCTCCTCCTCCTCCTCCTCCTCCTCCTCCTCCTCCTCCTCCTCCTCCTCCTCCTCCTCCTCCTCCTCCTTCCTCCTCCTCCTCCTCCTCCTCCTCCTCCTTTAAAAACTAAAGTAAATGGGTAATGATATTGCTCTGCGAAATATAATATTAATATAATATCCACCGGATTGATTAGTGTTAGTGCTGGTGTTAGTTTGCATACTTCATTTCTCTCATTCTTCACTCTGAAACTCCCATGTTCCTATCTTCTTTAGTGGCATGGTATCCATTCTAACTGTTCTCTTACATGTAGTTTGATAGTTAGCAGTATGTAGTTCAGCAGATACCCTCGTTATAGGTCAATAGGTCTCCTGGTATCTGGTCTTCCTATGTATTCCTATGTATTCCTTAAACACATGGCAAGGAAACTGTACTTGTAATTTACCATCGCTTAGTAGAATGATACTTTTACGAGGAGTTAAGAGAGCGGGTAAAAAGGTTATATTATATGAAAAAAAAGTGTAAATGGGTTAAAGAAAAGTATATAATTATAGTGATGACATTAATATGTCCTCAATTTTGGTTTTGCCTGTCTGTATCTATAACTATCTTTCTGCCTGTCTGTCTGCCTGGCTGTATGTAGATACGTATGTAAATAGGTATCTTATCTGTATGTTTGTCTTACTATAAATGTATGTATGTATGCATCTCTCTCCTCTCTCTCTCTCTCTCTCTCTCTCTCTCTCTCTCTCTCTCTCTCTCTCTTTCTCTCTCTCTCTCTCCTCTCTCCCCTCTCTCTCTCTCTCTCTTTTCTCCTCTCTCTTCTCTCTCTCTCTCTCTCTCTCTCTCTCTCTCTCTCTCTCTCTCTCTCTCTCTCTCTCTCTCTCTACGCTGGATCGTCGTATTATCCAAGCGGAAAGGACGGCGGCGGATGCTGGCCTCGCCTTTCAGAGGCAACCCACACCGGATCATCTGCGTCAGTACCAAATGGCGAGAGACGACCTGATCGCCCTTCAGAAGTGCGCCTACACCGAATCATGGCAAAGATATACGGATAGCATCAATCATCAGACTAGCGTCGGGACCATGTGGCACCTAATAAACAGGACCAAGAAAAACCCACCTGCGCCCTCCACCACTGCCCACATGATACGCCCAGGACCTCATCACTGCTTGGCCCAGCTCAGTCGCAAGCTTACAATCTTCCTGCGCTCATTCAAGATGCTCTCTCCTCCCAACGCAACGTTCGCACCCTCCGTCTGATGTCTGCATTACTCAACCCGGATGAGGACGATGACGTACCGCTAACGGAGGATGAACTGCGACGTGCTCTTGTTGGGTCTACGACTACTGCCCCCGGAGATGACGGCCTTACCTATCAAGTGCTCCGCCTCCTTCAGAAAGTTTTTGGGCAACCCTCTACTCATCTCTTCAATCTCTGCTTCCGCCGGGACATGTGCATCCTGCCTGGACCTCCAGCAAAATTGGTTTCCGATACCAAAGCCTGGAACCGACAATTCAGGCCTATCTCCCTCACTTCTTGCTTTAGAAAGGGTTCTTGAACGCATCCTTCTTTCCCGACTCATGCTCGTCTCCAGACAACTCTCCCCCTCTCTCTATGGTTTCCTTCCACAACGAAGTATACATCATTGCCTCGTGGAACTCTACACCCGCCTCTCCTCCACCAGTGTGGTTGCCTTCCTTGACCTCAAAAGTGCCTTCGACGTGGCTAACAGGAAATTATTCTTGACCAGCTGGTGGACTTCGGGGGTCCAAGAAGCCTTCTCAGGTGGATACGGGCTATCTTTGAAACGAGCTTCACGTGTCCTTTTTAGGGGTGCATGTAGCTCCTATGAACGGTTTGAGCTTGGTACTCCGCAGGGTGGTGTTCTAAGCCCCTTTCTCTTCAATGTCCTAATGCACCGTCTACTCTCTCTTCTCTCTGCCATCCCCGGAACTACTGTCACCTATTACGCGGACGACATCTGCATTCACTCGTCCTCACCTCACGATCTTCAGGTCCTTCTTCATGATTTCTATGCGTCTTCTACCGCCTGTGGTCTAATGATCTCCCCTGAAAAGAGCAGGATCTTCTCGTCCCGCAACCTGAGAGCACTGCCGGCGTTCACCATGGGCGGGAATGCTATCCCTCACTGCACGCAGTACACATACCTAGGCGCACCAGTCCGGGTCACCCCAGCCATACCCGCACGACAACGGATTCACCCCTTCGTGGTAAACCTTCTTGATCGCCTGCAGCCTCGCTTCGCCCCTCTCAAGTGGCTTACCAACAATACCACAGGTGTGTCTATCCCCCTGGCGAAGACCCTTTACATCCTGTTTCTTCGGTCAGTTGTTGACTATCTGTCCCCTGCCCTTAGTCAACTTCCCAGAAAAACACTAGAGCCTCTCGAAAAATTTCTAAATCGAGTCATGAGGTTTATCTTGGGGTGTCCTCTCTCCACTCGCATAGTCAACATGCAGTCTGAGCTCGACCTGCCCCCACTTGTGCAGAGGATTTATGCCAATGTGACCTATCTCTCTGTCAAGTGTCTCCACTCCCCCTACCTTGCTCCGCACTTCTCTGCTGTCATCAGAACATCGCTCGACCCAGACGCACCCAGACTCCCACTTCGACCTGGTGGCCACAACCTCATCAATGCAGTGTGCAACAACCTTCGTGGCCTTGATATTACTGTCCCCGAGGAGGCAACTGTCCCTGGCTTACCACCGCGGCGGGTTCCTCTCCCTATTGTCACTTTTAGACCGACCTCCAAGGACGTCCCTCCCCTCCTGCAGAAACAATTAGCCCTGGAGACCATCGCCGGGGTGTCTACGTCAGTCCCCGCTGCACCCCACATCTATGTTGACGGCTCAGTGCAGGCAGACGGAAGTGCAGCGTGTGCCATGTTCTCCCCCACCATGGAGCCGCCTGGGGAGGAAGAATGGCTCGGCCGTAGGCTACCTAACTCATCGAGCTCCACCTTCTGCGAACTTATCGGCATCCTGGATGCAGTAACTCTACTTGTTCAACGACGAGCGAATGGGGTAATAGTCTGTGACTCCCAGTCGGCTCTTTACGCCCTCTCCTCGCCAAGACCCAGCTGTGGCCGTGTTGTACGAGACATACTGTGTCAACTCACCATCGCCCACGATGCCTCTCTTGTCGTGTTCTTCGTGTGGACGCCTTCTCACATCGGGCTGGCTGGTAATGACACGGTGGATCGACTTGCCAAGGCGGCCTGTGCGCTGGGCTTGGATGATGCGAATGCTGTGCCCTCCCTCCGCTGCCTTCGAAACAGCATATACCCAGCTGCTCACGCCATAACTGTGCATCGCAGGGACGCAGACAGGGCCACCAGTGTGTCCATACAGCACCATGACAACTTTCTTCGGTGCAAGCACAAGTATCGCTGACATGGGCTCATGGTTCGTCGGCACAATGTTGTCAGTGCTCGCCTCAGGTTGGGGTACCGGCCAGTGTGGCAGGTCTCCCAAGCAGAGGACGTGCCACACTACTCCTCCTGTAAACTGTGTAACCGTCCCAACGCCAACACCCTTGACCACTACTGCCTTCAGTGCCCCACAGTGACAGACTTATTACCACGGGGGCAGAACTTAATTCAGATTTGTACACATTTACTCGCGAATGATAACTTGGAGATCCTTCTTGCTCGCCATCCACACTTTGGTGGCTGTTGATTGTACATATACTTTGTCCCTTTGTGTGTGTGTGTGTGTGTGTGTGTGTGTGTGTGTGTGTGTGTGTGTGTGTGTGTGTGTGTGTGTGTGTGTTTTTTAATGTGTGTGCAGGCGCGAAAAAATGCATCGAGTACGTCTGTTTTCACGTCGAGGCCAACCTGCGTGCGTGCGTGCGTGCGTGCGTGCGTGCGTGCGTGCGTGCGTGCGTGCGTGCGTGCGTGCGTGCGTGCGTGCGTGCGTGCGTGGTGTGTGTGTGTGTGTGTGTGTGTGTGTGGTTTTGTGTGTTTGTGTGTGTTTGTGTGTAGTTATTCGTGTGTTTTTTAATCTAATTTCATCAACATCTTTCTTTCTATTTTCATTTTCACATTAAAAATATAACACTGACCTCTCTTCTCCTATTTTTCACTCCTCTCCTCTCCCTCCCTCCCTCACCTCCGCTCGATCTCTCTCGCCTCTTCATATCCTAGCTTCCTACAGACCTCCCATCTCCACCTTCCACTTTTTTCCTTAGACACCAGTCCCAATAATTACAAAATGCATATATTAGTTATCCGCTTCAGAGGCAAAACTCTAACCGCTGGACGGTGCACTTTTCGAGGAAAGGAGTTCAGATCTTGCTGAATCCCTGAAAGGGAGGTAGATGCACTACAGGGCTTTTAGATAGAGACCGGGTTTAGCACAACTGCGGTCCGGGTAAGGAAACTTGCGACACCACTAGAGTATTTCAGAGGCAGGGAACTAAAGGATTCGTAGAAGAGAGTAGGAGGGTTTTAGTTAAACGATAAGGGAAATTGACAAAAAGAGAGGTTGCTTGAGGTTTACTATACAGAACTGTAGAAGTAATTTAACACATGATAGATTTCCTGAAGGAATAATAGTGGTGAAGATTTTGATATAATAGCATTACCAAAACATGGTTGATTATGTCAGCGAAAGGTATTTGATCCGAGTCGAGATAGCGGGGTATAAGTTATTTCACAAGGACAGAGTTTGCAGGCGAGGTGGAGGAGTTGCACCTTATGCAGTGATTACATTTTTTTTTAATTTTAAATGTTAAAAATAGGGAGAGTAAAAAAAGGGTTGTTTGTAATGTTTTGTCAAAATTTTGGGGGGTTTTGGGTTTTGGGTTTTTGGGGGGTTTTTGGGGGTTTTGGGTTTGGGTTTGGTGGTGGGGTTTTTTGGGGGTTTTC
>JACEEZ010020153.1:88484-99567 GCA_016584305.1 Chionoecetes opilio
GGACTGGCCAAGGGCACAACAAAAAGAGGTATACTACCCCAGTCAGAGTATACAACCACTACTACTACATATATACGGCTTATACTACTGTCGTAAACACACACACACACACACACACACACACACACACACACACACACACACACACACACACACACACACACACAAAACCCACACATACACACACACACACACACACACACAACACCATACACCACACACACACACACACACACACACACACACACACACACACAGCTGTTTGATGATTGCATATTTGTATTGTAATTGATCACGTATTTCAATCAGGTCGAGACTCGGGTGAACAGTGTTGTAATGGGCTCGAGGCACGGCCTACCGTTCAGTTAATCTATAGCTGTCGGCGCACTCTGTACTCTCTGCACTCTGGATAATGTAGACTTTTTTCATATTTCACAAAGGACTGGCCAAGGGCACAATAAAAATAGGTAGCACAAAGCCCGCTTAATTGCCAGTCCCTATAAAGAAGACAGTAATAAAATAAAAAAAGTGGGGTGGGCCAATTTAGTCCGGGAGGTCTCTTGTCACTCTTCTCTTGAAAAAATTGATGTCGTAGGAAGGTGGATAAATAGAAACAGGAAGAGAGTTCCAGAGTTTACCAGTGAAAGGGATGCAAGAGTTAAAATACTGATTAACTCTTGCATTAGGAAGATGGACAGAAAGGGGATGAGAATGAGTAGAAAGTCTTGTGCAACGAGGCCACGGGAGGAGGGGAGACATGCAGTTAGCAAGTTCAGAAGAGCAGTGAGCATGAAAATAATGGTAGAAGATAGCAAGAGAAGCAACATTGCGACGGTGATTTAAAGATTGAAGACAGTCAGTCAGAGGAGGGGAGCTGATAGGACGAAAAGATTTTGACTCAACCCTGTTATGGAGAGCTGTATTACTGGATCCCTCCCAAACATGTGAGACATACTCCATAAATGGGTGGATAAGGCCCCTGTAGGGAGCAAGCAACTGGGATAGAAAAAAAAAGGACGCAGACGCCACAGGACACCTAGCTTCTTGGAAGCTGTTTTAGCAAGAGATGAGATGTGAGATTTTCCAGTTCAGATTTTTAGTAAAGGATAGTCCAAGAATGTTCATTGTAGAAAAAGGAAATAGTTGAGTGTCATTAAAGAAGAGGGGATAGCTATCTGGTAGGTTTTGCCGATTAGATAGGTGAATAAATTAAGGTTTTGAGGCATTGAACAAAACAAGGTTTGCTTTGCCCCAGTCAGAAATTATAGAAAGATCAGAAGTTAGGAGCTCATTGGCATCTCTCCGTGAATCCATTAGTTCCGTCTATGAGTTGGTCGTCTAATTAACGACGTTGAAAAATGCAGGGTAGAATCATCAGGGTAGGAGTGGATAGGCTTTGAGTTAGACTTAGAAGATCATTAATGAATAATAGAAAGAGAGTGGGTGATAGGACAAAACCCTGGGGAATACCACTATTGATAGATTTAGGAGAAGAACAAAGACCGTCTACAGTAGCTGCAATATAACGGTTTGAAAGGAAACTTAAGATGAAGGTACAGAGAGAAAGAGAGAAACCGAATGAGGGTAGTTTGGAAATTTAAGATTTGTGCCAGACTCTATCAAAAGCTTTTGATATGTCAATGGCAACAGCAACAGTTTCACCGAAACCCTTAAAGGAGGATGACCAAGATAACAGTTAGGAAACCTAGAAGATCGCCAGTAGATCGCCCTTTACGGAAACTGTCCTGACAATCAGATAGAAGATTGTGAGCAGATAGATGCTTAATAATCTTCTTATTTAGTATAGATTCAAAAGCTTTAGAAAGGCAAGAAGTCAAAGCTATAGGACGGTAGTTTGAAGGATTATATACTACTGGTGATACAGCAACAACTACTACTTCCATTTATATTCCTACTACTGTTACTACCACCACACATTATATTACTACAACTGTTCATTTTGCTACTAGCTCCACGATAGCTTTGCTACCATCACCACCATAATATCTTGTAGAATTCCAACTGCTGTTGCTAGAACTATAGATATTATGAAACACAGTGAATGGGTACCGGGTGGCATATTCCCGTTTTCTGGAACAGTATGTCGCGTTTACTCTTGAACACGTCAGGTTAGATTACGTTAGGTTACAGTTAAGTTAGGTTAGGTTTCCTAGACATACAATAGTAAATCTGTGTGGTATGAGGGTATTTTCGAGAAAATCCTATGGTTAGTTTCGGAGCTACAGCCAGGCGTCTTCACTCGGAAACCAAATATTCGTATAAAGTTGGGGAATCTGCTATCGGGTGTTAGCCGGGGATTTGTAACCCGCCTCCAGGGGGGATGGTTTCGGTCAACATTATGCACTAGGGATGAATGATAAAATGTATATATGGAGACGGGAAGTAGAGTGCCACACAGAGTAGAGCGTCCATACAAGTGTAGGTCATAGAATTCCGCCACTTACTACTGCGCCGAGATATTGCACTTTACGAACACAAAAATGGCTTTTTCTGGGTGTTAACACAAGACCAGCACTCCTTATTTTAGTCAAAACCTTACTTAGTCTGGAGTTATACTCCGCCCACGTCTCTCCCCAAATCAGAATGTCATCGAGGTAACAAAGTGCGTCCGTGTAATCACATCCCCCCAATATAGTGGACATCATCTTCTGGAACGAGTAACCCGCCTCATTAAGGCCAAAAGGGGCTCTACGTCCCCACTCATAGTGCCCCCAGGGTACCTCAAACGCACACACAGCACTGTCTTCCTCACTCATGGGCATCTGATGATACCCTGCCTTGGCGTCAAGCACTAATAATAAACGGGCTGATCCTAGCCTATCAAGGAGGTCCTCTATGACGGGGATAGAAACAAGTGTGGTAGGACTAGAGACAAAGTTCAGACCTCTGTAGTCGATCGCCAGACGTAGGCTGCCATCCCAACGTCGGTCGCAAATAATTGAAGCCACCCATGCGCTACCCGATTCTGATAACAACCATATGTTGTAGCTTAAGTGTTTCCTTCCTGACTTCCGCCTCAGCTAAATGAGACAACTTCCGCGGCAGGAACGCGCGGAATTGTGTTCGAGGGTCCAGTCTTATAAAATGTTCCACTCCAACTCTCACTATTGGCAGTGACACACTACGTAGTATACAAAACAGACGGAAACTCACGAAGGATTTCCATGATATCCTCCCTATGTTTTCCCGTTAGGTCGCTACTCTAGGTTACATCAGCAACAATCTCCTGCAGGACACGTAAACGCGCCCCTTGAAACCGTGATCCCAGGCTCCAGAACACCCATCACCCCACCTTTATGTAGGGTTTCCTGTGTGCTTGATGTGTTCACGATCCGTAGACATGCATACACCCCCTCAGCTGAGACGGTGAGACAGGAACGATCAGGCAGTAATGTAGCACCTTCGGGCCGGAAGGGTTCAACCAAGTACAGCTGTGTCGGCAGTAGTCCTGCTGCCAGACATTGGATATATGCTTCAGTGCGAGAGGGGATAGTGACTATTTGCTTCATTTCGCAAGAACGGCCTTCACTGCAGCTGTGGGCTATACGCTCACACCCACCGACTACGCTGGTAGCAAGGAAAGGGATGTCCGTGGCGAAAGCGTATGAAGCGTCATTAAAGCCAAATCTAACGTGAAACCGCCCACTCGTATCTAAAAATCTATTCCTAGAATCGCACTCGTAACCATTGCCGAAACTACAATGAACCTGTGGTTTTTTTTCTTTACACTGCGCCAATTTCCACGCTCAGAAATATTTGCCAAACTATGGGAAATGGTTCATTTCCACACACTACATGCAGTAATATACATGGCTCTATGTTATCTATGTGCCTCTCACTGAGGACGTTTTCACTCATTATAATCGAATAATCACTGCCACTGTCCACGAGGGCCCTGAAAGTTTCCAGTTGTAAGCGAACCTCCACGTAACTGGGGATGTAAAACATGAGATGGTCCAGCTCCACGGACGGCAGTGCGTGCGTGGGGCGCGGCGCCCTCCCTTGGGTGCCTCTACCACAGACACCAAGCGTTGAAAACTGGAGATCCCTGATGCCCGTGTACGCTGCCCGTCACGTAGTTGCGCAACGGGCCTTAATGAAAATCCGGTGACGCAGGAACACGTGGTTACCAAGAAGGGTTCTCCCGTTGCTTCCTGTAACACGCCCTCCAACATCCGTGGAGTATTTGAGAGCAATAGTAGCACTGCAGGGATCTTTTAGCACTTTTTGTCGGGTTGTGCCTCGCATGTTGTAGGAAGGAGGCACCCGGAGACCAGAAAAGACGGATTTGGGTAGGCGAACCGCACCCACGTGCTCCGGTGCTCCGTGGATTCTCATGTCAAGGGCGCCGTCCTCCTGCTGTCTCGTTGTAACGTGTGCAGTGACTCCACCCCCTACAGTCACCGTAATGACCTTCCCTTGTCCCGTAGCGGAAGTAGCGTGCTTGGCAGAGAAAGCATTCCATGCAATATTCAACACGGCATCATAAGTCTAGGCAGTCTCATCATTCTCCATCCACTTCTCTCTAATGATGTGCAGACTGACTTCTCTGTCTCGTATCCCGTTCAGGAAACACCAAACCACCCCTTACGCACAATATCAGCTGGCCCTGTAGAGAACGCTTGACCGGTTAATTACTTTAACCTTGTCAAAAAATGTGTCAGGTCCTTAACAGGTACGTAGTTGCACGGCTTCTTCAAAATGCAGAATTCTGATTTCGATCGCTTCGGCTGTGATGAACCATGACGACAAACGCATTTGTATGCAAGTGTCGTCCTTACCCCATGCAGGAGGAATGGTACCTGATTGCCACACGGCAGTTAGGACAGCTTGCAACCCGCGGATCATGGCCTCAACCCCAGGTTTGAGGAGCTCGCACTGATATTACAAGCACCAGCTGCCTTTCCACCCCTCAACTTTGCTACAGCCTCTCTAACTTCGTCAAGAGAGGGTGCGGTTTCGTCAATGGGAGGATCGGCATCCACTGCCCGTAATCCAGTGGTGTGAAGCTGCCCAATTGGAGGGTCCACCGTGAATGGGGGACTCGCGCGTGGTGACCCCCGGGAGTGGCTTCGTAGGATGGGCGAGGCGACGTGCCCCCCGGCATATGCCCCCAATGATTGATTGAATGG
Source organism: Chionoecetes opilio (assembly GCA_016584305.1). Lineage (NCBI taxonomy): Eukaryota > Metazoa > Arthropoda > Malacostraca > Decapoda > Majidae > Chionoecetes > Chionoecetes opilio. Next base: position 93,638 of record JACEEZ010020153.1, read on the forward strand.
TCCCAAAACAGACCCCTGTGGAACCCCACTTGTTACCCGCCCCCATTCAGATTTATAACTATTAATTGTAACCCTTTGTTGTCTATTAGTGGGCGGATATGTAAAATTGATGTGCACTTCCGGAAAGAAGCATGAAACTCTGCCATAGTTTTTTTTGGCAATGCTGATATAAAAAAATGCGTGACCAGGACGTCTGCCCAAGGGATCCCACCAACAATTAAGAAATTCAAAATGGCCGCCGCATAACAAATTTTTGTCCATAAAACGGTTCTAAGTAGCCCGCTTGCCTTAATCTTGATGTATATGCCTATGTTTTTGAGTTCAAGAAATCCAATAAAACACATGTGAAGACTCATTACATTCACAAATTAACATTCATAAATAATATTCACGGTGAAAACTTGTAAATAAAATTGCTCATAACATTAATTTTCACATAAACGTACTGGTATGCATATGATTTTCACATTCCTTTCCTTAAACAATTTACCGGATTTTTGACGGAGTGCGATAACAAACATTCCATGAAAAAGGACACAGATCGCCACCATGATCAGGTACTAAGTATGCAGAAGACGTTCCTATCTCAAGCAAAAAGTGTAACTGATGTGATGGAGGCAACTTCTTTGCTGATTCAAGCACAGACCTCTACACGCTTGACACTAGTAAATGAATAATGTCTGCCAGCGTGGTGAATACAATAAAGTCTGCAGAGAACATAGGCAAGACATAAAACCAAAATTTTGCTGCGAAGCATTTAAATGCCAATATCACTGCATTCAATGGGCAACTGCTCTGAGTATTAAGATCCCGTTGTAAAGACCCGTGATCTCGATCCAGATAGGTAAAAAATACTGAAAATTCGGACAGGAGATTTCTATGACACCATACATAAGAACAGTCTACTTCTGTTAAATTCTAGTTCCGGAAGAATCTTGCAAAGTCCACTTCAAAAATGTCCAGCCTGCATAATGATGTCCATCTCTTCTTACGGATGTATCTATCATGCCAAGCTAGCGACTGTGATATGGCAGTAGATGCCTTCTTCAGGCATGAAAATCATGTCTGACCTCCATCGTTGGCAAATACACATTCAAAAGGAATTAGTAACTGTTCATTTCAAAGCTGAATAATAGAGAATATAGGCTATTGGAGCATTCGGCAACCCCTGATGGTGATGCGTGGAACTTGTTCATGTCATTTTATTGTGTGACATAAGTGTCCCTTTTACATAATGTAATACACACAGTTGGATTCCTTAACCTCAAGCACATTGCATTGCTACTAAGATAGTAATCATCACTTATATGCGGTTGCAAGAAATTATAGTTATGAGCGGTTTTTTCTCAATGAAGATGTATATTATGAGTCTTCATATACGTTTTATTGGATTCCTTAACGTAACAAACATTGGTATAGACATCAAGACCATTGTAATCGGGGCACTTATAGCCGTTGTATGAGTTAAAACACGTTTTTGGGGGCCATTTGAATTCCGTTATTTTTGGCGGGAACCGTTGGCGTGACATCGTGGTTCACGCAATTTTTGAGATGTGAATACCCCAAAAAAAACCTAGGGAAAAGTTACATGCCTTTTCCATAAGTGCACAACTTGACCAACATTTTTTACATATCCGCCCCACTATATCAATTAGCCAAGATCTAATCTAACGAAAAACCTTCCCATCTATTCCATGTGCCTTAACCTCATTTAAGAGTGTCTCGTGCGGTACCTTGTTGAATGCCTTACTAAAGTCCAGGTATACAATATCATAATCCTAATCACTATCTGCTGATTCATAAACTTCCTATAGAAACTCAAAACATTGATGAAACATGATCTACGCTTGATAAATCAATGTTGTGATTCATAAACCAAACTATGCTTTTCTAAATTTCTCTAATGTTGTTTCCAATAACATATTATAATCATTTACCTACCGCTGAAGTCAGATTAACCGGTCGATAATTTGGCATTAATCCTCTATCACTCTTCTTGAAAATGGGAACTACGTCACCTTTCCTCCACATCAACGGCACTTCCTCTAAATCAAACGATTTCCTAAATATGCTCACTAACGACTCATTAACAACCTCTTTGCATTAGTTTAATACCCTGGGATACACTGCATCTGGTCCTGGTGACTTAAACTTCTTTATTCTATATATACCCTCATTCACTAATGTTTTTCAGTTACAACAATATTTTTCAGTTTATCATCTTCCTCACATCTAAACATCTGCTCACCATCAGTATCATCTGCGTGTCCTCCCAAATAAAAATAATTAATAAATAATCATTTAAAAATTTACATATATCCTCAACATAACGTACAATCTCTCCCTGACTTATTTTTAAACCTAAAACTCATACTTTTTATTTGATGTTCGTATTAACTTCTTGATTGCCCTAGCTATCACATATTACTGATTTCTGCTCACATGTCCTGCATTAACCCTCCTCTTGTACATGTTTCTTTTTAGTCCTATGTTGTGTTTTAAACTCGCATTCATCCATTTGGGATCGTTTTTCCTTGATCTTGTGGCCCTATAATGACTATTATTTTTCTGACCAGCAGATAAATTTCGAATGAAAAATATATGAGCCTCATCAGCATTGACATCACTCCACCCTCTGCCCTGACATCAGACCTCACCTCACCCTTCATCCGACCCCAGTTGATCCTTTCCAGGTGTCTTCTTAATCCTGCATAATTAGCCCTTCTGAAGTCAGGTACTTTATGATTATTAACACTTCGAGAACCTACTTCCCATTTCAAGCAAAACCAAGATTCACATGATCGCTTTTACCTAACTGACCTCCAACTTCAACCTTCGTAACTAAATCTTCCCTGTTTGTTAGTAATATATCTATAATCTTGTCTCCCCTAGTAGGCTCCTTGATTGCCTGCTTTAGAAAGCTATCCTGAACTGCTTTTAACAATTCATCTGAGTCATTATCTCCTATAATCAAATCTCAGTCAATGCTCCTAAGATTAAAATCCCTTACCACACATAATCTATTATATTGACAAGCCCTGCTTATTTGTTGCCTTATAGGAACTGAGTCCTCTTTACATAAGTAAGGAGGCCTGTACACTATACTCAAGACCATTTTGTCAGTCTCACCCTAACTTACACTCATATAGACTCTACACTACCATCTGTTCTTAAAACATTGTAAAAAAAACCAATGTGTATCTCTTGCATGAAGTGCAACTCCTCCACCTCTCTTCCCTAACCTGTCCTTGTGAAATAGTTTGTACCCCTCTATCTCAACCCCTGCATTAAATACTTTACCTGACATATATTTAAGTTAATGCTATTATATAAAAATACTATACACTAGTTATTCCTCCCAAAATCTATCTTGTTTGAAATACTCCAACACAGTTTATAGTATACCTTTTAAGCTACTCTTTTTCATCTTGTCAATTTTCGCAATAGTTGTAACTAACCCATTCCTCTCTGTATTCTTACAACTCCCTTTAGTTCCCTGCCTTCTAAATAATTTTCTAGTGTCACTGGTTTCCGTTCCTCTGACACCAGTGTCCATTCCTCGGTTTCCTATCTTAAAAAATTATGCAAGGCACCTACTTCCCGTTCAAGGGATTCAGACAAGATCTGAACCCCTCTCCGCAAAAGGTGAACCCCATCCCTGTGGCAAAGGCTGTCCTGTCCGAAAAAGCGGTCCCAGTTATCGACAAAGGCCCATCCATTGGCTTTGCAATGAATTGTCAGCCGCCAATTCAGATACATCGCCCTGGAGTACTACACGTCGTCAATAGCGCGCCTCGGAAGGACACCACACACCACAGTGACCCTGTGCCTAACCTTACCCAGAGTATCCTTGAACCGCTGCAGCAGTTCTTCACTCCTTAAACGATCAACGTCGTTTCCTCCCTCACTTTCCTTCCTGCCATGCACGCCTCTATCCTATCACTAACATGACCTATCCCCGCCCCTGGGAAGCACACCCGCTTCCTACGCTTCTTACTTATGTCACAAAGAGCCCTATCGTGTGGATACGCTAATAAGTATCGACCCATTAGTCTAACTTCTGTGATTTGAGAAAATATTGCGGGATAGAATAGTGTCCTATCTTGACGTAAATAACTAATATTAAACTCCTATCATGGTTTTCAAAATATGAGATCTTGTTTAACTAACTTTCTCGATTTTTTCAATGTAATTTACAAAAACTGGGACGCTAAAACTCCCTCGGATATAATATACCCTGATTTTCAGAAAGCCTTCGATATAGTTCCCCATAAACGGTTATTGACCAAGTTAATAAGGCATGGTTTAGGAGAGCAAATATATTCATGGATTGGCGATTACTCAAAAAGTAAGCAACATGTAGTAATCAATGGCGAGGCATCAGATTGGTTAGATATTACTAGTGGCGTGCCTCAGGGCTTGGTCTTGAGTCCAACTCTTTTCATGATATATATTAATGATCTAGATTCTAGAGTCTAGACTGCAGACTTGTATCTAAAGTATCCAAATTTGCTGATGACACCAAATTAGGCGGTAAAGCATATACTAGATAAAACTGTGAACTCATACAACGTGATCTATATAACGATCGGATTGGAGCGATAAATGACTATTAAAATTTTATTCTGATAACATATATCGATTAAGGTAACATATATCGATATATAGGTAACGATAACCTCACATATAACTATCAGATGCAAAATAAGCTGTTAACTGAAGTACAAAAGGGAAAGGATTTAGAGGTTATAATTAGTAATGATCTTAAAACGATTACGCATTGCATAGCTGCTAGTAAAAATTCAAATATGATGCTAGGCTTTATTAAACGCAACTATGAACATAAAACACCTAAAGTAATTACACAATTATACACGTCTTTTGGTTAGACCACACTTATAATATGTCGTTCAATTCTGGTCTCCTTGTCTCGTAAAAGATGAAGCCAAATTGGATTCATTTCCAAAAAGAGCAATCAAACTGACTCCAACTCTGCGAAATTCCTCTTATGAAAAGAGGCTGCGGAACTTAGTATGTTTTTCTTAAATGATCGTAGAATCCGTGGGGACTTGATAGAAACTATTAAGATCCTTAAAGGATTTCATGTCATTAATCAAGAGAACCAAGCGATCAAAGCATTCGAGCTTTCACCTCATATGGCAACGAAAAACAACGGTTTAAAGCTGAATGGTCAACGTATCATCACAGATCTCCGTAAAAAATATTTCAATGTTAGAGTTGTTCATCGGTGGAACAAATTACCAGCAAATGTTGTCGAAGCCAGCACAATAACCTCATTTAACCTCTACCGCTTCCCCTTCGGGGAGGCGGTAGCGGAGTGGTTAGAGTCTCCGACTGGCGTTCTCGGTGACCCGAGTTCGATACCCGAAGAAACCCAAAACCTTTCTGCACCGTCGAGTGGCCTAAGAACACCCACATGCCCTGCTCATCAACTCTACCTTCGATTGCGAGTGCATCGGAGGACACAGGGGGGCGGCATGAGCCTCTAATCACAGGCGTCACTATAAGAATCCTGCCTGCGCCACCACGGGCGAGGACCAACCATCACAGCCCTCAAGTGAACCTCCAGAGCCTACCATCCGAGCCCTGGGTCACCACTGCCTACAGGCGCTATAGGCACAAATGTAAAAAAAAAAAAAAAAAAAAAAAAAAAAAAAAAAAAAACTGATTAGACGCGTACTGTAAGGTAAATGGGTTTTGATATTGCCCTGCGAATTATATTATGACGTCCCCCAAATCAATTAGTGTTAGTTTTGTTTATTTTACGTTGAAGCCTATAGCGCCTGTAGGTTATTTATTATCAATTTGGAGAGACGTAATAGTTGGCCCTCTGCCCGTTGATTGGCGCAGGCTGGATTTTTTTATAGTGACACCTGTGATGTTATAGGTGAAGGTTCGTTTCTTGATGG
>JACEEZ010020153.1:105432-147932 GCA_016584305.1 Chionoecetes opilio
GCCCCAAAAGTTTTCACCCTTTTAAAAATTAGGATGGAGACGCTGGGAGCCATCTGGGCGAAGCATAAGGGAAAAAAAAAGAAAAATTGTTAAGAGATATTTGCTAGATGCCAAAGTCACGAGGGGAAATTTGATTCAGAAAATTTGACATTCTATGAATGAAGGAGTTTTTGGAAAGTTGAAGTATAGATTTGGCGTGATTACGGGCAAAAATTGTTTCGTAATTCGTTTCGGTCGCCTTGTTTCGTAAAAGATCAAGCCAAATATGAATCAGTTCAAAGAAAGCAACCAAACTATTCCATCTCTGCGAAATTCATCTTGTGAGAGAGACTGCGGAAACTTAATATGTTTTCCTTAAAGGATGGCAGAATCCGTGGTGCCTTGATAGAATACTTTAAAATACTAAAGGGATTTGATGTCATTAATCAAGAAAATCTATTCGAGCTTTCTTCTCACGTGACAACAAGAAACCACGGTTTAAAACTGAATGGTCAATGTTGCATCACAGATCTCCGTAAAAATGATTTCAATGTTAGAGTTGTTGATCGATGGAACAAATTGCCAGCAAATGTTGTCGAAGCCAGCACAATAACTTCATTTAAAAACAGACTTGACGCGTACTGTAAAGTAAATGGGTTTTGATATTGCCCTTCGAATTCATATTATAGTCCCTCGGATCGGTAGGTTGCAGTTGTAGTTAGCATACTTCATATCTATCATTCTCACTACGATACTTCCATGTTCCGTTCCTATCTTCTTTAGGGACATAGTATCCTTCCAATCTGTCCTCTTACATGAAGTTGATAGTTAGTAGTGTGTAGTTCAGCAGATACCCTAGTTATGGACCAATAGTTCTCCTGGTGTCTGGTATTCCTATGTATTCCTATGTATTCCTTCTATTCCTCTTCGTCCTCCTTATCCGGTATTCGGGTGAAATATTCGGTATGCGGGTTAATTATTCGGTATGCGGGTGAATATATTTTACCTCAGGAAATTGTACATCCCTGCCGTGCATAGTTTCAGATCACCCTTGGAAAAGGTGTAAGCTGGATATTTTCCCGTACCATGGTTATGGGGAGGCCGCTGGGTAGCAGCAGTGGTGGATTGGACTGCAGGCAGATTATCTCTTTAGAAACAATGGCTGGAGCTCCAGGGTCCTAGTAGCTGGACCATGCCTACTTAGCTAGGCCTGCGGTGTAAAGGAGTGGCGACTTCTACACTATAAATACCACAAGTATGGTGAGGTCCATGGAATCAGTTGTCGGTGGGAGTTGCCTGTCCCTCCACTCTTTGACAGACCGCTCATCCCTTCTCTTCATGACAACTGGTTTTCTCTGTCTCCCTAAACAGATTGCCATTGGAGGCTTTTGGGGCTATACCAACTGGCTTTTTGGGACAGTCCGAATAAGTTCCTTATCTCCAAAGATAATTTTGTTTCAGCTTCAGCAACTCTGTGGAAGTGCGTCTGGTAGTCTCTAGAGTCAGTCGAGAACACTTGGTATAACAAGTGCCGCTGGCCAGGCCTCGCAAGGGTCGCGGAGATTGTTGGGCGTGTCAGAAAATGAGGATGAGTTTTTGGTTCCTTTCCTTCTTGCCAGCTTTGCCTTGAGTGACTACGCCGGCCAAGTCTATGGGATAAAACTAGAAGGACAAAAAGCTGTTAATCCGGGGACTGCGGGAGCTGTGAATTATTTAGTGCCCACAGTGCGGCAATGTGAGTGAAACAGTAACCATTACAGAATTGGATGAAAATCACATCAACGTCAAGGTAGTACAAATCCGCATCCGGTAATATATCTATTTTTAACCCAAACGTATGGGGTTGTGGTGTGGATGTAGTCGGGAGTTGAAATATCTGGCGCGAATGGCACCAAACCGCCGGCGAGAGACTGCTGAGGTGGGGTCAGGGATGCCACTCCTTGGAATTTTTCCCAAGATTTTGAGGGGATTACTCACGTATTTCTCCAGTAATTTAGTTCAAGGTAAGCATGTGTACCGTATATAGGACTGATCCAAGACTGATCCCAAAAAAATCCTAAGATAGACAAAAATATCCCAAGGTCGTTAAGAAATCATTGAAACTGAATCCTAAATACGGTACATATGCTTACCTTGAGATAAGCCACTGGAGAAATACTTGAATAATCCCTCCAAAAATTGCAAGATAGACAAAAAATATCCCAAGGCCATGGCCTATATCCCAAGATATTGGGAAAAAAACCCAAGGAGTGGTATCCCTGCGTACAGCGTAGTTAGGCAGATGGTGATGTATGGTATCGCGGGCTGATAGTAGCGACCTACATGTGACACAGTTTGTAGACTTCTACGAATGTTAGCGCGGTTTTTGTGTGCAATTGAAAATTGCGCTTCCGGAAGGCATGCCGCAGTCGCTCAACAGAGCCTTCCGGAAGGCTTGCCGCAGCCCACGCCTGATTGTGAATATTTTTGTTCGTGACCGAGACTAAATCCATGCTATTGGTCTGTCTGGCATTTTCAAAACCCTGTGGGAACTAATTCCCAGTGTTGGAGGCGCCCTAACATGCAGTATTTTCTTTACATGCACTTAATTTCAATTCAATTCATGGTCACAACTTTATTGAATTCGTGTGCACTTTCTGAACTTTTAGTAAATCTTTTGAATCCGAATCGAAATTTTGCACTATTAGGGTGAGGTTTGAAAATTCAGATGAAATCTGTCGACACACGGTTAGCTGGTCACGGTGGAGGAGAAGAGGCAAATCCTCACCTCACTTCACACCACGGTAGGAGATGAATCTCCAGCGAAGCGCCCAAAGCTGCCCAGCCAAGCTGTCTCTGGACTCCAACTGCAAGACATGGCATCAACCAACACGCGACGGTTCTTTCCAGAAGCTGCGCCTGGAAGACGGCTTCCTCGACGCCGACCCCGCGACCTGGCTGGAGCTGGAAGACTTCCGGACAGCGGCGCCTTCGGGGCGGGGGATAGCGGTCATCAACGCCCCACGTGGAGCGAGGAGTTGCCCTCATCCAGGAATACAACCGAAGGCTAAGCAGGATGAGGAGCAACTGCAATTTTCCTCCAAGTTGTCTCGCGTCATCGCGCGGATTTCCCCGGGAAAATCCAGAAAAAAAGACCGTGGTGCTGGTGCGGCTGCCCACCGGGGGCAGGAGCACTAAGTCGGACGGGCCTAGGCGCCTTGTGAGTGGTCGTTAGAGTCTTCAAAGAGACTCAGATTGTTTTCATGAAACAAAAATTATACTTCCGTGTTGTGTTAAAATATACTGCAGTTCCCATTTGATTTACGTTGTGTACAGCCGCTACAAACATGTTTTTGAGGTAGAAAGACTTTTTTGCTTAAGATTTGTGAAGTTCGAAAATGGTCAAATTTTCGGGTGTTTCTTTTTTCACTGATATTAACTGTGGATTGTGGTCATTTAACTGGGGAAATGGGGTAACCATTTATAAAACACTGTATGTTGTGTGTTATAAGCTAACATTTTGGGAATGGGGACAACATTTTTTTTTCAAGGATTGTTGTTTTTTATCCCCAAGGTGAAATTTCAAGTTCGATGAGGGAGGGTAAATGTTGTCTGATTGAGACGAAACTTCACCAGGAGAGCTTTCTTGGGCTATTCAATGAATTCCGGGGGTTGCAGCTTAGACTTTCCGAGTTTCAATTTTTTAAAGGGCCATCCTATTGCACCATGCCTTCCCCAATGAGAGAATGTGGTGATTGGGAATCCAGTTACCTCCATTTTTTTTTTAATTCATCGGCGCGTAGATTTTTCATCATGATGAATTTAGTGGGGGAAGCGAACCGTAAACATGATTAAATGAGCCGTAAATATGATGACCTTGCTGCGAAGTATCATTCCCTTTAGTAATTTGTTGCTTCCAACGTAGATTGTGCTCTTAGAGATGTTATGGCCCATGTCACTGGTGCCACTGCCGATCAAACTTCTCAGAGGAGGCACCTTCCACCATCTTCGATCATACTGCTTCAGAGGAGGCGCTTTGCGCCCCTCTGATCGAACTGTTCCTGAAGAGGCACCTTCCGCCGCCTCTGACCACACTGCTCTAGTGGGCGCACCTCCTGCAACCTCCGATCGATCTGCTCATGAAGAGACACCTTTCATTCCAGTCAGGTATGGTGCCCGGCCTGTCGAAATTTAATTTTTTTTACCAATCAGGAAAGTACAACAGTTTCCAGGCTTGGTGAAAGACGAAAAGGACATTCATGAGACCAGAGTCATGGGCGATTCTACTGTAAAATACCAGCTGCGGGAATTTTGCGGAAAGCATGATCGAAGAGGAAATGTTCTGTAAGCCTGGTGGTAACTTGAAAATCATCACAGAAACCTGCGTTGAGGCAACTGCCGGCATCACTGAAAACACACTTACTTTCATATACGCTGGCACAAATGACGTTGAAACACAGGGTCCAAGGAACTGTGGATAAGTACAACCGGATGATCCGGCAGTACAAAAGTAAATCCAGTTTCATTGTTTCAGGCATCTTCCTCGGGTCAGTGCACCACGTGCTTTATATAACAATGCTTTCAGCGCAAATAGCTGTCTTAAAATAATTTGTTCAGAAGACTGCGTTGCCTATGCAAGCCTCTGGTATGTTTCCATCGACAACAAGTCCTCTCAAGGAAGATGGCTTACACCTAAAAGGGGCAGGGTCAGGTTTGGCAGAAAGCTAAGCAAACAGTTACTAGTTTATGGTTTAAAAAACGGCCGATGAACTGGAGTACCCTCTCCGACGTAACATCTAGTAATGACCGGCCCAACCTCACCGACGTAACCTTTCTGACTTAAGTGACCGCCCCCGCGATGCGACCTCGGTTCGAAATATCGTAAAAGCCTGTATGTTCAATGTGCCCAGCATCCGAAATAAATGTCAAACCTCGAAGCCTTTGCTGCGACCGAGGGTTATAATTTTATTGGCATATCAAAATCCTGGTTGAACACTACAAATTGAGACATTTTGGTTTAATATAATAATTTACCTGGTTACTTAATGTTTAGCTGTGAGAGGACGAATAAAACAGGCGGAGGAGTATTACTATAAATAAAAACCAGTCTTCATACGGTCCTTAATTATGTGGTGTGAAGCTGCCCAATTGGGGGTAGAATACATGAGGCCCTGTACAGAGCATGCAAATGGCAGGGAGGAAAAAAAACTGACGCAGACGCCACATGACACCCTTTATTTATTTCAATTATTTTTTCACATCTTTAAAGACTGGCGTAGTGCAAAAAAAACACCTTTGTTGTCAGTCTCTCCCTATAAAGAAGATAGTAAGAAATTATTGAAAAGGAAGGTGGGCCAAATTAGTTCGGGAGGCGTCTTGACACTCCTCTCTTGAAAACATTTTTGTCGTAGGAAGATTGATATATATAAACATGATGAAATATTCAGAGTTAACCAGTGAAATGGATGAAAGAGTGAAAATAGTGGGTAACTCTTGCATTACAAAGATGGACATATTTGGGATAATATTGAATACAGAATATTGTGCGCGAGGCCGCGGTAAAGAGGGGAGCCATGCAGTTAGGAAGTTCAGAATAGCTGTGAGCAGCAAATAAAGGTAGAAGATAGAAAGAGAAGTAACATCGCGGCGATGATTTAAAGATTGAAGACAGTCAGTCAGAGGAGGTGAGTTAATGTGACGAAATCTTTTGACTCTGCCATATATAGGAGAGCTGTACGAGTGGTTCCCTCAAAACATAAGAGGTATACTCCATAAATGGGCAGATAAGGCCCCTGTAAAGAGCAAGCAGTTGGGAGGGAGAAAAAAAATGGACGCAAACACCACAGTATACCGAACTTCTTAGAAGCTGAAACACATAATTTAAGTGGATGCCTATCCTCCCATTAACGAAACCGCACCCTCTCTTGACAAGGTCAGAGAGGCTGTAGCAAAGTTGAGGGGTGGAAAGGCAGCTGGTGTTTGTAATATCAGTGCGGAGCTCCTCAAAGCTGGGGGTGAGGCCATGATCCGCGGGTTGCATGCTGTCCTAGCTGCCGTGTGGCAATCAGGTACCATTCCTCCTGACTGGAAAAGGGGGCTGGTCGTCCTAATCTGGAAAGGGAAAGGGGACCGTCAGGATTGCAACAATTACCGCGGTATTACATTACTCAGCTTGCCAGGCAAGGTGCTTGACCATCTATTGCTGACACGAATCCGCAGCCATCTTCTGAAACATCAGAGACCTCACCAGTCTGGGTTCACGCATGGTAAGTCAACAACGGACCGTATCCTAGTGCTTCGTGTCCTGGTGGAACGCCGACGTGAGTTTCGACAGGGGATGCTTGCAGCCTATGTTGATCTCATGAAGGCGTTTGACACAGTGCATCGTGAATCACTCTGGGATCTTTTGGGACTTCGCGGGATTGCTGCAAGGACTATTTGTTTGATGACTGGTCTGTACTAAGGGACTGAGAGTGCTGTGAAGTGTGGGGGAAGTGTATCCAGCTTCTTTCCTGTGAATACAGGAGTGAGGCAAGGGTGCGTCCTTGTACCATCATTTTTCAACACTTGTATGGACTGGGTATTGGGCAAAGTTGTAGATCAAAGTGATTGTGGAGCATCCCTCGGCGACACCAAGATCACTGATCTTGTTTTTGCCGATGGTGCAAAAATCTTTGCTGAGTCGCTGGAGGTCCTGGTGAGGGTTCTCGAGGACAAAGATCCGGATTTTCAAGTCGCTTGTGATCCCTGTCTTACTCTGCGGTTGTGAGACATGGACAATAAATAGCGACTTGAAGAGACGAATCGATGCCTTTGGTAATAAGTGTCTTCGCAGAATCATAGGACATCTCTGGGATGATAACGTGTCAAATCAGCGAATGCATCCGTGAGACTGAATCGAGACCTAGTACCTGCATAGTCCGTCAGCGCCAACCTCAAACTATATGGGCATGTGGCACGCTACACTGAAACCGTTCTTTCCCACTGGGTTGTATCTGTAAGAGATAATCCGGCGTGGAGGAGGGCAAGGGGACGCCCACAAGGCTTGTGGCTGTGGCAAGTTGATGTTTCCTGTCGAAAGTTGCTTGGTATGGGAAGGGAGCCTGCATTGGGACTCGCGCGTGGTGACCCTCAGGAGTGATGTCGTAAGGTAGGCGAAGCGACGTACCCCGGAGTATAGCCCCAATGATTGATTGATACAGGGGCCTCATTTGGCTAGGTATGAAAAGCGTATCTCATGTTTGGGGGGGATCCACTTATGCAGCTCTCATAAATAGGGTGAAGTCAAAAGCATTTCTTATCATCAATTCTTCTTCTCTACCATACTGTCTTCAATATTTATCTCAGCTACCACTGCAGTGTTACCTCCTTGCTATTGTGTACCACTATTTCCATGCTTCTCTTCTGAACTTGCTAACTGCATGCATCCCCCCACCCCCCGGTGGTTTCGCTGAACTAGAATTTCTACTTACTCGCATCCCTTTTTTTTTTTTTTTTTTTACATTTGTGCCTATAGCGCCTGTAGGCAGTGGTGACCCAGGGCTCGGATGGTAGGCTCTGGAGGTTCACTTGAGGGTTCTGATGGTTGTCTCGCCATTGGTGGCGCAGGCAGGTTTCTTATAGTGACGCCTGTAAGGCTCATGCCGCCCCCCTGTGTCCTCCGATGCACTCGCAGTCGAAAGTAGAGTTGATAGGCAGGGTTGTGGGTGTTCTTAGGCCACCCGACGGTGCAGAAAGGTTTTGGGTTTCTTCGGGGATCGAACTCGGGTCACCGAGAACGCCAGTCGGAGACTCTAACCGCTCCGCTACCGCCTCCCCCGCTACCGCCATCCCTATTATGACTATCTTACTAATGCAGGAGTAAACCAGTATTTTCAGTCCTTCAACCCTTTCCCTGGTGAACTCTGTAACAATCTTCCTGTTTCTATTTTTCTACATTCCTACGACTTAAGTTCTTTCAGCAGAGGTGCGTCAAGATTCCTTCCTAACTTGATCCCTTAATTGCCCCTTCCCAACTTAACGTCTCACTATATTATTTACGGGGTTTCAACGGGCAATCAGCAGGCTTTTTGTTGATTTTATTATCTGCCCAATATCAATCCCTTCTGATGTTATATAAAAAAATGTTTAAGATAATAATAAGGTAATGGAATTTCGTCAAATGAAGTCAAGCACTTCTTCCATCGTTTCGTAAACGTCTGGAATTCGCTACCATACAGTATCGTTGACAGTAAGACAATTGCAGCTTTCAAGAACGGAACAGATAAGTGTTTTGACTTTAGTCCGGAGTTCACATACAATATATTAGGGTACGCCGTATAACAAAAATTCTTTTTCTCAACTTTGGCATGCCAATATACTATGTAAAATGGAATTTTAAGACGATTTTATCTGTATCCATGTTTGCATTTGAGCAATTCTTACTATGCAAAATCGCACTTTTATATTGCACCCTTATCGAATAATGTTTAAATGAGTACGCAGTGTCCGGTTGGTCCTGTGTATTTCATCATGCACCAATATGAGTTCCAAATGACTAGCGTGGTAAGCTCTTTCTGATCAGTTGGTTCATCAGGCACTACATCACAGTGTCACAGCCTCTACGTTGGCCTAGAACGTGTCCATCATGTCCTTCTTAGACCTGAAGCAAGGCATGGTCTCCCGGTGGTGGGCTCGAGCCCGGATGAACCCGTCTCTGGCCTGCTGCCCCACCACTGCTGCCGCAGCCTCTGTCACCTGCTTCACGACTCTTTCGGTGCTCTGAGTGTGGATAGAGAACTCCGGAACCTCGTACGGCTTGACCAGGATCTCCTGGATCTGATCCCCGGACAGTGAACAGGTGAATGCCGGCTCGTGCACCTGGCCAGGCTGCCAGCTGATCAGTGTCTGCAAGCTGGTGGCTGACAAGTTCAGCTTGGGTGTGATGCGAGGTCTTACACTGGTGTCCCCATACTCCTCGCCAGCCCTCAGCTTAAAAATCTGGGTCACGGCGAACCTGCGATCGTCCTAACTCTGACTCGCCATCAGTGAGAGGAGGACACATCTGAGTGAGTGTGCGAAACCATGCTCCTTTTCCGNTCTTTAGGGACATAGATCCTTCCAATCGGGCTTTACATGAGTTGTAGTTAGTAGTGTGTAGTTCAGCAGATCCCTAGTTATGGACCAATATTTCTCCGGTGTTGGTTTTCCCATGTATTCCTATGTATTCCTTCTTTTCCTCTTCTCCTCCTTATCCGGTATTCGGGTGAAATATTCGGTATGCGGGTTAATTATTCGGTATGGGGGTGAATAATTTTACCTCAGGAAATTGTACATCCCTGCCGTGCATAGTTTCAGATCACCCTTGGAAAAGGTGTAAGCTGGATATTTCCCGTACCATGGTTATGGGGAGGCCGCTGGGTAGCAGCAGTGGTGGATTGGACTGCAGGCAAGATTATCTCTTTAGAAACAATGGCTGGAGCTCCAGGGTCCTAGTTAGCTGGCCCATGCCCTACTTAGCTAGGCTGCGTGTAAAGGAGTGTGGCGACTTCTACACTATAAATACCACAAGTATGGTGAGGGTCCTGGAATCAGTTGTCGGTGGAGTTGCCTGTCCTCCACTTTTTGACAGACCGCTCACCCTCTCTTCATGACAACGGGTTTTTCTCTGTTTCCCTAAAAGTTTGCCTTTGGAGGCTTTTGGGGCTATACCAACTGGCTTTTTGGGACAGTCCAAAATAATTTCCCTATCTCCAAAGATAATTTTGTTTCAGCTCAGCAACTCTGGGAAGTGCGTTTGTAGTCTCTAGAGTCAGTCGAGAACACTTGGTAAAAACAAGTGCCGCTGGCCAGGCCTCGCAAGGGTCGCGGAGATTGTTGGGGCTGTCAGAAAATGAGGATGAGTTTTTGGTTCCTTTCCCTTTTTTGCCAGCTTTGCCTTGAGTGACTACCCCGGGCCCAAGTCTATGGGATAAAACTAGAAGGACAAAAGCTGTTAATCCGGGGAAACTGCGGGAGCTGTGAATTATTTAGTGCCCACAGTGGGGGCAATGTGATTGAAACAGTAACCATTACAAAATTTGGATGAAAATCACATCAACGTCAGGTAGTACAAATCCGCATCCGGTAATATATCTATTTTTAAACCCCAAAAAGTATGGGGTTGTGGTGTGGATGTAGTCGGGAGTTGAAATATCTGGCGCGAATGGCACCAAACCGCCGGCGAGAGACTGCTGAGGTGGGGTCAGGGATGCCAACTCCTTGGAATTTTCCCAAGATTTTGAGGGATTACTCACGTATTTTTCCAGTAATTTAGTTCAAGGTAAGCATGTGTACCGTATATAGGAATGATCCAAGACTGATCCCAAAAAATCCCAAGATAGACAAAAATATCCCAAGGTCGTTTAAAAAATCATTGAAACTGAATCCTAAATACGGTACATATGCTTACCTTGAGATAAGCCACTGGAGAAATACTTGAATAATCCCTCCAAAATTGCAAGATAGACAAAAAATATCCCAAGGCCATGGCCTATATCCCAAGATATTGGGAAAAAAAACCAAGGAGTGGTATCCCTGCGTACAGCGGTAGTTAGGCAGATGGTGATGTATGGTATCGCGGGCTGATAGTAGCGACCTACATGTGACACGTTTGTAGACTTCTACGAATGTTAGCGCGGTTTTTTTGTGCAATTGAAAATTGCGCTTCCGGAAGGCATGCCGCAGTCGCTCAACAGAGCCTTCCGGAAGGCTTGCCGCAGCCCACGCCTGATTGTGAATATTTTTGTTCGTGACCGAGACAAATCCATGCATTGGTCTGTCTGGCTTTTCAAAACCCCTGTGGGAACAAATTCCCAGTTTTGGAGGCGTCTAACATAGCAGTATCTTCTTTACATGCACTTATATTTCAATTTCAATTCATGGTCACAACTTTATTGAATTTCGTGTGCACTTTTAAAACTTTTAGTAAATCTTTTGAATCCGAATCGACATTTGCACTATTAGGGTGAGGTTTGAAAATTCAGATGAAATCTGTCGACACACCGGTTAGCTGGTCACGGTGGAGGAGAAGAGGAAAATCCTCACCTCACTTCACACCCCCCGGTGGAGATGAATCTCCAGCGAAGCGCCAAAGCTGCCCAGCCAAGCTGTCTCTGGACTCCAACTGCAAGACATGGCATCAACCAAACGCGACGGTTCTTTTCCCGAAGCTGCGCCGGAAGACGGCTTCCTCGACGCCGATCCCGCGACCTGGCTGGAGCTGGAAGACTTCCGGACAGCGGCGGCCTTCGTGCAGGGGATAGCGGTCATCAACGACCACGTGGAGCGAGGAGTTGCCCTCATCCGGGAATACAACCGAAGGCTAACGCAGGATGGGAGCAACTGCAATTTCTCCCCCAAATTTGTCTCGCGTCATCGCGCGGAAAGTTCCCGGAATCCAGAAAGAAGACCGTGGCTGCTGGTGCGGCTGCCCACGGGGGCAGGAGACAAGTCGGACGGGCCTAGGCGCTTGGGTGAGTGTCTGTTAGAGTTTTTCTAAAGAGACTCAGATTGTCTTCATGAAACAAAAATTATACTTCCGTGTTGTGTTAAAATATACTGCAGTTACACTTGATTTACGTTGTGCTACAGCCGCTAAAAAAAAACTATGTATTTGAGGTAGAAAGACTTTTTGGCTTAAGATTTGTGAAGTTCGAAAATGGTCAAATTTTCGGGTGTTCTTTTTTCACTGATATTAACTGTGGATTGGGGTCATTTAACTGTGTAATAGGTAACCATTTAAAAACACTGTATGTTGTTGTTATAAGCTAACATTTTGGGAATGAATGGCACCAACATTTTTTTTTCAAGGATTTTTGTTTTTGATCCTAAAGGGTTTGAAATTTTCCCAAGTTCGATGAGGAGGGGTAAATGTTGTCTGATTGAGACGAAACTTCCCCAGGAGAGTTTCTTGACTATTCCAATGAATTCCGGGGGTTGCAGCTTAGACTTTCGAGTTCAATTTTAAGGACCATCCTTTTGGGCACCATGCCTTCCACAATGAGAGAATGTGGTGATTGTGGAATCCAGTATACCTCCATTTTTTTTTTAATTCCTCGGCGCGTAGATTTTGCATCATGATGAATTTATTTGGGGGAAAAGCGAACCGTAAACATGATTAAATGAGCCGTAAATATGATGACCTTGCTGCGAAGATCATTCCCTTCAGTAATTTGTTGCTTCCAACGTAGATTGTTTCTCTTAGAGATGTTATGGCCCATGTCACTGGTGCCACTGCCGATCAAACTTCTCCAGAGGAGGCACCTTCCACCATCTTCGATTTATACTGCTTCAGAGGAGGCGCTTTGCGCCACCTCTGATCGAACTGTTTCCCGAAGAGGCACCTTCCGCCCCCTCTGACCACACTGCTCTAGTGGACGCACCCCCTGCAACCTCCGATCGATCTGCTCATGAAGAGACACCTTTCATTCCAGTCAGGTATGGTGCCCGGCCTGTCGAAATTGAATTTTTTTTACCCAAACAGGACGTACAACAGTTTACCAGGCTCTGGTGAAAGACGAAAAGGACATTCATGAGACCAGAGTCATGGGGGATTCTACTGTAAAATACCAGCTGCGGGAATTTTGCGGAGAGCATGATCGAAGAGGAAATTGTTCTGTATGCCTGGTGGTAACTTTGACATCATCACAGCAGCCTGCGTTGAGGCAATGCCGGCATCACTGAAAACACACTTACTTTCATATACGCTGGCACAAATGACGTTGTAAACACAGGGTCCAAGGAACTGCTGGATAAGTACAACCGGATGATCCGGCAGTACAAAAGTAAATCCAGTTTCATTGTTTCAGGCATCTTCTCTCGGGTCAGTGCACCACGTGCTTTATATAACAATGCTTTCAGCGCAAATAGCTGTCTTAAAATAATTTGTTCAGAAGACTGCGTTGCCTATGCAAGCCTCTGGTATGTTTCCATCGACAACAAGTCCTCTTCAAGGAAGATGGCTTACACCTAAAAGGGGCAGGGTCAGGTTGGCAGAAAGCTAAGCACAACAGTTACTAGTTTATGGTTAAAAAACGGCCGATGAACTGGAGTACCCTCTCCGACGTAACATCTAGTAATGACCGGCCCCAACCTCACCGACGTAACCTTTCTGACTTAAGTGACCGCCCCCGCGATGCGACCTCGGTTCGAAATATCGTAAAAGCCTGTATGTTCAATGTGCCCAGCATCCGAAATAAATGTCAAACCTCGAAGCCTTTGCTGCGACCGAGGGTTATAATTTTATTGGCATATCAAAATCCTGGTTGAACACTACAAATGAGACATTTTGGTTTAATATAATAATTTACCTGGTTACTTAATGTTTAGCTGTGAGAGGACGAATAAAACAGGCGGAGGAGTATTACTATAAATAAAACCAGTCTTCATACGGTCCTTAATTATGTGGTGTGAAGCTGCCCAATTGGAGGGTAGAATACATGAGGCCCCTGTACAGAGCATGCAAATGGCAGGGAGGAAAAAAAACTGACGCAGACGCCACATGACACCCTTTTATTTATTTCAATTATTTTTTCACATCTTTAAAGACTGGCGTAGTGCAAAAAAAAAACACCTTTGTGTCAGTCTCTCCCTATAAAGAAGATAGTAAGAAATTATTGAAAAGGAAGGTGGGCCAAATTAGTTCGGGAGGCGTCTTGACACTCCTCTCTTGAAAACGTTTTGTCGTAGGAAGATTGATATATATAAACATGATGAAATATTCAGAGTTAACCAGTGAAATGGATGAAAGAGTGAAAATAGTGGGTAACTCTTGCATTACAAAGATGGACATATTTGGGATAATATTGAATACAGAATATTGTGCTGCGAGGCCGCGGTAAAGAGGGGAGCCATGCAGTTAGGAAGTTCAGAATAGCTGTGAGCATGCAAATAAAGGTAGAAGATAGAAAGAGAAGTAACATCCCCGGCGATGATTTAAAGATTGAAGACAGTCAGTCAGGGAGGTGAGTTAATGTGACGAAAATCTTTTGGACTCTGCCATATATAGGAGAGCTGTACGAGGGGTTTTCCCTCAAAACATAAAAGGTATACTCCAAAATGGGCAGATAAGGCCCCTGTAAAGAGCAAGCAGTTGGGAGGGAGAAAAAAAATGGACGCAAACACCACAGTATACCGAATTCTTAGAAGCTGAAACACATAATTTAAATGGGATGCCTATCCTCCCCTTTAAAGAAACCGCACCCTCTCTTTACAAAAGGGCAGAGAGGGTGTAGCAAAGTTGAGGGGTGGAAAAGGGAGCTGGTGTTTGTAATATCAGTGCGGAGCTCCTCAAAGCTGGGGGTGAGGCCCCCGATCCCCGGGTTGCATGCTGTCCTAGCTGCCGTGTGGGCAATCAGGTACCATTTTCCCCCTGACTGGAAAAGGGGGCTGGTCCCTCTAATCTGGAAAGGAAAGGGGACCCTCAGGATTGCAACAATTACCGCGGTATTACATTACTCAGCTTGCCAGGCAAGGTGCTTGACCATCTATTGCTGACACGAATCCGCAGCCATCTTCTGAAAATCAGAGACCTCACCAGTCGGGTTCACGCATGGTAAGTCAACAACGGACCGTATCCCAGTGCTCGTGTCCTGGTGGAAACGCGACGTGAGTTTCGACAGGGGATGCTTGCAGCCTAGTTGATCTCATGAAGGCTTTTGACCACAGTGCACGTGAATCACTCTGGGATTTTTGGGGACTTCGCGGGATTGCTGAAAGGGGACTATTGTTTGATAAACTGGTCTGTACTAAGGGACTGAGAGTGCTGTGAAGTGGGGGGGAAGTGTATCCAGTTTATTTCCCTTGAATAAGGAGTGAGGCAAGGGTGCGTCCTTGACCATCATTTTTCAACACTTGTATGGACTGGGTATTGGGCAAATTTGTAGACCCAAAGGATTGTGAAGCATCCCCGGCGACCCCCAAGATCATGATTTGTTTTTGCCGATGGTGCAAAAATCTTTGCTGAGTCGCTGGAGGTCCTGGTGAGGGTTCTCGAGGACAAAGATCCGGATTTTCAAGTCGCTTGTGATCCCTGTCTTACTCTGCGGTTGTGAGACATGACAATAAATAGCGATTTGAAGAGACGAATCGATCCCTTTGGTAATAAGTGTTTTCGCAGAATCATAGGACATCTCTGGGATGATAACGGTCAAATCAGCGAATGCATCGTGAGACTGAATCGAGACCTAGTACCTGATAGTCCGTCAGCGCCAACCTCAAACTAATGGGCAGTGGGCACGCTACACTGAAACCGTTCTTTCCCATGGGTTGTATCTGTAAGAGATAATCCGGCCGTGGAGGAGGGCAAGGGGACGCCCACAAGGCTTGTGGCTGTGGCAAGTGATGTTCCTGCGAAAGTTGCTTGGTATGGGAAGGGAGCCTGCATTGGGACTCGCGCGTGGTGACCCTCAGGAGTGATGTCGTAAGGTAGGCGAAGCGGACGTACCCCGGAGTATAGCCCAATGATGATTGATACAGGGGCCTCATTTGGCTAGGTAAGAAAAACGTATTTTCATGTTTGGGGGGATCCACTTATGCAGCTCTCATAAATAGGGTGAAAATCAAAAGCATTTTCCCTTTTCATCAATTCTTCTTCTCTACCATACTGTCTTCAATATTTATCTCAGTACCACTGCAGTGTTACCTCCTTGTATTGTGTACCCCTATTCCATGCTTCTCTTGAACTTGCTAACTGCATGCATCCCCCCCACCCCCCCGGTGGTTTCGCTGAACTAGAATTTCTACTTATGCATCCTTTTTTTTTTTTTTTACATTTGTGCCTATAGCGCCTGTAGGCAGTGTGACCCAGGGCTCGGATGGTAGGCTCTGGAGGTCACTTGAGGGTTCTGATGGTTGGCCTCGCCCATTGTGTTGCGCAGGCAGGTTTCTTATAGTGACGCCTGTAAGGCTATCCCGCCCCCCTGTTCCTCCGTTTCACTCGCAGTCGAAAAGTAGATTATAGGAAAGGGCTGTGGGTGTTCTTAGGCCACCCGACGGTGCAGAAAGGTTTTTGGGGTTTTCTTCGGGGATCAAAACTCGGGTCACCGAGAACGCCAGCGGAGACTCTAACCGCTCCGCACCGCCTCCCCCCGCTACCGCCATCCCTATTATGATATTTATAATGCAGGAGAAAACCCAGATTTTCGTCCTTAAACCCCTTTCCCTGGTGAACTCTGTAACAATCTTCTGTTTCTATTTTTCTACATTCCTACGACTTAAGTTCTTCAGCAGAGGTGCGTCAAGATTCCTTCCTAACTTGATCCCTTAATTGCCCCTTCCCAACTTAAGTCTCACTATATTATTTACGGGTTTCAACGGGCAATCAGCAGGCTTTTTGTTGATTTTTATCTGCCCAATATCAATCCCTTCTGATGTTATATAAAAAAATGTTTAGAAATAATAAGGTAATGGAAATTTCGTCAAATGAAGTCAAGCACTTCTTCCATCGTTTCGTAAACGTCTGGAATTCGCTACCATACAGTATCGTTGGACAGTAAGACAATTGCAGTTTTCAAAGAACAGAACAGATAAGTGTTTTGACTTTAGTCCGGAGTTCACATACAATATATTTAGGGTACGCCGTATAAAAAATTCTTTTTCTCAATTTTGGGCATGCCAATATAGTCTATTTTAAAATGGAATTTTAAGACGATTTTATCTGTATCCATGTTTGCATTTGAGCAATTCTTACTATGCAAAATCGCACTTTTATATTGCACCCTTATCGAATAATGCTTAAATGAGTACGCAGTGCCCGGTTGCCCTGTGTATTTCATCATGCACCAATAATGGTTCCAAATGACTAGCGTGGTAAGCTCTTTCTGATCATTTGGTTCATCAGGCACTACATCACAGTGTCACAGCTCTACGTTGGCCTAGAACGTGTCCATCAGTCCTTCTTAGACCTGAAGCAAGGCATGGTCTCCGGTGGTGGGCTCGACCCCGGATGAACCCGTCTCTGGCCTGCTGCCCCACCACTGCTCCCGCACCCTCTGTCACCTGCTTCACGACTCTTCGGTGCTCTGAGTGTGGATAGAGAACTCCGGAACCTCGTACGGCTTGACCAGGATCTCCTGGATCTGATCCCCGGACAGTGAACAGGTGAATGCCGGCTCGTGCACCTGGCCAGGCTGCCAGTGATCAGTGTCTGCAAGCTGGTGGCTGACAAGTTCAGCTTGGGTGTGATGCGAGGTCTTAAAACTGGTGTCCCATACCCCCTCGCCAGCCCTCAGCTTAAAAATCTGGGTCACGGCGAACCTGCGATCGTCCACTCCTGACTCGCCATCACGAGAGGACACATTCTGAGTGTGCAAAACCATGCTCCTGTCCGCACGTAGAAGGTCACAGCTGTTTGGACCTTCTTGGGCTGCGACCTCATCACTCTGAGCTGCGTGAGGATGTGCTTGGGCCGTCCTCTAGTCTGTGGTAAATCTTGATGTCGTAGTAGAGTTTGAAGTACACCTGCAGGCAGTACTTGACTAGGATTTCCAGGGTGTTCAGTTCTTTGCCAGTCAGTCCATGCTTTCGGGTCCACATGTACCAAGCGACTGGGCTGGGGTGAGCCATCTGGAGTGGGACCCCTTGCAACACTTAATCCCCTGCAGCTCGGACGGGAGAACGCCCGCTTCACAGCCTGGACCAGCTGGTAGGAGCCCTGCTGGTCAGTGGACATGTTGACCAGGATATACTCCGGTATCCCCGTGAGATCTTCACCGCCTGGCCACTCCTCTGAACTCTGCGTTGTACTGCATTCATTCACACTGGACAGCAGACTGCACACTGGGCCCGTGAAGCCAGTGCAGATGAGGTAGGCCCGTCGATGCTGGTGATAAGGTGGCGAACGGGCAACTCGTTTGTGTGCAACACGCATATACTCCAGAAGAGCTTGCGTCCCAGCACTTCTCCAAATGGGCGGAGTACCACCCTTCCACCCCGTGTTTGGGCCCCAGTTGAGTCACCTTGCAGTACGATCAGTGAAATCGGTGGAGTCGTATGTCCCAGCAGATCATAGAGAGCCTGAGCCACCTTGAACGCAGGCTTCTCAGGTGGCCCGGGTCATCGGTACAAAGTGCCAAAGGTACTTCCAGATGACTCCTCTGTCACTGACACATGCTCCTCCCTGATCAACCTTGGGTGCAGTTTCCCATAGCTGTCGGGCACCATCGCCCTGGTCTTGTCCTTCCTCCCCCTCGTAACCCAATCAAAATATTTTGGTACCCTGGGGCTTTCCCCTGGTCAAGGTCCCCGGGCCCATGCCATGGCATCCTGCCTGGCCCTCCTCAGCTTGTTAGGATCGCAGACCAGGTACGACATGTCTGGAGAGAAGGTGGCCGTCAGCGATAAGGTCCTGGAGGAATCCAGAAGCCAAGGCAGCAGCAGCAGTGGGCGGAACGTCGAGGGCCCGGGTGGGTCCCGCGCCAGGTTTCCCGGGCTGGCATTGTGTTTCTTCTTTTCAGCTGGCCTGTCCAAGTACTGCATCACAAGGGGTGCCAGGGACCCCAGCCTCTCCCTGAGCCCGTCGGTCTTCCGTATGGTAGCCTCCTGTTGCTCCTGCCTCTTTCCTCTGAGTGGCAGGGGGAACGACTCCTCCGTCCCATCCTCAGAATCATGGTGATCTTCAGCCTGGCCCCGAAACATATGCTCCTGCAGCTCAAGACGTCTGACCTTTTCATCTTTCTGCTTCTGCTTCTTCAGCTTAGCCTCCTCTTCCAACTGCTTCTCTTTGCTGCTTTCAATGGTTTTATGGTTTATTCTTGTTACCCCTGTCATCGTCATTGCACTCTCCTCCCCAACTTTGATCCTCTGGTAGTAAGCCACTCCAGGTCTAAAATAGGGACTTTGCTGGCCAGGGGGCAGTACACTGCACGTGTGCTCTCGCGTGGCACAGCTGGGTGTTGGAGCAGTGGGATTCCTGGTCCTTGCAGAGGAAGATCGTATGAGGGGCGGCGTTATGTCAAACAGCCTGTCCATATTCTTCTCCACGAATTCCTTTACGCTTTAGTTGCTCTGTCTCTCACCCCTTCACTAACCTTCTTCCAAAAAAATTATCTATCCTTCTGGTCACGGACCGGGCAATAACAACCACTGGAGGTGCAAAAATGAGCGTTTGATTTTTTCCACTAGGCAAGCACCCTGGGGGTCAGATCCTTCGCAATGTCTCTCATGGGTACCCCCCTTGTCAACACGCTCCCGGATGCCGCTGAGTTCTTGGAGAAGGGTTCCCCTCTTCATCACGCCGCGATAAGTAGGCACCTCACTCTCAGCAAACTCTCGTCCACCGCCAACAAAAGGCGGCCAACTTGGATCCAGAGCTCTGTCTAGTGCGGCTTCGACCCACTTGGTTTTCAAGGAGAAGCCATCCTGAAAAAGACGATCAAGAATTTATTGATAGGTGCAAATGAAGCCGTTACTTTAGCGGGGCTAAGCTATGTTTTGCATTTAAATATAAAAGTCCATTTTTGCATAGCAAGAAGTGCTCAAACCAAAAGGTTGAAGAGGCCAAACCACCCTTAAAATTCAATTTTACATAAGAAAACACCCTGCCAAATTCGAAATAATCTATATTTCACTTTTCATTGGACCTACAGCGTACCCTACTATATATAAATCCGTCACCGTAAAAACATTTTCAAATATAATTTATCAATAAAATGTAGCCTCTTTTGGGTTATTGATGTTCCTCCCATTTTTTTTTCATTAGCAGTATAGTTATATTTTCTATACAATTTTGTGTAACTTTGCTTTCTTGCACGTTTTATCTTCCTCTCATGCCAGCTACGGCTGGAGGGATTAGAGGTTGGGGAGGAACCTATACCTTTGCTGTCCTTGCATTTTAGGTTATATATCATGGTTAATCACAAACAACCTTATTAGGACACGCAGATCTGCTGATGTTTGCTGTTCCTTTGTGTTCCTTTTTGTTATATTATCCTCCTCTTCCTCCTGCATTCCTTGTTTTCACTACACCTCCTTGCCTTCACTACAGCCTCCTCGTCAGCGCTAGAGGCATGGCAGGCCCTGCGGTATGCTGGGATCAAGAGGTCGACAGGCGGTCTCGCAGCCATAACAACCCTAACTGCTTAACTGGCCTAACTACCACCAATTATGATAATGGTGCTCGCGTGGTTCCTGCTACGACTAACATGGAGACGTACGAGGCGAAAATACATACCTGACGGGGAAGAAGGTAGAAATATAGGTGACGTTTTGAGTGGTGCATTTGTTAAATCATAAATGCGTATGTTGTGAACATGTGCTTTTTCACTTTTGTGTATCGTGTGTAATGGTAGAAATGATGTCCCTATTTGGTTAATTACTAAATTTTTTAATAAGAACCAAGAGACGAACATGTTGTCGGAGGAAATGATCCAGATTTCAGCGTATTCGTTATCTCGATGTTTGAATGTTGTATGTTTTCATTTATTTGACATGATTGTAATAAAACACACACATATGCACGCGCGCGTGTGTGTGTTGTGTGTGTGTGTGTGTGTGTGTGTGTGTGTGTGTGTGTGTATTCATCTAGTTCTAGTTCATCTAGTTGTATTTTACGGGGCCCAGAGTTACACTTGTATGGCCCATCTACATAGCTATATATTTGTATTTGCTTCCTTAGTCCCTTAGTGCTGGCCGAAGCCACCACTCCGGGAGGGGGGACAAAACTCCCGGCAAAACACCCGGTACCCACCCTTTTCTATGCTGGGTTCACGGGGGCCTCCGATTTTTAGGAGACCGCCCATCTTTCTCCGCTCCGCTCGAGGATCAAACCCGGGACTTCTCAGTTGTGAAAAGAGCGTGTACCACTACATTACAAAGTACCGTACAAAAAAAAATTAAATACTTTTTTTTTTCTTCCTTAGTGCTTAGTGTTGACCACCGGGGCCCATTCCCGGGAGGCGGGCAAAAACCCCCCCTTACCCATTTTTTATAGGATGGGCAAGGGCTTGGATTTTAAGAAGACCGCCAATCTTTCTCCGCTCCACCCGGGGATCGAACGCGGGACATCTCGGTTGTGAACCAAGCGTGCTAACCACTACACTATGGAGTACCTTTAGTGTGTAGGTAAGGGGTGTCTGCATTTGGAGTCCCCCAAATATTTTCCCCTAATATAATAGTTTCCCTCTTCTCCTATATTTTTTTATTTCTCTATTTTTCCCTTTAATCTCTTTGCTTGATTGTTTTTCTCTATATATATCCATATATTAATCTATTGTTCTACCTTTAGTAGTTCATAATGTATAATTTTTTGGTAAATGTAGGTTTTTGTACCATCCCAGGGTGAAATTTGTGTACATTTTATTATAAATAGGAGATTTGGCCAACAGTAATATGTACAATTTTTGGATAATGATAAAGAGTTTGAGGAAACCTTTAAAACGCCGTAAAATGGGAAGGGTACACCAAACCCACCATGAGGAGTCTCCAGCACGACAAGAGCGTTTCCGAAATCATGTTAAATCACTCTGTGCCACGTTTGGGATGAGCTAGGTAATCCATTTGAAAAAGAGGGTGATGACTTGTTTTGAATTTAAACCCCCAAAATATATCGCTGCCCATTATGTCTGCAAGACAGTGACATATTAAGGCAGTGGGTTTTGGAGCACTACCAACATTTTGTGAGGGATAGACTTGTAGAAAGATCCAAGCAACCTAAATAACAAAATTCCACTAAACAAGCTGCCCCTCTACCCCGACCGTCCATCAAAACGTTATTACGACACTGGATAGATATTATATGTATGTGTATGATGAAATATATATGTTATCAGCATGTGATCATTTCAGAGGTGGTATGTACGTGTTGGGCTGCCTCTTTCAGCAACACATCTTTAGACCCCTACCTCCTCAATAATGTTGACATAGACAATAATGGTGTTGCCCCTGCTGCTTTCATTCTTGAGAATGCTCGTCAGTGTTTTGTGTGCCTGTGGTTAATTGCCACTTATCTTAGTTGATGAACATTGCAACCCAGAACATACACAGCTAACTTTGGGTGTGTTTGAGTCATCACCGTGTGAACAGCGAGCGGACCTTCCGGTTTATCGCACTCAGCAGTTCCTGTGTAAACAACTATTCAACAATGAAACCTTTCCTATATAACACGCCGATAGGTCGGAAGGGGCAGAAGCCACCGGGGACGCGACCCAGGCACTCCATGGAGCAGATCCATGTGAGTCTGGTGGCTACACACACGCCTGAGTGTGTGAGTACTTGTCACGTAAATAATTGTTTCTGGCCTGTCTAAAATACTTAAGCTTCCTTGGCCGTTTGTAAGAACCCGTGACTTTGTATTGTAACATAAACCCTTTTAGTGTACATATATACATCATATAATATATATTTAAATAGTATATTGTCTTACTCGATTCCTTGGTACTTACAATACTTATATATTACTTCAATCAGCAAGCCTTACTTAAAACCGCTCGATACTTTCCTTACTACCCATTTGACGTGTGACTCTGGGCTGGGTATATTACACCTGCCTTGCAAGATAGGCCTCGCCTTGGCAATCACCCCTACTGGTCATAGACTATGTAATTTACTTGGGTTGGGGCCCTGTTACCCGTAAATAAACAAGATGGAAAAGGGTAACAACATGTGATATAGAGTAAAATGGAACTGCTGTCAGCCAAGAATGACAGCAAGTATTTTCCAAAATAGATATCGGTTGCCAAAACAGGGACGGGGATCTTGATAATTTTTTTGCTCATGGAAAACAAGGCTGCCCACCTTCTTTTGTCGGATGGAGGAAAGTTAAGATCGGGAAAGAAAAGTGATCTAGTAAAATGCTTGGGCAAACTGGTGGAGGTCCATGAAAGCCACCCAACAGCATCTGCCCTCATCATGGATGCTGCAGCTGTTGTTCAAATGTTGAAGCCAACAGCATGCAAGACCTTTCTGGAGAACAGTGAAAACATTTCTTGCCATATATATCAACATGGTTAGAAAAAGTGAACATAATCGATATAATATGGGATGATTACTTTGCAACTAGCTTAATGGCAGCACTATAGCCAAACGAGGAGGTAGAACAAGGCGTCGCATCTACCTTTTGTTTTCTGTCTCAAATAACTGGCAGATTTTCTTGCAATTAGATAGCAACAAGAAAGAGTTATTCAAATTTGTGTCTGAGGAAACCAGCAAGACACAAACGGAAGGCAGGATGGTTGTAGCAACATATGGCCTCTAGGATATCATTATTTCACCCCATGAAAAAAATAGTATGCTGTCACCTTGCTCACACGAGGAAGCGGACACATGCATTATGGTGCATGTTGTGAAGGGCATCAGTCTATTATATTTCGTACAGTAGATACTGATGTTTGTGGTTCTAGCGGTCAACGTTGCTCACCGTTGTGCAGTTAAGGAGCTGTGGATTGCATATGGAAACTGGGAAGAACTACAAATTATTATTTGCCCATGCTTATGCCTCTGCTCTTGATGCTGATAGGTATAAAAGCCTCCCCATGTTACATGCTATAACACGGTGTGACACAACATCTTACTTTTGTGGGCGTGGAAAGAACACTGCATGGGCAACATGACAGTGTTTTCCTACTGCAACCAATGCATTCCTGGAATTAGCGCATTGCCCACAAGATGTCTAGATATACATAGAGTGTCTCGCTACTCATGAATAGTTTGTGTCATTGATGTATGACAACCAGCGACCGTGAAAAAGTTCATGATGTCCGCAAGCATTTGTGCACAAGGAAGGGACAGACCATTGAAGGACTACCACCAACACAGGCTGCACTGATTCAGCACATCCGCCGGGCTTGCTACCAGGATGGCTACATTTGGGGACACACCACAATGGTAATGCCAGTGCTCCCAGAGGCGACGGCCTGGGGCTGGATATTTGTGAAAGGTGAACTGCAACCTAAATGGACGAAGCTATCAGGAGCATCAAAAGCGTGCTACGAACTGTTACACTGCGGGTGCAAGGCAAACTGCACATCTCGCTGCAAATGTGTGAAAGCTGCCCTATCCTGCACCCCACTGTGCATGTGTGATGGGATGTCACTAGAGAT
This sequence comes from Chionoecetes opilio, assembly GCA_016584305.1. Classification (NCBI taxonomy): domain Eukaryota; kingdom Metazoa; phylum Arthropoda; class Malacostraca; order Decapoda; family Majidae; genus Chionoecetes; species Chionoecetes opilio. The sequence goes on from JACEEZ010020153.1 coordinate 129,444, forward strand.
AAGGTATTAGTTGCTATTAGATGTTGAATGCCATAGCCTGTAGCTAGTATAATAATAATTATTATTATTTTATTTTCACCCGGAGGTATACAGACAAAAACAAAGCAACAAGAACAAGCCAAGGAGTAAACTTAAGTACTAGAGCAAGAACAAAAACAAGAATATAGTATAGGCATATTAGGGGATATAGTATCAAAGTACATAGAAAAACATACATGGACACCTGTGCTACCCCACATTCTGCACAAACAGCAGGCCTAACCACCGCTGTTGTATAGGTCCACATACATAGGCCGAGCTCTGCCTGACAGAGGTGATGATGGAGTTCGTAGAGAGCTCCACCCTACTCCTTAAGCTGAACACGGAGTGTCGACGGATCACATCCAGATTGTTCACCCCGTTCCTAGCGAAAGCCAGGGACGAGCTGCACCACCTGGGCAGCCCCAGAAGCCTCTTCAGGATGTCATTGTGACAGACCTTAAGGCGGTTCAGAATGGCCACCTTGAACCGCGACCACAGCGAGTTGCAGTATATTGAGTAGCAGTGACTCCTGAATAACTCCATCTTCACCTCTCTGCTACAGTAGGATAATATCCTCTGTAGAGTATTTCCCACGACAAGAAGCTTGGTGGTCTGCTTGATGATATCATCATCAGTCATGTCGTGGGATATAACATGGCCTAAGTATGCGAATCTATCCACAAAGGTGAGGGCAGACCCACCGAGTCCTTGCTGTTTTGAGGTCATTTACCTGAGTGCGTGCCGATGATACTACCATGCACTCTGTCTTAGTGGTTGTAAGGGCGAACCACCACCTACAGGCGTCCGAACAACAGTTCCTTTTTCCACCTCCTGGTTTCCTGTTCGTGGCTTCGAGCTAGACTGGTTCGGTCATCTGTAAAAGTCTTCACCACGTCCCGACCTCTGCTTCAAACACAAAGTATCGAAGCCCTCTGGCCTGAGTGGAGGTTACGAGGCGCCTGGCCTCGGCTGTGCAGGGAGAAGAGATCCGGACGCAACACGGGGAGTTGCTCTCTCTCCCCACCTCTGTTGTGTACACTACCTCGTCCCCTGCTGCCCAGGTCAACTACCCTTCCCGTCTGCCGTCGTCGCTGTGTTTAGTGCTCAGCGACCTATGGTTGACAGGAAGGCCGTTGCTAACCAGGTAGCAGGGGCGGGAGTCTAGTGGAGGTGTTGTTTGTATATACTTGATTGTAAATATTTGTTTGTACATACTTCCTTGTAAATACTTGTAGTTTGAGCGAGAAACCAGTAAATCTCATCTTTTAGACAGTGTTTTTACATCACCCTTACGGCCCTCCACCTATCTCAGTTTCACCGTATCCTGGAAACCTGGGTAACGAGAAGCAATGAAATCGCGCTCGTTTTCCCTCACAGTGGTGTTGTAGACAATGTCATGCTTGGCAGCATACACCTGACACACATTGATAAGGTCCTGCAACGCATCCGCAGTGGGTGCGAGCAGCACCATATCATCAGCATAGCTCAGTGAGTTGATGCACCCATCATGTATGTGGCAGCCGATACCTGTATCACGAAGGTTGGCACTGAGATCATCCGTGTACACATTGTACAGGTAGGGGGATAAAATCCCCCCCTGCCGAATACCATTGGCAGTACTAAAGGACAGCGAGAAGGAATTACACTACTTAACAGTAAATTCCTGGGTAGTGTACCAGTACATTAAAAAATTTACAATGTACCCAGGTGTACCCCTGACGAGAAGTTTATGATGGAGCTTCCAGTAAATAACTCTGTCAAACGCCTTTCTGGCATCCAGGAAACACAGATAAACAGGTGAATTTCTGGAAGTGTAGTAATGAATGATATTCTTCAATGTCCACACACACATCTCAGTGCCAAGGCCTTTCTTATAGCTGAACTGATTGTCCAGTGTATACAGGTAGGCCTCAAGACAATGGAGCACCACTCTCTCCAGCACCTTGGACAGGGCGGTCACTATGGCAATGGGCCTGTAATTGCCAGAGTTAGCAGGGTCCTTCACTTTGCTCTTAAGTCAAGGCACCATAAGCACTGCCAAGACCTGACTGGGTATGTACTGATGGCAGACACAGGCATTGATGAAGAGACAGAGCCATGTAACCAGGCTGGGGGGCGCATACTGAAATGCCCCAGAAGGGAGCCCATCCATACCCAATGGCTCACTGGAGGAGAGGCTTTGCAATACCCGTCTCATTTCCTCGTGGTCCACGCTGCGGAAACCCTGCAACGTCACCCCACGCATCCCACCACGCAGGGCATTCTCACTCTCCTCGTCCCTCACACAGTTGAGAATGCCCTTGAAATGGTTTCCCCACATGGAGGCGATGCCCTCCTCCCCCTCAGCGTGATCCACCCGTAGGGGAAGCGTGTGTGAGCCCGGATTCTTGCTGCGCACGCCCATGCACATTATAGGTAATGTACTGCTATATATAATATTTCTGAAGTAACGGGAATTGTAATTGTAAATTGTCGTGATCGAATGGGTCAAATATATTTTTGTCGTCAATGATGATATTATGTTGTGCATAAGTTGTTAGTGCATAGTTTGTAGTATTGATATTTGTAGCAACATGCAGTATTACGTGTTACCTTGATTTGTATTGTGAAATCGTCATCGAAGTGCCACCACAATGGCCAATTGTAATCAAAATACATGCATATACTGCTTTATTAACATTTTATGATAACAAATGTACTACACTTGTATGAATAGCGTAAACTTTTATGAATTTATGATGATTTTTGCACCCCTACCCCTATTATTTGTGATGTTATTATACATACTATATGTAAAGCAGTAAAAGTATGTTTCCTTGGCAGCAACTCATTTTCCAGCCTGGCACTATATCTCAAAATTATCGTGATCAAAATGATCAAAAAGTGTTTCTTTTGTATTCCGACAAAAAAATGAATAGCCATATATATAACTTTCAAGATTATTGTTCTTATACATTGTTGATTGTGGTGTTGTTGGTGATGTTGGTGTCGGTCTTCTTATTGTTTTCCTCTTGCTCCCTGTCTTCTTATTATTCTTCTCCGTCATCTTATCTTTATTTTTTTGTTCATTTCTCTTTGGTTTTCTTATTTTTCTTTATATTATTAATAATATAAATAATATTTGTATTAATGTTTGTAGTTACTATGATTATATATTTACATTCTTTAGTTCATTATTTTCCCAAATTATTATTATTTGTAATATTCCCTATTATTGTTATCGTTATTATCATTATATTATTATTACAATTGTTTATTTTCATTATCTCTTTATCAATTATCATTATCATTTTCGCATAATTATCATTATTGTTATTATCATTTCATTATCAACATCTTTCATCATCTTATAAATTTATCATTAATTTTGGGAATCTCATCATCCTTATTACAAATATTTTCTTTCTTTTAAATTTTCATATTGGTATCATTGATAACATTGTACATCCATCAGTATCATTGTATTATTATATTATATCAGTATTGTTGAAATTATGTAATAATTGATGTGAAACTCATTGCTATTAACCCAAGAACTAACTACCTAGACTGCATGATCCCATTTAGAAGCTAACAAAGGTATACTCGCAGTGGTAGATGGTTGATGATTTGAAAGTTTGTTTAAATTATTTGAGGGAGTGGTGGTAGTCGTCTGTGGGGCGGCAAGGGAGCTGGTAATTAGTATGGTGCACAAATGGTGGCGATGGGGTAGGCCGCGGTGGCGGTGCCAAGGTTAACTTTCCACATTTGGCGCGGCTCGTTTACTGTTGTGGTGTTTTTATCACTTTGTCCTTGCTTTAACCGAGTGATCGGTTTTATATTGGGTTTCACACATATTAATGAGCGTGACTACACCTTAGTGTACAATCAAGAGGGGGGCTACACTTCACGTGTATTTTAATCCCCGTGAATATGTCTTGCCCTGAAAACCCTTATAAAGGGACAGCTGGAGCTCACACGTGGAGGGTTCAATAATGTTTACCCTATACGTGGGAAAGGTTTCCAATATTTTCCTCACAATTCTTATAATTTTAAACCTTGATTAATTGTGGTACTATTGGTGAATACCACCAGAATTATATTACTATATTTATGCAGGTTAAATTTTACCCAATTCTCCCCAATTTAATAAAATACATAGGTGGAGTTTTATTTCGTCCCCTTTTTTTGACAAGGGAGGCTTTCAAATTCCACCATAACCATTCTCCTAATTAGAGAGCGGTTTTTATTGGATAATCTCCACAACTGGGGCCGGCGAAAAAATGAAGGGTTTGCTTCGGGTAATTTGACCCCCTTTTATGAGGTTTCTCCAAGTGGGTTTTCCCACATTAAAGCAGCTTGCCTCCGAGGTCTGGAATCCCATAAGTTGGCCTGCCAAGACGCAGACTTAGAATCCACCTTTATTTCTTAAGCTAACTCTAGGGGAATCAAATAATTTACCGTCCGCACACATCGTTGTCCCCTCACTGGTAACTCCACTAACCTCACAACCCGTTTCCATCAGTAGGGGAGGCGGTAGCGGAGTGGTTGCGTCTCCGACTGGCGTTCGCGTGACCCGAGTTCGATCCCCGAAGAAACCAAAACCTTTCTGCACCGTCGAGTGACCAAAGAACACCCCACATGCCCTGTCCATCAAACTCTACCTTCGATTGCGAGTGCATCGGAGGACACGGGGGGGCGGCATGAGCCTCTAATCACAGGCGTCACTATAAAAATCCTGCCTGCCCCACCACGGCGAGGGCCAACCATCAGAGCACTTAAGTGAACCTCCGGGAAAACTCCCATCCGATCCTTGGTTCACCACTGCCTACAGCGCTATAGGCACAAATGTAAAATAAAAAATAAAAAATTAAAAAAAAAAAAAAATATGCAATTTTGCTATTTTTCATAGAGGCCATTGCGAACGAGTCATATCTCCCCAAAAGGATTACTATATTTCCTACTTCAATTGGATTTTGATTTTCTGGCTGTTACCCCCATAAAACTTTTTCCCTTAGACTCAGTAAATAATCTGCACTCCAATGCTTATCCCATGACCTTAAAATTTTATTTAAAGGGGTGTGTAACCTTTCCCCGGAGATGTTGAGCCGGGTCATTTATTGTAGGATCTTGTATATCTTCCCTTGTTTCTATTAAAGGAAAGGGTTCCAGTCTTCTCCCATAAATTAAATGTGAGGGAGTAGGGGGCTTCTATTTTTACGGGATGAATCATCTAAGTGGGTTTAAAGGGGTCGTTATTGATACGGGTCTTAATCTCAGTCACTAGGGTTTTTTCGGGTTTATTCTAGGACCTATCTCTGTTTGTGGAGATTTTTTCTATGACAAGACTTTATATGCCAATCATTCTCTCTGTGAAACCATTTTGCCAAGGAGCTCTAAGGGTAGTAAAGGTCCATGAACATTTCCTTAACTCTAGAGATTTTTGTACTGATGGATGATTTAATATTTCGAACAATATGGGGGAGACTCCTACGAAGTTAGTAGCATTATGGCTAATCAATCGCCGAGGACACGACCGCCAAGCCACAAACCACCGGAACACTTGAATAAAGGTTTCGGCACTAAAATCATCAGCTATTTCTAAATGAACAGCCCTTGTAGAGGTGCAAGTGAATAAGCAGACATATACTTTCTTGGGGGGAGCATTATCTCCTGTAATTATCATTGCCCCAGTATAGTCGACACCAGCTACCTCAAATGGTTTTAATAATTGTACTCGATCCATGGGGAGTTCAGGGGGCCCGGGATAGGTGATCAGTCTTCCTTCATATCTCTTGCATTTGATACAAGATTTGAGGTAGTATTTAACTGCCTGTCTACCCTGCGGTATCCAAAATTCCCTCCCGAGATAGGCTAATGTGTCAGCCATTCCTCCATGTAACGAGTTCCCATGAGATTCATCATCTAGCAATTTAGTAAGATGATGACGTTTGGGAATTAGCATGGGATTGCAGGTTTTATCGGGAAGATCAGCATTTCAAATTCTTCCCCAACACCTAATGGAGCCCTCATTATCTAGGTACAGACCTAATGATTTGATGAGTTTGTTCCTACGTGGGCTGGCCGAGGCTAAGAGCTGATATTCCGCAGGAAATTCTTGCTTTTGTATTGGTCTAACGCAAAACTTCAAAGGATCAGAACTATCCCTCTTTATGAATTTGAAGACCAATTTAGTAGTCTTTAATAATTTGCTTAATAAGGAAAACCTTTTTATATCCATAACAGGATCTGGGATCAATATAGGTTCCATAATTAATTTTTCTGATATATCTGACTTACAAATAGACCTTTTGATTAGGCCATCATTATTATTTTTCAGCCAGGTAGGACCTTTAAACCATAATCCTGTATTTAGTTTGAGGATAGTTGTTCCTCTGGACAAAATATCAGCTGGATTTTCTTGGTAGCAACATGATTATAGTGAGATGTGGAACCTAAATAATTTATCTTACCAACACGATTCCTTACATAAGGGATTTTTGTGTTATGTTTCACTAACCAGTGTAGGCAAATTTCACTATCGGTCCACATATATACCTCACCAATTTGCAATAAATTACTTAGATATTGTGCTAATTTAGTGCCTAATTATAATCCCAGTCAGCTCCATTTGAGGCAAGGTTCTAGGTTTAATTGGGCAACCCGAGCCTTAGACATAATTAAATTACATTCCTCTCCTGCTTTAAGATACTGCATACTGCATACTGCACCATATGCACTTTTTGAAGCATCACAAAATATGTGTAGTTGCTGGGGCTGTCGGCCATCAGTATTTATTCTCCTACTTATGTGAACTTCATTGATCTTATTGAACTCAGATTTTATAGTCTCCCATTCTGTTGTATATTTCCCATCAAGGGGGGTATCCCAATCGAGATGTTCTCCCCAGGCCTTTTGTATTAGACATTTACCCCTTATAGTTATTGGGCTCACTATGCCCAAGGGGTCAAATACTTGGCTGACCTGACTTAAGAGTGTTCTCTTTGTTAGGACTACATCAGAAAAATCTGGACACTTTAATCTAAGTTCATCAGTTTTTACATTCCACCATAATCCTAACACTGATTGGACCTCTGGTGGCGTATACTTAAGGAAATTCTTCCTGAGTATCCCTTCTAGCCTTGGAGAATTAGTATTCCAACTCTGTAAGGGGAGGCTGGCCTTCCTGCACTTTTTATTAGCCAGGTTATAAATTTGTATTAATTCTTCCTCAGATTTTATTGTCCCCTGCAAATTATCCATATAGAAGTTCTTCCCTAATTCTGGGCTATCAGAACCCTAAAAATGGTACTGTAATGTCTTATTTAACAAAAAGGGGCTTGAGCAAGAACCAAACAGAACTGACTTAAACCTATATGTGGCTAAGGGGCTATCTTCCTGAGATATATTTTCAGGCCATAGGAGTTTTGTGAAATTTCTGTCTTCTTCCCTTAGACCTAATCTTAGGAAGGCCTCAGATATATCAGCCACATAGGCGAATTTATCTGTTCTGAATTTTACTAGGACATCCCCTAGATTGGACAAGAGATTCGGTCCTGTCTGAAGGCAGTCTTTTAAGCTAGCATCTTCCTTAGTTTTAAAAACTAAAATTGAAACTATTCTAATGGGGTGGTTGATGATCTTTGGCCACTGCATGGTGGGGTAATAATGTCCTATTTATTATTTACTGCTCCGTCCAGTTTTTCGATAGAGTCATCCTTTAATTGATCTTGAATTATCTTATCATAGCACTCCAATTTAGACAGATTTTTCTTCAGTTTTCTTATTGAACTATTTAATTGGCACTTTATATGTGAAAATTGGAAGGTAACACAGGGGCAATCTATTTGCCAAGGTAGTCCTACTTCATATTTACCATTTACATAATTGTCAGTGTGATCATAGTGATCTAGAGTATTTTGTCCTCTTTAGGTAACTGTTCAGGTATGATACCGATAGTTTCTAGAAACCCATAATTTATGCACTGGGATTCCCTTCTTCCAATAACTCGTTGATTTGAGTGGGTACTAATGAAGTTCCTATTCTAGCAACCAAGAGGGGTTGTGGATGACTAAGAATGCATTCCTCTTGTTCAGGCTGGTGAGTGGTTTGTGGGATAGGTCCCATTATAATATCACCACCAGCACTGGTGAACATAGAAATGTATGTCTTTTGATGACCTTTCTTAGGAATCCCCAAAATAATCAGCGCCTATATTTAAATTTGGGAAAGGACCATCAACATCCTCAAAGGTATTTCTAACTAGTCTAACACCTTTCTCTTTCAACATTTCAGCTGTAGATTTTAGTCCTTTTACAGTTACATTTATACCGATGTTATTAACTACAGCAGCTACCCTACATTTATAATTTCCTAATTGGACTAGTGGTCGAACAATGTCAAAAACTTTGAGCTTCTTTTGTTTTGGGCCCCAAAGCCGAAATGGCTAAGTTCACCTTGCTAATTATAGGTTGTTGTAATAGATCAACTATCTCTCCACTAATAAATTATCTTTGTGCACCACTGTCAAACATTGTATTCACAATGGCTGAATTACCATGGTGGCTCACCTTCAATTGTGCCGTAGGGACAGCGGATGAACTACTCCTATTAGTTACTGCCATTTTAACGACCGCAGGGTCTGTTCTCACATCACCATTAGGACATAAGGCTATGTGATGAATGGATTTTCTACACTTCTTACAAGTACCCAGACTAATAGGACAGGCTTGTATTGCATGTTTACCACTAAGGCAGGTTAGGCAGTTTCCCAGATCCATTAACCTTTTGAGCCTAGTGGAACAATCTGGGTATATATTACAAGTGCAGGATATGTTTTTCCTCGCAGAAAGCACATTTTTTTCTGACTTCACTGGTAATAACCCTATTTTTAGGAATGGCACCTGTTCTTTGAGTAGGTCTTAGTGGTGGATTAACGGCTAGTCTAGTTTGAAACTTATCTACCGGCTTTCTCCATCGTAAAATTTACTTGGAGCGGGATAGCTAAACCCACCAATGAGGGCTCTTTAAACTCTAAAGGTGGCTGTAATCGCTGATTACCTTTAGGTCTAGTTATCTCAATCTCCCTGTGGGGGGGTTCCTGCTCAATACCTTGCAAATGTTTGCACTCTTGTAATAATCCTTCCTCTATTTGCTTGACCGTGAAGTAATTACTATTGTACCTCTGATTTAAAAGGTCTCGCATCCTGGTTGGTAGTTTTCTCCATATCATGATACTGACCATCCAGTCTGACTCAATCAAGGGTTTATGAGCTTCAATGGCTCTTAGTGTACAATTTAAAGTTATTCTGAACTCTTCCAATTCTCTGTGATTGTGAGAAGGACTCAGTAGATCCATGAACTTGCAGAAAAGACTTATTATCTGATCCCTTTTTCTTCATAATTATCTCTAAGAATCGTGAGTGCCACATTTTAATTGGCATTTTCTACTGTTAATTCCTTTACCAGCAGATATGCAGAACCTATCAACTGACCTACAATAGGTGAATTTATGCACCTCTGTTAAATCAGTTTCCCATCATCAATCGTTTGAGTTTTATCCCAGAAAGAATCCAATTTTCCCCTCCAAAATGAGGCAATGACAAATCTGTTAATTTAAGTTGGGGTAAAGAGGCTTTGGCTGTGGGTTTCTGATCACGCACTAAATTCTCATATTTTAATACCGTTTCCATGTATTTTGTACATTCTTGATCATACTTGGTCTCATAAAAGAAATTTAAATTTGTATCCCCAGCTTCTAATAATTGAAAGTAAGCCTCTTCATAATTATCCCATGTAGTTTTTAATATTAGCAGACCTGTATTTAAGCTATTATAGTCAATAGGGATAGTTTCAGCTGCTTCCTCACACTTTTTATATATTCGTGTAAGCCATCCTAATTTGGCCGCTAATGCTTTAGCCCCTTCCGCCATGATTTTAATTGATGATTAGATGCAATGAAAAAAAAAAAAAAAAAAAAAAAATGTTGGATACAATAATTATTTAACTCTAAGGGTGGATGTGCCATTGACTCGGCCTACCAAGGCGGGAAGCCAGGCCTATAACCATCCACCACTTTATTTAATGTAACTACTAACTTCACAAACATTGTTTTTGGCGTATGGTAGTTTACTAATGCGGCCTGTGTGCCGTGGCTGTCTGTGACTCGGCGGGCGAGTACGGCGGGCGAATACGGCGGCCAATTCAAGGTTGTTTATCAAAGGGGGTGGGATAAACTGGTGGCTATATATCGCTTTAATCAGACCAGCATCTTCCTAGTGCTTGGATATCATCCCACTCCCCTTTCTGACACATTATGAAATTTATAAACTTGGCTTTTACAAAATAGCAACCTCTCCTTGTCCAGTGCACCCCATCTCGGGAAAGATCTCCCTCAAAAGGATGTGCGTTAAAGTGTACTACTGCATAGCCTATCAATTCCCTTTTCCCTATTTATAGCCTCCTTGACCCAATCATAGCTGAGTTGGCTCACCAGGTGATGTCTAGGAGAGCGGTTGGTCTTCGTAGGCTCTATTAAGCGGTTGGTCTTCCTAGGCTCTATTAAACACACTCCTACCTGACTGCCACATTTCTCTTCTATTTTCGTAACTATACTTATTATGTTATTTATGATGACTCTGGGGCTACAATTATCATCTATATCGTTACCCCCCCAGAAAGAGAACTGTGAGGTCATGAGGCCACTGAAGTACTTCATTGAGACGTGCGTCTGTGTTAAATAAATCAGCACGACCGCCGGGTGCCCGAAAGAGCCTGAGTTCCACATTTTCCACCGCCAATCGCTGAGGGCATAAGCTATGCCCCACAACGGCTACCTTGTACATTCCCAAAGATAATCCTCACTCGGGGCACCAAAATGTAGAACTTTTAGTAATAATTGATGTGAACTCACCTTGCTTTTTACCCAAGAACTACCTAGACTGCAATGATACCCTATTTAGACGCTAACTAAGGTATACTCAGCAGTGGTAGATGGGTTGATGATTTGAAAGCTTGATTATTATTTGAGGGAGTGGTGGTAGTCGCTGTAGGGCGGCTAAGGGCGCTGGTAATTATGGTATGGTGCACGTAATGGTGGCGATGGTGGTAGGCCGCGGTGGCGGTGCCAAGGTTAACTTTCCACAGTTCCTGGTGCGGCTCGTATACTGTTGTGGTGTTTTTACCACTTTGTCCATACTTTAACCGATTGATCTGTTATATTGGCTTACACATATTAAGATGAGCGTGACTACACCTTAGTATACAATCAAGAGAGTGGCTACACCTTCAACGTGTAGGTTTAATGCGTGAATGATGTCTTGACTGAAAACCCTTATCAAGACAGCTGGAGCCTCACACGTGGAGGGTTCCAATAATGTTTACTCCTATACGTGAGAGGTTCCAATATTTTCCTCACAATTCTTATATTATGTTAATCCTTTGATTAATTGTGGTACTATAGGTGAATACCACCAGAATTATATTACTATATTTAATGCATCTTAATTTATACCCAATTCTATAATACAATATACATAGGTGGAATTTTTACTCGTCTCCTTTTTTGACAGGGGAAGCGTCAAATTCCACCATACCATTCTCCTAATTAGAGAGCGGTTTTAGTGAATAATTTCCACAAGTATTATTATTGTTGATTATATATTTGTATTATTGTCATTGCTATTAAGTATTCTTACTATTATTACTAATTTCTTCATTTGTATTATAGTTATGGTCATTTATGTATAATTGTTATTATCGCTATTACCCTAACTATTCTTTGTTTTTAGTTTTTCATATGTTCAAGTTCTTCGTTATCTCATTGTCGTCGTCAATACGATACTTTCATCCATTTTGCATTTCACATTTCACCAATAGGATATATAATGGAGTCAGTTGATTTGAAAAAAATATACTATATCGTGAAAGCAAGGACAGAAACATCGTTATGGAGATGACGTGAAGTGCATTAGTGATTAACACAGAATAATCGAGGAAAGTAAAAGTGAGTGAGTGAGGATGTTAAAGTGAGGAAAGTATAAATTGGATAAGAGGGAGGGAACCGAGGTTAACAGTGAAAAAACATTAATCTCAGGAATGAGTCCCTTGAGTGCGGGAAAAAAAAACATTACGAGGAAAGTGAAAGATAAAAAATAGTAAGACAAATTATAGAGGATACATGATGTTGTTGGTAAAACAATAAATAAAATATATGAACATCGCAGGAAAAGAAGCAGCAGCCCTCTGAATGAAAAAAACGAACAACGATGGGGCATTAGAAAACATATGACATATGATACAAAAGACGATATATCAAAATGCCGCTAGTAAGGGGTATGGAACTAGACGCAAATAATAAAAAAAAATGAAAACGTTTAAAAAAAAAACTGTTACACAAAAAATATACGGAAAGAAAAAGAGGAGAGAGAGAGAGAGAGAGAGAGAGAGGGAGAGCGAGAGAGAGGGGAGAGAGAGAGAGAGAGAGAGAGACGAGAGGAGAGAGAGAGGGGAGAGAGAGAGAGAAAAGAGAGAGATTAGAGAGAGAAGAGAGAGAGAGAGAGAGAGAGAGGAGAGAGGAGAGAGAGAAGGGGAGAGAGAGAGAGAGAGAGAGAGAGAGAGAGGGGAGAGAGAGAGAGAGAGGAGAGAGAGACGAGAGAGAGAGAGAGGAGAGAGAGAGAGGAGAGAGAGAGAGAGAGCGATAAGGAGAGAGAGAGAGAGAGAGCGAGAGGAAAACGGAGAGAGAGAGAGAGAAGAGGAGAGAGAGAGTAGGAGAGGGGAGAGAGGTCATAACAAATATCTTCAGGTAACTCGCCCATTTTGCCCACATACCATAACCCAAAATGAGCCCTTGCCAACACTGCAGGTGCAAAGGGGACTCTGAAAACAACTGCCTAAGAAATTAAATGCGCTATTTCTACGTACAAAATTCTGTTTAAAGTGTCATACCGCATCAAGCAGGAGAACAAAAGGTTCGTTGACAAGATCTATACCAAGCAGTTACAGGCAGCGAGCAAACGCCCTCCTGTTCAGACACTCAGCCGCTCCTCACGCCTGCTTTACACTCCTGTCTCTGCGTCACCCCAGCCTCTCACCAGCAACTGGGGCTTCAGCTTCAGCTCAGGGCAACAGACCCACACACCACAACATACCCGCTTCACCCTGATCCTGCCCAATCAAACGCTTCAGCAGCCGCGACCATAGTCAACCGGCCTGGAAACTATGTCACCCAGTAGTCCCGCCCGATCACATCACCATCATATCTGCCAATGTCATAAGTTCCAAACCAATCTAGGGGACTGATACACTACGTGATCCCTCACAACCAGGACATCGTGCGGCAGTAGAGACCTTCCTCAAACAAGTCAATCCCACGACAAACTTTGGACAGATAAATTGGATATACGAGGTGGCATCGACGCGAAGGACACGCGGGGACCTTGGGGTATCGCTGTCTCATTTCACAACAAAAAAACAGGGGGGGAGTCTTTCTGTCGCCAAGCCGATTGAAGTAAACTTCACCAATACCATCTGGAGATGAATTTTCAAAATATGAACTAACCATCACAGCGCTTATCCTGCTGGGGTATACAGGCTACCATAGGCTCACTTCCCCTACAACTGTGGCAGGTGAGGGGCCGATTGAGGTCTCTACACACTCACCGGATGACCTGTTGTACAAACACACTGTGATCACGTTGTCATCAGGCGACATGAACCAAGTTAGTTGCAGATCCTTCGATGATTCGACCTGATAACACTCACGTGATCCCTCACAACCCGGACCTCGTGGCGGCAGTAGAGACCTTCATCAAACAAGTCAATCCCAGACAACTTTGGAGAGATAATGGAGATACGAGGGGCATCGACGCACAGTTCGACTCAACAGTGTATGGATTCTAACAACCACGTGACTTCCCAACACACAATTTCCGGCTCATCAATGATCACTGTCATCCAGTGATTCCCAGACAGTGTCTTCACCTGTTTACCCATCGGTGCTGACCGATCATCAGATCACATGGCGCCGATCCTAAGTGCAATACAGGTTGCAGCTCAGAGGGATGCCCCGTCAACGCCACCAAACTGGCTGTCGGGCAGAGCAGACTGGGATGGTCTATGGACGCGCTGCAACACACACGCCCTGGAGCACCATTTCGTCAAGATGGGGAACACAGGTACACACATTCACCGTACTTGCTTGAACTCCAGAAGAAATAGTGCCAAGCCAGACTTACACTGCAAAGACCCTTGATAAGCCAATGGGTTGGTTACTAATGTAGGCTGGTGCTGATGAAAAAAGTCGTGCTGGCGGCTCTTACTCACGCCACCATACCCACCCTAACAAGGAGCGCTACAGACACGCTTGGCAGGCATGAAAGAAATCAACAATGGGCCTCACGACGCTGCAAAGACGACCTCCAAAACCAAGCTCAGTGGTCGTTCAGGGGTAACAAGTCCTGTGGACCACACTGAACAGCAACAAGGTCTGACACCAGGACGAAACCATACCTCCGCTATTCAAGTCTTACGCCACAGTGGCTACCAAGAACAAGGACAAGGCCAAGGTACTCGCAGACATTTTTTTCCAACAAATGACAGTCCTGATCCCGAGAGATCCATCCCAGCTGTGCCCATCCTCACCAAGCCAGCCTGTCTAGCCTCACTAAACTAGTAGAAGAAGTTCGCCGACATTATCAGGTCTTGGAGAAGCCTTGGCCCACAGACAACATCACATTCATATCCTCAAGCGCTGCGGATATCATCTAGCAACGCACCGTGCCACATCTTTCAGCACTGCCTCACTACTGGTAGGTGGCCCACCCTATGGAAGGGGCCAGAGTGGGTCAATACCTAATAAAAGCAAAAGAACTAACCCAAAGAACATGTCCATCTCCCTTCTATAGTCCTGCAAGGACGCTAGGAAGCTATAATTGCCGACAAGAGATCGTCGTTGTTCACTACACCACTGTTAACATCAAGAAATTTGCTTCCGAGCCAAACAGGTCACCGCCAGAACCTAGTCTCATCTGTCCATCACATGACATAAGCATCTTGACCAAGGAAAGAAACACATATTGTCATTACCCTGACCCTTGCGGGAGCATTTGAACAGGGTGTGGGCATCACGGCCACATCACCAAAGTGAAACAGTTTGGGTGTCAGTTGGTCAATTGCTGCTCTACTGAAAGACTACCTGCGGGAAAGATTTATCAGAGTGGTGGTGGACTGTCAAAACCTCCGAGGAACACACGACTTGCCAGCGTCCCACACAGGGCAGTGTGCTCTCGGCCCTCTCTCTGGAATGTATTCTTAATGACTTGATCCAGCTCATCCCAGAGGCACATGCAATGCGATGGACTGCACCCTGACATTACCAATGCGACAGTGGTGATCACCGCACGAAACGACTGTCGCTACATAAACCAGGCCTCCAAACAGTCATCTCATGGGGTCGCGATGGCAAGTGGATCTCGCCTCCAGAGAAAACCCAGGCGATGCTCATCTCACGACGACAAAGGTTCCCTCCGAATACTCCCATCCCTACCATCTTACTGGGTGGGAGGCCCCCGGTGCCCTGCTAGAGTCCCTCTCCATACTTGGGGTGAGTGGAAGTGAATAGAGTCTGACCTTCACGACCACATCCGAACCATTGCAAAGGAAAAGCCTTCTGGGAAACCGCAGCTGTTTCCGGCGTTCTCACAACTTTCTGACTCCCAAGGGATTCACCACGTTATACGCAGCCAAAGGCGCTCCCTTAGAAGTACGCCCCTCTCACGTGGGCTTCAGCTCCTTCGACTTGAACCTTCGCTGACAAGGTACAGCTCGAGGCCAACGAGTTAATAAACGTTTGCAGGCTCTGCTGACCAGCTCTCCCTCCTCTGCAACCCGTGCAGCAGCGTTCGCGACGTAGCAGGACCTGATGTGTTAGGGTACGACGTAGGTCAATGAAAAGTGAAAGTATAGATATTTCGAAATTTGACAGGTTGTTCTCTATGGAAATTGAATTTAAGGTGGTTTGCCTATTCAACTTTTTGGTTGAGCATTCTTGCTAGCAAAAATAGGACTTTTATATTTATATGCAAAACATGGCTTAAAAAGTGCGGAAATTTGCATAGTAGAATTGCTCAAATGCAAAAATGGATACAGAATTAATCGTTCTTAGGAATTCCATTTTACTAGGGAAATTGCACGAACAAGTGAGGAAAAAGATTTTTGTGTTATCGCGTTCCCTAACCAGGGTACCAAAATAGTTGGATTGGGTTCGATGGGAGGAAGGACAAGGCCCAGGGCGTGGTGCCGGGACAGCTATGGGAAACTGCACCAAGGTTGATAAGGGAGGAGCATGTGTTAGTGACAGAGAGAGCATCTGGAAGGTACCTTTGCACTTGTACCAGAGATTCCTTGTGCCACGAGAAGCCGCGTTCACGGTGGGCTCAGGCTCTCTCATGATCTGCTGGTGACATACGACTCCACCGACTCACTGATCGTACTGCACGGTGACTCAACTAGGACAACACGGGGTTGGAAGGGTGGTATCAGCCATTTGGAGAAGATGCTGGACGCAAGCTCTTCTGGGGTATATGAGTGTGCACACAAACGAGTTGCCGTGCGCCACCTTATCACCAAGCATCGACGGGCTACCTAATCTGACACTGGCTTCACTGGGTCCAAGTGTGCAGTCTGTTGTCCAGCGTGAATGAAGACGCAGTACAACGCCAGAGTTTCAGAGGATGCCAGGCGGTGAAGATCTCACGGTGATACCGGAATATATCCTGGTCAACATGTCAATGGGATCCAGCAGGTCTCATACAGCTCGGTACAGGCTGTGACGCGGGGCGCTCTCCCGTCCGAGGGCAGGAGGACAAGTGTGGCAATGTGTCCCACTCCAGATGGCTCACCACAGCACAGTCGCTCGTGTACATGTGGACAGAAAGTATGGACTGACTGACAAAGTAAAGAACACCATGGAAATCCTAGGCAAGTACTGCCTGAGGTGTACTCAAACTGTACTACGACATCAAGGGTTCACCACAGGACTAGAGGACGGCCCCAAGAACAATCCTCACGCAGCTCAGAGTGATGAGGGCGCAGCCCAAAGAAGGTCCAAAAGCTTGGACCTTCTAGTGCGACAGGAGCATGGTTCGCACACGCCAGATGTTGTCACCTCTCGCTGATGGCGAGTCAAGGAGTGAGGACGACGCAGGTTCCGCCGTGCAGGTTTTGAAAGATGAGGGTGGCGAGAAGTATGGGGACACCAGTGTAAGACTCGCATCACACCAAAGCTGAACTTGTCAGGCCACCAGCTTGAGACACTGATCAGCGGGCAGCCTGGCCAGGTGCACAGAGCCGGCATTAACCTGTTCACTGTCGGGATCAGATACAGAGATCATGGTCAAGCCGTACGAGGTTCCGGAGTCTCTATCCACCACTAAGAGCACGAACGAGTCCGTGGAAGCAGGTGGACAGAGGTTTGCCCCCGGCAGCAGTGGTGGGGCAGCAGGATAGACGGGTGCATCCGGGCTGGGCCCACCGGGAGACCATGCCCTTCCCCTGTTAAAGGTTCTAAAATCAAAGGGCCTAGAACACGTTCTAGGCCAACGTAGAGGTGTGACACTGGATGTAGTGCCCCTGATGAACCAAATGATCAGAAAAGAGCTGACCACGCTAGTCATTTGGAACTCACTATTGGTGCATGATGCAAATACACAGGGACCAAACGGGACACGGAGTACTCATTTAAGCATTATTCGATAAGGGTGCAATATAAAGTGCGATTTTGCATAGTAAGGAATGCTCAAATGGAAACATGGTACAGATAAATCGTCTTAGAATTCGATTTAACATAGGAAATTGGCATGCAAGTGACGAAAAAGAAATTTTTGTTATACGGCGTACCTTACTGTGTAGTTTACAAGACACACAAGCAGCAGCCAGCACCTGCTGTTCCGAAGCCCCTGGGCAAGACCACACGGAACACACCAACACGAACTGCTGCTACCAGGGACTTTCAAAGATCGTCCCTTTTGCCAGGACGGAGACCCTCTGCGTTTACTTCCTTCCATCTACACACGAATGTGGAGCCGATGAGTACAGCAGACACAGCTTCACTCCTACCTCGTCCACTCCAGACCTTCATGAGTCTGTGAACGCGTGAATAAGCAGCCACAGTTATTGAAGTACTCTAACGTAAACCCTATTGATCTTAAGTTCAATAGTCGATAATAAATTATACTAGGGAGAAATAAAATATAAAATTAGAATAGTAACCAACATCATGTTGCCAAGTAAAATTGTAAAATCCATTTAGTAGTGGAATAGTGTAAATAGATAAATATAAAATTAGAATCAATAACCCATGGATGTATGGTAAGCTAGGAGTAATCTACAACTTCCTAAACGTCAAAGATAGTTCTCGTAGTCCAGCTGAAGAGCATGAACTTAAAACCTATAAGAATAAAGGTAAAGAAAAAAAGAGGAGAGAGTGAGAGA
>JACEEZ010020153.1:150432-151799 GCA_016584305.1 Chionoecetes opilio
TAGAAAGATCAGAAGTTAGGCGCTCGGTGGCATCTCTCCGTGAATCACTTAGTTCCTGTTGAGTTGGACGTCTAATAAACGACGTTGAAAAATGCAGGGGTAGAATCATCAGCTAGGAGTGGATAGGGTTTGAGTTAGACTTAGAAGATCATATTGAATAATAGAAAGAGAGTGGGTGATAGGACAGAACCGGGGGAACACCACTATTGTAAATTTAGGAGAAGAACAATGTCCGTCTCCCATGCCTTCTGTTCAATTTCTCTCGATATTCCTCCTTCCTTTCCTTGTTCCCTTTCTGTTCTCTCTTCTTGTCCACTCTCCTTTCCTTCCTTCTCCCCATTCCTTCTCCGTTTCCCTCCCCCCCAGCTCCCTTTCTCTCTCGTCTTGATCTTGCGGTCAATCCATCTTGAAGACTCCTCGAGGCTTTTTAGTCAGTGTGGTTGTTTTAAGACGGTAATAAAATCAAGGTAAAAATATAAGAGGGAGTATGAGTTTTCACCCTTTTCTCGTTTCCGCACTGTATTTACCTAGTTGTATATACCTATAGTTGTATTAAAAGTGATGAGCTAAACTCGTATGGTTCCGTCTCCATATCTAAATTTATTTTTGTCTCAGACTTTGTTTCATCTATGGGGGTGGTGGACGTAGCCGGTTTGGGGGTCATGGGTTTGCACCAAACTAGCTCCCCACCGTGACAGGTGCCAGGCAACAACCCCCAGCGAAGGGACACAACCCCGGCTAACACCCAGTGTTATGACCAGTATATATATATATATTATGGTGTGGGATATATAATATATAATATATATATATAAAATTATATATATATATATATAATATATTATATAAATATATATATATATAAAATTATATATTTTATAATATATATAATATATATATTATATATATATATAATTATTATATATAATATATATATATATATATATATATAAATTTTATAATATATATATATTATAGATATATATATATATATATATAAATATTTTATATTTTATATATATATATTTGGGTGCCTCAAAGTGGGGGATTTTTTTTTGCAAGAATCAAATTGCACACCACTTATTTCATTACACATGAAAAAAAGAAAAAAATGGGCGGGAAATTTCATTGACTATTAGGAGGGGAAGGGTCCCCTCATCGACCTTGTTCATTTGACCCTATATGAATACCGCCGATTTTATCTAAGAACATCACCCACTGTCTAGAGTTTAGACAGCATTTCCAGTGGCATTTCGCACTACTCCACGAACCCACAGTCTCCTGCTGTCTGTCCATAACCTAAAAAAAAAAAAAAATATAAAGAGTTAGAAGGAGTAGCGTTCAGCCACGGGATAAAAAGTCACACA
>JACEEZ010020154.1:0-10372 GCA_016584305.1 Chionoecetes opilio
CATATATCTTTTCTTGTGATATATACGTTTCTTCTTGTGAATACCTTAATAAAAAAATATAAGGCTTTAGAAGCACCTGAGAAAACGTACTCACAGTATTAAATGCTATAATACTAATAACTATAATTGCATTAATTATTATCTAAATTTTATTACGTAATGTAACTATAATTACCTATAGATTATGACTTGGAGATCTAGTCTTGATCTTTGAAGCGAGGAATTGCTAAACTTTGAGGTGAAAATAAACCCACATAATCTGACAATACCACTGAGAACAGAAAGGTGTTTGAATCAGATTTTTAAGAAATAATGATAGCACTTGTGTTCTGCGTAGCGGTTCGCAAAATTCAGGCTTCCATCTGCTTGTCTTAACCCTTCCTTACCTCAGCCCCGACTAACAATCGACTAACGACGAGCATGTCTACTCCCGCCGAGCAGATATTAGTATTCAATCCCCTCGAATCCTCACCTTCTGCACAGGCAGCTGGAGCGATGAAGTTATTACATACCAGCGTGGCTGTTAGGCCTTTTCGGGAGTTGATGTAGATTACACAGCCCGGGAGTATATTGCCATGTGCTAGGATATAATGGCTAATGCACTTATTACTGATGTAGTGACAACATTTATTTGTTCGCTCACGTCTACAGCCAGGCTCACGAGCTGCACACCTCATGTAAGCTAGTGCTTTTACTGAACCCCATGCGAACTAAGACTACAAAACCTTTCGTATTAATGTCCTAGAATCCTTTGGGACTAACGCCAAGCATAGTTTAGTGAAAGGAGTGAATTTAGCTACCACTGAGTTGTTAGATGCACAGGTGGAGGCAAACCGAATTGCTGTAGATTTCATCCAGTATTTACAGGAGAATGGCTGAATCCAGGGAGATAACATCTAACTTAGTAACAATCGCAAATTCCTTGAATTCTTTGCATACATAATGCTGCTAGGAGGTACCTTCTCTCTGAAAAAACTCTCTGTCTTTTAATTTAGTCCCCAAGAAGTACTGGATGATTTTGTATAGACATTAAAAACCAAGATAGAAGAGAAGGATGGAGAAATACGCACAAGTGTGTCATCTGATAGCCAATACTCAGCCTGATGTAGCCGGTAGGGATATAAATGTATTTTATACAGCAATTGCGGCCATCCCTAGTTCTCATCACATACCTATCTTGACATGCCATATTGTCAACGAGATGGGCACACTGCAAACGGTGTTATATAAATATTAAAGAATGACGTCGCCAAAGAAAACTTCAAGCCGCCTCAGGGCCATTACCTGCTTCAAGGAACTCAGACGGAAACAGAACCTCTACTGGTACAGATGATCGCGCCCGAGTACCGACGACTGCTAATCGTAATCCGTAAAAACTTTGAAATACTGGTTAACACTGCTGTAAACACATATCTTAAGACTTAACGGTACGCTGCTGTTCCCACGGTGAGTCACAAAATCTTTCCTACTGTGTTATCCATGAGTGTTACGGACACTACGGAGAATAGCCTTTCCGTTTCAAGCTTAAGGACCCAAATACGTCAGAGTTGCGGTAACACACAGTCGAGGAAAGCCGCAACGCCTCGTTATTGATGGGTAAATTAAGGACATGTTTGGTTCAGGGTGTTATCCATGATTCCCGTTCACCGTGGAACTCGCCTCTATTCCTCGTTCCTAAAAAAGACGGACAGTATAGACCTGTAATTGATTTCCGGCGAGTAAATGAAGTCACGGAGGATAATAGGTATCCTTTACCTGTCCTAAAAGACCTGTTAATGTCATTAGTACAGGGTAACACAACGTTCAGAAGCCTTGATTTGGTTAGTGGCTACTGGCAGGTGCCCATGGCTCCTGCATCTAGCCAGGGAAGTTACTGCCTTTGGCACACCTAGTGGACACTACAGAGGCTCAAAATGCCATTTGGTTTAAAGTCAGCCCCTATTACTTTTCAAAGGATGATTAATAATTAATTTCCGATATGCTAGGCAAAGATGTCTGTGTTTACCTTGATGATCTTATAACTTGTAGCAAAGACTCGGTGCCTCATTTTGCTAATTTAGAAGCAGTAGTCCTGTAGTTGAAATTTGCTGGACTCAAGGCAAAATTTACTAAATGTGAATACCTTAAGTCTAAAATCACCTGTTTAGGCCATGTGGTAGATGGTAATGGACTTCATACAATGTCAGAAAAAATAGCTGCAGTTAACAAATCTCCCGCGACTCAGAATGTAGACAACTGTCCGCTCTTTCATTGGGTTGTGTTGGTTACTATAAATCTTGTATATCCAATTTTGCAGCGATTGCATCGCACTTAGCAAACCTATTAAGAAAGACGTGCACTTTTATTCGAACGCTGTACATGAAAACTCTTTTCAAGATCTAAAAGTTGCCCTGACTACTGTCCCTGTTTTGGTATTCCCCAGCTTAAGGCCCTTTGATCTGTACACGGGTGCCTCTGCTTTGGGTTGGGTGCGTATTAATGCAGGGGGGACGCATGGGGAAAAAAATCGCGCTATTGCGTTCGCGATAGAACTTTTTTCCCGCAGAGTCTAATTATTAAATTACACCTGGAACCTCGCAGTTGTCGGGGTTTCTGAATTTTTAAGAAATTTTATCCTAGTTATATATAACCGTATTTACTGATCACGCGCTGCCTAAATTTTTTAAAGAAAATCCCTTTGGAAGACTCGCGCTTTGGTTTTTGACAATACAGGAATTCAATTCAATTTTTAAGTCTTGCCCCCTCGGCCAATTTTTGGGGCTGATGCGCCTTCAGAAATGTACATGTTATCCCGGGTCTTATGTCATTTTGTGAACTTTTATAAGATTCTTCCAAATATGGTTTAATTTGATTGTTTGGCCCGTTTTTGAAAAAAAAATGTTGGCTTTTTTTTGGGAGCCTTTTTGGATTTTTTTTGGCGCCATCTTGTTTTTAAAAAGCGAAAATTTGGGGTTGGTTGATCCACTTTATGTGCTTGGGGGTCCTGAATTAAAATGCAAAAACTATTTTACCATTTTGATACGGGGAACCCCTTTTTTGTGGTCATTTTTAAAAAGTCAATAACAAGTAAAAGTAAAATTAAAAAATTTTCACAAAAACTTACACAGGAAAAATTTTTTTTTTAGACAAAAATTTTCAGGGAATGTTATAGGCGCTTCTCGATGGGTTGTACCTCATTAGTTGTCTATAAGAGTATCGTTGATTCAGAGACAATCCTTGGGAATCCGAAATCAAGAAATCCAAAATTTTCCGCCTGACCTTTGGCTTCCCCAACTAAAAAAAATTTTAAAATCAAGCATTTCGCTAAAAAATCACACGGAAACGCCGGCCAGGGAAAAGGCCTCCCCAACCTTGATAAAGCAAAAAGCACGCCATTAAAAATCTCACCAAAATTTCCCCGTACTACCAAGGACAAGAGCTGACATTATTACTGGGGACAGGAAGTACGAAGCTGCGCTGGAGAGTCACCACCGTCCCGTCGGGTGTTATGTGCAAAAAGCCACAAATTATGGGTCGAATTACCCCATTTTCGCAGCGAAGCTGACACGTTTTCTGAATTCATGCTTTTGAAGCAACCCGAAATCTCGGGGTTTATATCCACAACACAGACTGATGGTCTGGCCATAACATCCCATTCTAGGGGACGATGCAGCTAAAAATGGGTACGGGGAAATATTGCGAAAAACTACTATTACATATACCCGCGCACTTTCGAAAATCGTGCTAACTCCTTGGTTTTTAAAGCCATCGTGTGTACACCACGGACGGGGTTTTGGCAAAACAGGGCTTTATGGGGGAAAACATTTCAAATCCGGGTGATGGCATCGGTTCTCTTGTCGCTAGGAAGGGCCAAAAAACCCTCACTGGGGTTTTTAAATCCTGTGAGAACGATCTGCAAGTTATTGAGTCCTAAGAGCGTTCTCGACCACAGCAGAGCACTTAAAAGGTCCCCTTCCGAGGGCTTTTAAAAAACCCCAAAAAGGCACAGAGAAATTACTCCTACAAAGGTTTATTCATAACTATTCGCGCGACTTATCAAAGTATCATCGGGGCAGGGACTCAAACCATTAGGTTCCTCACCCACTACTTAGGGTAAAAAAAAAATCATATACCAGAAGGGGAAATTTCTCCCACCTTAGCAGAATTCCTCTACTCGGGTTCTATCCTCCATTTTTTCAAGGTGGGGGTGCACAAAAAAGCCAGCGTGGTCGCTGTTTCCCGCGAGAACGATATGCTATGCGTCTTTCAATGTGTCCGATGCTTTCAGAAAGTAATTCACAGGGCTGAGATGATTTTTACCGGACGAAAAACTTTGAGCAAACCATCCCTCAACTAGGGGCTCTTTCTCTAGAACTACATCTATATTTTTTTTTTCCATGTTGGAGATATTTTTTATATTTACCATTTTTTAAAAAGCAATATTATTTTTGTTCAAAACAATTTTAATGTAATTTCACCCTGAAAATGTCCATGCAATTATAAACAAATGAAATAAATGTATTTGAAAGGGCTTCACATTATCGCCCCACAAGAATATACAAGGGTAAATACGCGAATATCGCACATCGGGTATCACTGATGTGGATTTAATTGGTATACTATTTACTTGGTGAGGTGAGGTACAGCGGAAGCGTGTCGGTCTTTGGGCCCAGGGCTCAGTGGGTCGAGGCGTCATAGCGTTACCATATACATTGGGTGTGTGAAGCGTCTGTGGCTGAATACACCTAACCCAGTTTCAAAAGCCGTTGATAATCGCCATATAGTCTAAAATTTACGGCCGAGACGTTAAACTTCATATAACTCACTATTTAGTTGGTTTAGTAACTTTAGTTGTTTATTTAGTTGGCATTGCTGTGCATAATTTTGAAATATCACGTTTTGGAGGGATAATAAAAACTTTAGCAACACCAATCACACATATTTTCGGGTCAAAACTGACTTCGAAAATGTTACTACCCCATTCCGTTCCCCATGCTTAAAAAAATATCAGGGGACATTACAAAAAATGCCAACATCACTTTTCATGCGCCCCATACCCCCTGTTAGCTAAAAAATCTGTTGACAAGAATCTATATGAAAATTTCACGAGCCTCAAATACATGACATAAGACCGTGTCTATGGTGGACTTGTGACAGAAAAGTCCACTGTAGTTCAAAATGTTTCACTACATGAAGAAGCTGTTGCCCCAAAATCAACATACGTGTGGAGTAAGGTGATATATGCTCTGGAATCGGGTGATCAGTCAACTTTACCTAAAATGCTCATTCCTTTTCCACAATTTTTTTATCACCAGATCAGGTCCTTTGTAGATTTTTGCCAAATAAAAGGACCCCCGGGGGGCCAATTTGTAATACCTGAGTCCCTTTGTACCTGTGGTACTGCAACTAGTTCATGATGCTGTAATAGCCGGGCACCCGGGAAAGAGGTATTTTTTTTGCGGCCCGCACTAGTTATTTTTGGCCTAAAATGCGGTTAGATATTTACGCATATGTGGGTCGGTGCGTGAAATAGCTGAGCATAAGAGTACGATGCCAAAGCCAGCACCAATTTTTGGGAAAATCCACCTCCTGAGCATCCCTGGGACATTGTTGCTATTGATTTTTACAGTTTCCTTTTAGTAGTCAAGGGTCTAGGTACCTGTTAGTATGTGGTTTATCACTTCTCAAGGGACGTTGTTTTAGCCCCTGTGATGGATAAAACTGCCAAAGCGATTGCGCACGTTCTGATCGTCAACTTATTTTGTCCATACTCTACCCCCCGAGTTTTTAATGGGTGACAATGGCGCGGATTTATAAATGCGCTTCTTAAAAATATATGTTCTCAGTTCAACATCAAACAAACATTCACGGTAACTTATCCCTGCCAGTAACGGTTTAGTTGAGCGTACGAACATAAAAGTTCTGGAAGCTTTGCGCCCAATTGTTAGTGGCTTGCTTGATAGTTGGGAAGATTGGTTACCCCATGCTGCTGCATGCGTTAATTGCAATATTTGTGAGTCGACAGGTCAAACTCCTTATTTTATTATTTTGTTGTGGAGAAAGACTCCCGTATGACTTTCCTCTTATTGAAGTAAGTACTTGTCAACTTAATGTCCCGTATGAAGTGTCAACTTTAGGTTTTCTCGGACAAAATCCGGTGTCAGAGATAAACTACAGGCTTCTAAGACTGCTATGTGCTTACAACAACACCGGCGCTCCTCAACCGTTCAAATCCGAGTTGGTGACTCTGTCATGATTCGAGTCCCGGAGAGGAATTCTAAATTAGCTCCTAAATTTATGGGTCCGCGCCTGGCAGTTAAGCAACTCCATGGAAATAAGTTTGATATTTGGATCCGTGGTTAGATACATTAGAAGTCATTCACAGTGATTGCCTTTAAACGGACCAATGCCAAGCCTGAGTTATGCTTAGTAGAAACTGTTAAACTTAGCGATGCTACGCGGCTTGAAACTAACAAATATAATTCTTACTGCTGACCAAACTCATTGTGAAAATTTTTATGTCACAAACATTGATTTATTTAGAGTCTTACCTTCGTAAAACCCATTTCTATCTCATCCCGACAAAATACCCCAGCAAATACCAACTAAGATACAGTTTATCGGGGGATAAGAGGGTTGAATTGGGTGAAGGCTTTCAATTTTTCTTCTTATTTTCTATGTCCTATAGCGCCTGTAGGCAGTGGTGACCCAGGGCTCGGTTGGCAGGCTCTGGAGGCACACATGAGGGCTGTGATGGTTTGTCCTCGCCCTGGTGGCACAGGCAGGATCTTTATATGTGACGCCTGTGATTAGAGGCTCATGCCGCCCCCCTGTGTCCTCCGATGCACTCGCAATCGAAGGGTCAAGTTAATGGGCAGGGCATGTGGGGTGTTCTTAGGACACTCGACGGTGCAGAAAGATTTTGGTTTTCTTTGGGGATCGAACTCGGGTCACCGAGAACGCCAGTCGGAGACGCTAACCACTCCGCTACCGCCTCCCCAACTGAATGTCTTGTTATTCAAAGTGGCCAGGCTTTGAACAGGGCTGGAGTGGTGAAGGCCGGAGACGGTGTGTTGGTGTTATCGAGGCATCAAAGGGTTATTACACCCAGTTAATCATGACGCGGCGAGATATTATCACTGTGTTGATAACACGTCCTATGATTTGAACACTATGTCTACAAAAGTCTATATACAATTTTCTCAATATATTCAGGTTAGATTAAAGAGAGATGTTATTCCGTGGGTTCTGGAAGTGTACTGATTCTCTAAGTGGCGGTGGCGACCGGCGCTCAAATCCCACCTACGTGTCAAATCGTCGGTGCGAAAATCTAATGAACGGTTGCCAATGACCAGCCGTTTCAAATTAATATCCTAATATAAAGGTGCAAATGGTTAATACCACTGGGAATGTTCATTTATAATATCCAGTACTTATCATTTACTTAAATTACCTTATTTAATACCATTACCGTTATAAATTATATATATATATATATATATATATATATATATATATATATATATATTATATATATATATATATATATATATATATATATATATATATATATATACATCCCTACTCTCTCCCTACGATGAGAGAACTATATCTCCTTCACAAGGGGGTCAGGGGGGGGGAGGATACAAAACCACCACTCTACCATTGAGAGGGTGTTTGGTGGGTAATTTCCACAACTGGGGTCGGCGAAAACTGAAGGTCCGCTTCAAGTGACGTCACCCCAGGCCACATAGCGCCGGAACATTTGTATAGTGATTTCGGCACTTTCGTCTTTGACTACTTTTAAATTAATAGCTCTGATAGAGGTACAAGTTAATATGCAAACATATACTTTATTAGGCGGAGAGTTATCTCTGCAATTATTATATCCTCAGTATGGTAATCAACAGTGACCTCAAATTATTTAGGAGCTTTCTATCAGCTCGAGTTCGGGGGGACTTAGATAGGCGACTAGTCTACCTGCAGATCGACTATAATAAATGCAAGATTTTAGGTAGGATTTGACTGCCTGTCTACCATGTTGTATCCAAAATTTACTCCAGATAAAAGCTAATGTTGTAGCCATTCCGCCATGTAATGAGTTCCTATGATATTCTTCCACCAATAATTTAGTAAGATGATGGCGTTTGGGAATTAGTATGGGATGGCAGGTGGTATTTGGAAGATCAGCTTTCAAATTTCGCCCTCGACACCTAATTATACCCTCATGATCTAGGTACAGACCTAATGATTTGGTTAATTTGTTCTTATGGGGCTGGCTGATGCTAAGGGCTGATATTCCTCAGGAAATTCCTGCTTTTGTATTGTTCTGACCCTAAACTTCAAAGGATCAGAGTTATCCCTTTTTATGAATTGCAGGACTAAATTAGTAGTCTTCAATAGTGTGTTCAATAAGAAAAACCTTTTTATGTCTATCACAGGATCTGATAGTATCAGATAGGTAGTATCAATACAAGTTCCCTTATTATAGTTCTTTAGATATGTCTGGCTATGTGGAAACCTGTTTAGGCATATTATTACACTCTTTCACCCAAGTAGGGCCTTTAAATCATAATCATGTGTTTAATATGAGGGTAGTATTTCCTCGCGACACATTATTATTAGGCTTTTCATTAGTGGCAATATATTAATTAAGAACTGGAATATCACTTTCCTCTAATGCCTCACTAATTGGTGTGACAAGAAAGTGGTTCCAATTCTGGTAATTAATAGGGGTTGTGCATGACTAGGGATACTCTCCTCTTGTTCGGCTTGGTGAGTATGTGGGATGCGTCCCATTATTACATTACCACCAGCACTGATGAACATAGAGACGTTATGTCTTTTGATGACGTTCCTTAAGCCCCCTTCACACATTCCATAATGGAACCACGAACACGCCAACAATGCAATGCGCAGCGCCGTCATGGTCCTGGTTATGGGTCCATCGTGACCGAACGTGACGCTCGTGACGCGCTCTGCCGAGGACACGAAAAGTTAGTGCGTGCACTAAAAATTCGGGAAGCTCCCCGATCTTTGTACCCAACGCAGCGCTATCGTAAGTCTATCGTGACGCTATCGTTATCTATGTAGCAGCTTCGTGACTCTATCGTGATCGTCGTATGTCTATCGTGACGATAAGAAACCGTTACGCGCGCTTTCATCCCTACCTTCCCCCCCTTTGTTGCATCCTCTTCCGACTTCTCCCCCCTTTTCTCATTCACTTCCATCCTCCCTCGACTCCCTTTCCCCTACTCCCACCACCACGTGGTGACACTCTCCCCTCGACTTCCATCCCCCTACTCCCACCACCACGTGGTGACAGTCCTCCTTCGACTCCCTACCCACTACTCCCAGCACCACGTGGTGATGGAGTAGGGGGTAGGGGGGTGATACCACCCAGCCCCGTTTAACCATTCACATCGCCACCACCCCCAACAACGCCTTCTCCAAGCGCCCCCCCCCCCGTTTCCCCACCAACCCCAACACCCCCTTCCTTATTACAACCCCCCTCACCCGTTTCCCCCCTAATCCATCACCAAAACACCCACCTCTGTTTATCCCACCTTCATCTCTACTTTCTCTAGCATCTCTACTCTACTTCCTTTCCATCACCATGGCAACCCCCGCCCACGTGTGGGGCATGTTGCTAGCACTTGACGCTATCGTGATACGTTCATGGCACCGTCATGGCACTGTCGTGGTTATTGTATCTCTATCGTGACAATAAAATAACCGTTGATTTTCTATTCGATACTTAGTCATACAGCTGTCATGACTCCATCGTGACCATCTTACGACCATCATGACACATACTTACAGGCAGCGTGACATTGTTGTGAGGCTATCGTGGTAGGGCGGGTCATACTATATATTTTTTTAAAAATTAATGGAGAGGGGTGTTCATATAAAGTATTTTGGTGTATAGAGCACAAATCTGAAGAAAAAGTTAATTATGATAACCCTAACCTACATCAATTTGCAGTTGGTTATTATAGAATTGGTGTTCAAGTTGTTATTGTAGCTACCCCAGCATATGCCTCTTCAATTTGTCTGTCATGGCTGCTCACATTTTCTCTCATACAGTATCGTTCTAACTACTTCATAAAATATATTAGACATCTAAATATTTAAAGAAAAATTGGTAAAATTAAACTTAATTAAAATTAGCATACAGTTTAGCATAATGCTGCTAGTGAACCCTGGAGCTACTATCTGTTTCACTTTTATCCCAGACAAAGCCACTAAAGAGGAGTCACATGCGAAGAAGATTGCTAAGGTCATGTTTGCTTGGCTGAAAGAGAGGGGTTTTGATAAGACCTGTTGGCCATGGAGGAGACTCTACATATGTCAACACTGGTGTGAAAGCTGAGAGTAATGCGGAAGCTGGTCT
>JACEEZ010020154.1:13593-28593 GCA_016584305.1 Chionoecetes opilio
CTCAGGCAAGCGACGGTGAGCGTTTTGTACGGAGGTACAGCAAGAGAAAAGTGACCGCTTGCAAGTGAAAACTCTTGCTCCCTCGCAGAAAACGCCTTATGAACTCTCGCCGACGGTAATGGTTAGATCAGTCCAAAGGCCGGTTCCCACTAGCCCGCTTCTACGGCCGCCGTTGCCGTTCACCGCCCAACAATGACGTCACCATCATCACCGCTTGAGTGGTTGTAGTGGTAACCGGGCACAGTTTGCACCTCCGCTCGAGCGGACAGTAAACGCCTTTGCTTTGTGTCGGGACGATAATTTCGGTAGACGAGAGCAGTGGCGGCTGGTGATAAAATAAGATGGAGGGACTGCAAGCTTAACACAACAGTAGGATACACAAATTTGACCTACCTCAGGTATGAGTTGTAGTTGATGTTCACGGATTTCGGTCGGACCATGGAGGTTATATAGGAGGAGGCGGCATGCTGCGCATTCTCTATGTTATCGGGTAAAGTCGCTCGCCCAGCCCCAATGCGGGAAGATTGACTCAAAACATTGCGATTTCACGCGTCGACTCATTGCACTTTCAGGCTTTCTATATAATTGATACACAAAAATAGGTTACAAATATGCCTGCCTAGGTATAGTTATAGGATATATAGTACTGAGGGGAATAAGGGGAAACATCGTGACACGCTGGACAAAAGTGCCAATTTTGTTTTATGTTTACATAACTATGGACATACTTAATAAAAAAATCCCATGCTCCAAAAAATCGGACCATATTATCATGTGATTATGGGTCAAAATCCTAGATGGCGGCCGAAAAATGGAAGAACATCGATAAATAATGATAACTTCGCTAATATTGGACTTAAAAACATGTGTAAACTATCTATTTGTAGGTAATGATGCCCAGTGAGTCGCTTGGAACCATCAGATTTTGCATTAGATCATCAGGAACTAAGATAATGGTCACATGTAGAAAAAAATGGGTCGCTCGATATGAAAATTTACATTTCGTGAGACATGTTTTAATGACTTGTTTGTTGTCCTCAAATAAATGTGTTAGATGTTGAATATCATCTTTCGTATATCATGTGTTTACTTGTAGGCAAATTGATGATTTGATGCTGTATATTTCCCTTTGTCTAGTGCCCTCATAAAAGATTTCATCTGGACGTGATGACCTTTGTTTTCTATTTTTGCGTGTATTTATTACTGTGACGTCGTTTTAGTTATGTCAAGCTTCATCCACACAGTACAGGATTGATTGATGATGCTGAGATCTACAATCAAGTAGGTTAAGGATTTGATTAATACAATAGATAAGTTATTGTAAGAATACAGGATAAGCATAATAGTCAAGATTTACTAACGATATTTTAACTATATTATGTGGCGGTTGGATAATGTTTATTTCTTTTTTTTGCAGGTTGTTTTGTCAACAGCTCTGAATCTACGGCTCAGTGAAACATCACACCATGGACTGAACAATTTGTGTCATTTGCCAGAACAGTAGAGACACTGCACCTCTCTCATGTCCAAAGAATAGACAGAACCGCAATGCTGACGACGTCTATAAGGACTTTCTTGACAATGTCAGAGAGTTCGAAAAGATAGGTGCATTTCTCGTTGACGTTGATTTTGGCGAACATGGCACCCCAGAACGTTTTGCAGAAAACAGCGCTTCTTGGCATCGGGCATGCCACCAAAAGTTTAATAAAAGTAAGCTTGAACGAGAGCTGAGTAGAAAACGTAAACAAGAAGAAGATGAGGAAGCTCCAGTTACCAGCGCATCCCGCAGATCAAAGCGTCGGTCAACGGGATCAAGCAAGAACACTTGTTTATTCTGAGATGAGAGTGGCCCCAGAAAGCTGCATGAATATGCAACTAAATGCGCAGAATACAATTTAAAGTTAATGGCAACCAACATGCAAGACGGTAAAGTACTTAAAAAAATACTGTGTGGGGATCTGGTCTCAAATTAACTCAAGTATTATTTAGAATGTCTGACAAAGTACCGAAATGACTATCGTGGTTACAGGCGGCAAAATAGTCCAACAAGAGCTGAGCAACGTGAGCTGGATCAACGAGCCAAAATGGTCAATTCAAGAGCACTTGTTGAACTTGTAACGTACATGGAAGAATCTGCCGCGGAGGGGACGTACCTATTCAAACTGTCAAACTTACACAACGTGTTTGAGAAAAGACTTAGGGACTTCGGCATTGATATCACCATCCATAAAACGCGCTTAAAAGACAAAATCCTGAAGCACTTCTGCCAGCAAGGACTAGAGGAGCAATCTGAATGGAAAAACATTATCCTGGCATTCCCAGCAGGCATTCAGCAACTACTCAAAGACGCTTTCCTGATTCATGATTATGACGAGGAAGCTAGGTTGTTTGCCAGAGTTGCCAAGATATGTAAGGAGGAAATTCTGAAAAAAAAAATAGCATTCAGTGGCGAATTCAATCCTGGGTGTCAGCAGGAGATTACGCCCAGTACAAGATTGTTAATGTCAATGCTCATCTATGGCCCAAATTTAGCAGGTTCAGTAAATGACTCTCAAGCATGTCTGACACTCACACAGCTCTTGGTTCACAACTGCAAGAAGAAAGGAAATGTTGAGACAAAACATCAGCGTTACTCTCCAGACCGTGAGCCACCAGTACCTTTATATGTTGGTCTAAGCTTACATACTCAAACTAGAAGCAAGACACATGTTGATCAAATGGCCAACCTAGGGATAAGTGTCTCATACAAACGTGTCATGCAGGTTGAAAACGAGCTTGCTGCCTCACAGTGTGAATAATATAGAAGCGATGGAGTAGTGTGTCCAAGCCAGTTGAGAAAAGGTTTGTTCACAGTAAGCGCGTTAGACAATCTGGACCATAACCCGTCTTCAACGACAGCACAGGGGTCCTTTCATGGAACAGGGATTAGCATCATTCAGCAGCCAACAAAAGACCATCCTGGGATTATACGCAATCACCCTGTTAGCATGTCCAACACAACTTCAAATTCAGCAAAAAGTCTGGTTCTTCCTGATTCATATTCTATAGTACCTGCGGTTTACATGAAACCCACAACAACAGAAGTACCCACGATAGAACACACAACAACGTCCGGTTTTGCTGATCACATAGAGAAAGCCAATGCCGAAGAGGAACGGTGGATTCAACATGTATCTGAACTACTGCAACAGGACTTAGTGCGAGAACAATCATTGTTATGGGCTGCATATCATGCATCGCGTCAGCCTCAACCAAATGAATTGCCAGCAATCACAGCATTATTGCCGCTCTTTGTGGAGAAAGCAGACTCAGCTGCAATGGTGAAGCATGACATGAGCATCATACAGAATATCACTCAATTTCTGAATCCTGGTCAAATACCAATTCTGGCATGCGACTGTCCGATCTTTGGCATGTGCAAGTACACACAGTGGAAATTTCCAACAACGCATGGAGAGAATTTGATGGTCATCATGTTCGGAGGCCTACATCTGGAAAAAGCTCTTTGGACTCTTCTTGGTGATGTGTTAGATGCATCTGGCTGGATAGATGCATTAACAGAGTCTGGTATAGCAACAGCAGGTACAGCACAGTCATTCTTAAAAGTATCGCACATAACCCGAACTCGCCATGCGCATCAAGTGTCTGCTCTCGCTCTGGAAAATCTTCAACAAGAGGCATTCAATGCAGCGACTGATACTGATACCGATGATGAGAAAGCTTTTGGCAGTTGGAAGATGTCCATGACAGAAAAGAGCCCAACCTTTCAATATTGGGACCTGGTGTTGAGATTAGAAAAGACGGTACTAATCTTAGTTAGAGCCCATCGCGAAAACAACTTTCAACTCTATCGAGAGGTGCTGGAATCACTGATGGGCATGTTCTTCGTCCTGGATCACTACAATTACAGCAGGTGGATTAGTGTGCACATCCGGGACATGAATTCACTACCAGTCAGTGTTCAAGAGGACCTCGAAAAGCACTGGGTTGTTGTCAAAGGCAGCCGCAGATTCTCCGCTATTCCAATAGATCAGGCCCACGAGCAGGATAATGCAAAAGTAAAAGGAAAGGGTGGGGCTATCGGACTGACTGAACAACCTGAGGCCTTGAAGCGATGGATGATCGCTGGTCCTGAACAAGCTCGAGTGGTCACATCTTTTGAAAACGAATACTTGGCTTCAGACGATGCCGATCGCGACTACCACCATCACGAGGAAGGATTGTCAGCACATAAGTTATTCCAGCAGCAAACAAATAATCTCATTCAGACGATCAATAGGTATGGAAATCCATTCTCTGATGACTGCCCAGAACTCTTGGTTCTTCATACACGACAATGCGCCGACCAGGAAGTAGCTGACGCCATGAAAGGATTGGAAGCTCTTGGAAATGATCAGTACAGCAAATTTAAGTAGAAGGTCTTCACACAACAAAGCAAGTCTATTCACATGTCAATCAAAATGAACAAACTGCATTTGTTCAAAACACCAAAACCAAAGAAAACCTCCAAAATGAAACAGCTCACAGCTATTCGAAGTGATGCAAGCCTTTTTTGTCGACTGTACATCGCAAATCAACATCGGGATGGTGATCTAGACACCTTTTTTCTCGCATGATAATCAATTGTACCCCCCCAGTATTTCTGACCATGGAAAACTTCGGACGGGCACAAAGTCAGATTTGATCCGGTGCATTGAACAAGGTGAAGAAGATGAACTTCCAAGAACATTCGACTGCAAAATATTTGACGGTGCCGTCCTGGCCCATACTTTGTCAGCTGCAACTGCTACTACCTTTGGTGACTACGCACAGTCTATTTTCTTGCCGTTTCTTTTGCGTGAGCTACAGTTGGTTAGAGACAGGATAGATGTCGTCTGGGACCAATACCTACCAAACAGCATTAAGGCATCCACCAGAGAACGAAGAGGCAGTGGCGTGCGTCTCAAGGTAAATCCACAAACAAAGATACCTTCCAAGTGGAATGCTTTTCTGCTGGATTCATCGAACAAGGATGAACTCTTCTCATTTCTAACACAGAAAGTCGCTGATGCAGACTGGCCTGCTGGAAAAGGCATCTATATAACGAATGGCACCACAGTTATTTTCAGAGGCACAAGTCACGTGATGTCAGCAGACTGCACACACGAGGAAGCAGACAGCAGGATTGTTGTTCACATTGTACATGCTCTTCAGCACGGGGCCAAAAAAGTACAAGTGCGTACGGTTGACACAGATGTGCTTGTGATCCTTGTCGGACATTTCTTCGATCTCCTGCAACTGCAACCTGACCTCGAGCTCTGTGTAGCATTTAGCGTTGGCAAAGACTTTTGTGTTCACAACATCAACACCATATCTCAAAGCCTTGGAGAAAGGATCGCCCGTGCACTTCCTGTATTCCATGCATTTTCTGGGAGTGATACTACCTCGTATTTCTTTGGGAAGGGCAAAACAAATGCCTGGCAATCATGGAAAAGCTACCCTTTGGTTTATGAAGCCTTCCAATTCATGTGGAATCACCCCTTCGAAACGTTGGACACTGGATCGCTTCAATTTAAACATCTTGAACGCTTCACAATCGTCATGTATGACAAGACAAGCAATGACGCCGACATAAACGATGCGAGGCGGGAGCTGTTCTCCAAGAAAATCAGAAGTCTTGAAAAGATTCCACCAACTAAGGTACTTCTTAGGGTATTAAACATATGTTTTAATTAAATGACAAGTTTGAATTTTGGTGTATACCCAATCAGTTTATCTTATAGCAATGCACACATGTACTTATGTTGCAGGATGCACTGGTACAACATGTCAAGAGAGTTATCCTTCAGGCTGGAATTTGGTTAGCAAGTCGGCAGGCCCACGTTAAAATACCGTCACCTGAAGAGTTTAGATGGAGTCTACAGGCTGGCCAATGGGAACCACTTTGGACGACAATACCAGAAGCTGCAAAAGAGTACACTGAACTTATGAAATGTGGCTGTAAATCCGAGCGCGGTTGTCGCATCTGCAAATGTATCAAATTTGTGCTGAACTGTACTGACCTGTGTAGCTGCAATTGCGAAAAGATCTAACTTGCTTGTGTTCATTAGTGTACTTCATATACATGATAATGGTTTAGTTTCATTAAAAATATGTCTACAGCAAAGTCTGTCATATACATGTACATGTATAACAAATGTGTCTCACGAAACGTAAATTTTCATATCGAGCGACCCATATTTTTTCTACATGTGACCATTATCTTAGTTCCTGATGATTTAATGCAAAATCTAGTGGTTAAGCGACTCCCTGGGCATCATTACCTACAAATAGATAGCTTACACATGTTTTTAAGTCCAATATTAGCGAAGTTAACATTATTTATCGAATTTTTTCTATTTTTCGGCCGCCATCTTGGATTTTGACCCATAATCACATGGTAATATGGTCCGATTTTTTGGAGCAGGGATTTTTATATTAAGTATGTCCATAGGTAACCACAAACAAAAATTGGCACTTTTGTCCAGCGAGTCACAATATTATCACACTATGGAGCTATTTCCCTCACTATTGGGCTTCACGCTAGAGGCAACATGCCGCCTCCTCTAATATTAGAGCGGGAGCCCAGAAAATTTATTCATGTGAACTACGGCAAAAAGGTTTGACATCATGAATATAAAGATCAATCCTCAGACATTAAATATCAGCATTACTGCCGGAGCGCAGCCGGGGCTTTAACCCTAAATACCCCAAATAGCAGTGTTAAAAATGACATTTATTCATGCGAAAGCGGCAAGGCTGGCAATGGTCTCAAATTATTCCCAAGAGTCCTCTGTACACTAAATGCACAACGACAGCAATTTTGGGTGGGGCTTTGCCCCCGACACAACCCCCCCCCCCCTGGTTAAAAGTGACAATTCCTTATGCGAAAAGCGCCAAGGCTGGCAATAGTCTCAAATTGTTCCCAAGAGTCCCCATGTGCACTAAATACACAACGACAGCAATTTTGGGTGTGGCTTTGCCCCCGACAGCAACCCCCCCTCCCTGTAAAAGGACTTTATTTATGCTAAAAGCGCCAAGTGCAATGGTCTCAAATTTTCCAGGGTTCCCTTACACTAAATGCACAAGACAGCAGTTTGATGGGGCTTGCCTCGACATCAACTCCCCGCACCAAACTGATAGTTATATATATATATATATATATATATATATATATATTATATAATATATATATATATATATAATATATATATATATATATATATATATATATATATATATATATATATATATATATATATTAGGGTACGCCGTATAAAAAAAAATCTTTTTCTCAACATTGGCATGCCAATTTCCTATGTAAAATAGAATTCTAAGACGATTTTATCTCCTTCCATATTTGCATTTGAGCAATTCTTACTATGCAAAATCGCACTTTTATATTGCACCCTTATCGAATAATGCTTAAATGAGTACGCAGTGTCCGGTTGGTCCTGTTTATTGCATCATGCACCAATATGAATTCCAAATGACTAGCGTGGTAAGCTCTTTCTGTTCAGTTGGTTCATCAGGCACTACATCACAGTGTCACAGCCTCTACGTTAGCCTAGAACGTGTCCATCATGTCCTTCTTAGACCTGAAGCAGGGCATGGTCTCCCGGTGGTGGGCCCGAGCCCGGATGAACCCGTCTCTGGCCTGCTGCCCCACCACTGCTGCCGCAGCCTCTGTCACCTGCTTCACGACTCTTTCGGTGCTCTGAGTGTGGATAGAGAACTCCGGAACCTCGTACGGCTTGACCAGGATCTCCTTGATCTGATCCCCGGACAGTGAACAGGTGAATGCCGGCTCGTGCACCTGGCCAGGCTGCCAGCTGATCAGTGTCTGCAAGCTGGTGGCTGACAAGTTCAGCTTGGGTGTGATGCGAGGTCTTACACTGGTGTCCCCATACTCCTCGCCAGCCCTCAGCTTCAAAATCTGGGTCACGGCGAACCTGCGGTCGTCCTCACTCTGACTCGCCATCAGCGAGAGGAGGACACATTCTGAGTGTGCGAACCATGCTCCTGTCCGCACGTAGAAGGTCACAGCTGTTTGGACCTTCTTGGGCTGCGACCTCATCACTCTGAGCTGCGTGCGGATGTGCTTGGGGCCGCCCTCTAGTCTGTGGTGAACCTTGATGTCGTAGTAAAGTTTGAAGTACACCTGCAGGCAGTACTTGACTAGGATTTCCAGGGTGTTCAGTTCTTTGCCAGTCAGTCCATGCTTTCTGGTCCACACGTACACGAGCGACTGGGCTGTGGTGAGCCATCTGGAGTGGGACACCTTGCCACACTTGATCTCCTGCAGCTCGGACGGGAGAACGCCCCGCTTCACAGCCTGGACCAGCTGGTAGGAGACCTGCTGGTCAGTGGACATGTTGACCAGGATATACTCTGGTATCTCCGTAAGATCTTCACCGCCTGGCACTCCTCTGAACTCTGCGTTGTACTGCATCTCATTCACGCTGGACAGAGACTGCGCACTGGACCCGTGAAGCCAGTCTCAGATGAGGTAGGCCCGTCGATGCTGGTGATAAGGTGGCGCAGGGGCAACTCGTTTGTGTGCAACACGCATATACTCCAGAAGAGCTTGCGTCCCAGCATCTTCTCCAAATGGGCGTGAGTACCACCCTTCCACCCCGTGTTGGCCCTAGTTGAGTCACCTTGCAGTACGATCAGTGAGTCGGTGGAGTCGTATGTCACCAGCAGATCATAGAGAGCCTGAGCCACCTTGAACGCAGGCTTCTCAGGTGGCACCGGGTCCTCTGGTACAAAGTGCCAAAGGTACCTTCCAGATGGCTCTTCTGTCACTGACACATGCTCCTCCCTGATCAACTTTGGGTGCAGTTTCCCATAGCTGTCGGGCACCATCGCCCTGGTCTTGTCCTTCCTCCCATCGTAACCCAATCCAACTATTTTGGTACCCTGGTGCTTCCCCTGGCCAAGGTCCCTGGCCTATTACTTCAGTCCTATTACTTCACTAGCCTACTTCCTATTACTTCAGAGTTACTTATGTCCTATTACTTCAGAGTTACTTCTGTCCTATTACTTCAGTCCTATTACTTCACTAGCCTACTTCCTATTACTTGAGAGTTACTTTTGTCCTATTACTTCAGTCCTATTACTTCACTGGCCTACTTTCTATTACTTCAGTCCTATTACTTCACTAGCCTACTTCCTATTACTTCAGAGTTACTTCTGTCCTATTACTTCAGTCCTATTACTTCACTGGCCATCAGTCCATCCATCCATGGCCATCAGTCAATGTCCGCTGATGCATCACTGCTCCACATTGTCAGCAAGACTTGAACAAACTGCTTCTTATTATCATCATTACTCAGAAACAAATTCAGCTTAACAACACGTAAACCGAAGTAACTATCAGGTTGGAATCTGGAAGTGTGCACACATCGTCAAGCCTTGTGTTCCTAAACCCGACGACGGAAATGGATGGACTTTCGAAAACGGTGTAATGCAGCCAAAATGGACAGATGGTGAAGTGATGCCACAACAACTGGTAGATGTTCAAGAGAAATCAATCGACGAGGCAGATAGTGACAGTGACAGTGAAACTGAACTGGAAGAAAGTGAACGTGTTGAAGGAATGTCAACAGAAAGTGACAGTGATAGTGACGATGACAGTGACTGAAGGGGAGGCGTGAAGGGCTTTTGATGTAAGAGTCAGCAGAACATTGGTGACAAGGTGACTGTTTGTTTCAACGATACAATGTGTCCCAAACATAATTGGAGTCGTAACTTCTGAAACTAAATTTTTCCAACATAGCACTTTGAGGTAATACATCCAAACAACGATTGCCTAACTGCTTATTGCCTTGGGATACCTACAAATGGAGCATCAGATGAAGCCAGTTGTTTTTGAGATGCATTGCACATTGTTGAAATAGCTTACTTTAGCATTTCATGTCACTGAGAATAGGAATGATAATTTCACACAAGCATTGCGGAATGTTGTTTGCATGTGCGTCTATGAAAACATGAATTTACTGATTGACTTCAAGGTAGAAATGGGTTAAAAGCATATGAAATCATTATGTTACCTGCAATTGTATTCACATGGGAGAGTTTAAACACATTTTTGCCTATCAGGAGTTAGTATTTACATTTTTGCCACTAGGAACTTTGATTCTAGTTGATTTTTCACTTTTGACAAAGGGGCGTGCCTTTTGTCCTCTTATGACGTCATCGATGATGTCATTGGACAGTAACATAGGCCTCATGATAGAACACACCAATACCAACATTTTGACATAAATTATGTTGAAATTGGTCTGTTCAAAGTGAAGTTATAAGAAAATCAATTTCGTCTACCCCTAAAACATTGACTTTTACGAAAAAATGCGCGTGGTTAAAAAAACTCCATGGGGGGTACCTGAGACCCAAATATTTTCCTGTTAACATGCTTTTTCCAGGTCACCAGACCCAGGGGTAAATGGAAATACCAAAGAAAGTTAATAGTGGGGGGCAGGGCCGGATTAAAGGGGGGACTACAGGGCTGTAGCCCCAGGGCCCCCACCAAAAGGGGGACCCCACAAAAAGGAATTCACTACACACGAAAATGCTCACGGAGTTTGTTCCAGAGTAAAATGCTGAATAATGAGATAGGTAATCGTTCCTGGCTCTGTATCTCTCCAACGACTGGTAAACTTTATTGTTACCTCCGCCAACGAAGTTGGAGGGAGGTTATGTTTTCACCCCGATCTGTCTGTTTGTTTGTTTGTTTGTTTGTTTGTTTGTTTGTTTGTTTGTTAGTGTACAGGATTTCTCGAAAAGTTACGAATAGATTTGGACCAAACTTGGTATACCAAGTCTATTTGGTATAAGGAAGAATTTATTTAATTTCGGATGAAAGCGAATCACAACTGTTGCCATGGCAACCAATGGATGAAATATTCGGGCGGAGGTATGCACTCTACTGAGTGCCCCCCCCCCTAGTTACCCCTGCAAACTTGTCGCTTCTGGGTCTGAAAAGGGCAAATTAGCCACTGTTGGACTTTGTGATTGGAAGCATGGCAATGAAAGGATAGCTGATCACGAAAAATCAAAGTGCCATCTAGAATCGATCATCACTTTGGCAAAACGAGGGAAGAAACATTGCAGGGTTGATCAAGAAATTATTAAAGCTAACAGCTCAACTTTAGGATTAGTGGTGTACACTTCTTATGCGTATTGTAAGTACAATAACATTTATTGCTGAACGTGGATTAGCATTCCGAGGCACAGATGAAGTGATTGGTTCTCAAGCAAATGGAAATTATCTTGGCATACTGGAACTCCTATCAGAGTATGATCCATTTTTTGCAGCTCACATCAAACTGCATGCAAATAAAGGACGAGTTCACACCAATTATCTCTCATCTACAATTTGTGAAGAAATAATTGGAATAATGGGTGAACTTATGCTGAAGGAAATAATAGCAAGAATCAAGAAATCAAAATATTATTCCATTTTTCATGATCAACCCCAGATGCCCCAAATTTACATTGATCAAGTAACTTTGGTCATACGCTATATGGAAGACACATTGCCAAAGGAAAGGTTCCTGACATTCATGGACAATCGAGGTCACACTGGTGCCGATATGGCCAATGCCCTGTTTGAGTTTTTAGAGGGCCACAAAACTTATATCAAAGATTGCAGGAGGCAGTCCTATGAAAGAAAAAAATGAATTAGCAGAGTTCGTGCCATGTTGTGGGCATTCCCTAAATTTAGTTGGAAAGGCAGCAGCTAATACATGTTCTGCAGCTATTCACTACATACTTTGATTTCGTTCAGCAACTGTAGCTATGTGTTTTTCACAGCATCCACGGCACGCTATGCTGCTCTCAAAGACAAATTAACAAACACGGATAAGCAGTTGTATGTTCCCAAGCGACTAAGTGAAACTCGTTGGTCTTGCAGAGCTGATGCAACAAAGGACATAGTGCATGGCTACAGAGAGATAAGCGAGGCTCTTGATGACATTATGACTGATGAGGAAAACAAGGCTGTGGTTCGAAATGAAGCTAGTAATCTATATGAAAAGATGGATAAATTAGAAACAGCAATTTATGCTTCATTTTGGAATGAAATTTTAGAAAGATTCAATGCAGCAAACCACATTGTACAAGATCCTAACATGGTTCTCAGTACTGCAGTAAAGGCACTCAAGTCTCTGAAAACATTTATTGAAACAAAGAGAGAAAAATATGATGAATATGAAGCAGCTGGAACCAGACTGTCTGGAACAAAAGAGTATGGTGAGGTTCGCCATCGTGTGCGATATGTGCGTCATAATCCACTGAATTATGGTAAAGCAGAGGATGCCCAGATGAGTCCGAAGGCAAAGTTTCGTACAAACAGCTTCATTCCAGTTATTGACCAGTTTGTCCAATCTCTGAATGACATAATAGCTGCTTATGATATTGTATGTGAGCTTTTTGGATTCCTCAGTCGCCTGGAAGATATGAATGCTGACGAGATCAGTTCAGCTGCAGCTAGTTTTGTGAGTTTCTACAAAAATGACCTAGAGTCCAGTCGCGAAGATGAACTAGTTCATTTTGCTGAATTTGTAAAACTGCACATAAAAGAGTACAATGAAAGTATCCCATGGCCAAAAGAACTCTACTTCTACAAAATTCTACTTGATAGTGGCTTGCAGGCAACTTTTTGAAATGTTGAAATACTGTTGAGAATCTACTTATTATTAATGGTGACCAACTGTAGTGGTGAAAGATAATTTTCCAAGATGAAAATAATAAAGAACAGACTAAGAACATCAATGAGTCAGAGTCGTCTCTCATGGTTGGCTATAATGAGCATTGAAAGTGATATCCTTCGTGAAATGGATTTTCAAACAGTAATTGAAGCATTTGCCAGTCAGAAAGTACGTAAACCTACATTATTCATGTAAATAATTGATCTACATGAAAATATATGGTAAAAATTATTTGATGCTTACGGAATATAATTTTACAAGCTGCTGTATTTACTAAAATATTTATATATTTTAGAAAAATATTTATTTATGCAGTTGAAAAGAAATTACTGACTTCAGTTAAGAGTTAGTATGATGGTGCAAGAGCAACAGTACGCAGCGCGCATGGATGGTCAGTTAAGATCCAGTCATATATATATATATATATATATATATATATATATATATATATAATATATATATATATAATATATATATATATATATATATATATATATATATATATATTATATATAGTACTTATTACTATAAGTACTATAAGTATATAGTACTTATTTTTCTTTTATTATATTTCTTGTAATCATGGGTGTGTATGTGAAATTAACACGTAGGTCTACTGTATTTTTATAACTCTTCCATCTCTACTTATGTATATTAGCTTTAAGCAGTAATATTAAAAACACTGGCAAGCTACAAAACGAAAACATATTTGCCTGTCTCTGTTTCATCCTTTATCTCTGAATACCAGTCTATGCATTAATAGTTCTTTGCCAAACATAGGCCTCAAAATAACCACAAAAGTGCTTAATTTTCGTGCGAATATAGGGCCCCCACAAATGCTGTGCCCCAGGGCCCCCACAGCTCTTGATCCGGCCCTGGTGGGGACCCCCATCAGCCCATGGCCTATTAGGAATTGTGTTGCCACAGGGCTCTCTGTAAAATTTGACAAATTGAGGAAAAAATCTACTTAATACTTGCTAAAATTGCATAGGGTTAGGTAGAGGTATATTGTACTCTTAGTGGTAAAATGATCACTGTCGTTGTGCATTTAGTGTACAGGGGACTCTTGGGAACAATTTGAGACCATTGCCAGCCTTGGCGCTTTTCGCATAAATATATGTCACTTATGACGAGGGGATGGGGGGGGGTGGGGGAGTTGTTGTCGGAGGCAAAGCCCCACCCAAAATTACTGTCGTTGTGCATTTAGTGTACAGAGGACTCTTGGGAATAATTTGAGAACATTGCCAGCCTTGCCGCTTTCGCATGAATAAATGTAATTTTTAACACTGCTATTTGGGGTATTTAAGGGTTAAAGCCCCG
Organism: Chionoecetes opilio; assembly: GCA_016584305.1. Taxonomy (NCBI): domain Eukaryota; kingdom Metazoa; phylum Arthropoda; class Malacostraca; order Decapoda; family Majidae; genus Chionoecetes; species Chionoecetes opilio. The sequence continues at coordinate 27,645 of JACEEZ010020154.1, forward strand.
GCTGCGCTCCGGCAGCAATGCTGATATTAAATGTCTGAGGGTTGATCTTGATATTCATGATGTCAAACCTTTTGCCGTCGTTCACATGAATAAATGCTCTGGGCCCCCGGTCTATATAACCTCCTTGGTCCACACGCAATGTATACGCGGGAGGACTGATCAGCTGATTGAGCTATAGCTGGCCTCGACTGCAGCCCATTGTGTTCACAAGTGGCGCAGCGGCGGCGCAGACATGAATCGTACAGCAAATATGAAAGTAATATAAATTTCGGTCTGATTTTAATGAAAATTTACTTAGTAACGTATTGAAAATATTTAAATGACATACAATGACTTTTTATTATGATATATTTGTTAGTAGTGTATCAATTCTGCTGTCTATCTTAAGGAATCATACACCTGACAGTGAGTACGTCTCGGGGTGCTGCAGCTCTGCAGCCCTATGCCACGAGCCGCCACTGGACGAGAGTACCAGGTACCGTTCTCATTACCCATAAAGGATAATGTTAGGTCACTCAAGATGTCTGCCCCTGATCGTCCCTGAGTTATATGATTATGGTCAACCAGGATGTCTGCCCCTTATTGTCCCTGAATTGTTAAGTTAATCAGGATGTCTGCCCCTAATCACCCCTGAATTGTTAGGTTAATCAACACGGCCGGCTTATATTTCCCCTGGATTATTTATTTATGCTGTCTATCAGGATGTCTGACCCTCATCGCTAAATACAGGGCACATCGACACGTAGTGTCAAGCATGAGGAAATGTTTGTAAACACAATATATCATGTGGCAGCCTTGTGATTGGCTAATATATTTGAGTAGAGAATATAGATAACTGCTGTGACTCGCTATTAGCGAGGAAGACGTCATTGTACTCGCCCGCAGATCAAATGTATCTGTCGAGATACTCCGAGATACTACTCCCTGCTGCGCTCCGTCGTAAGTCCAT
>JACEEZ010020154.1:33593-71093 GCA_016584305.1 Chionoecetes opilio
CACCACCGGTGCCGATGTCCTCTGTGCAGTGTTGAAGTGTGTGGACGAAATGGGATTGGACTTAGCCAAGTTGTCCGCAGTGACCACCAACGGTGCCCCAGCCATAGTTAGCTCCACGAAGGGATTTGCTTCGCTCCTGACGAAGCACTGCCGCGACATGGGCCATCAACAGGACATTGTGCGATTTCACTGCATTGTGCACCAAGAAGCCCTGTGTGACAAGTCTGCGACGCTGTCTGACGTCATGAGCGTCGTGGTGAAAGCAGTGAACTTTGTGTTGGCAAGAGGACTCAACCACCGCCAGTTCCGGGACCTGCTTGCCGATGCTAAGGCGGAGTATGGCGACCTGGTCTATTTCTGCGACGTGCGCTGGCTCAGGCGCGGTTCTATGCTAGAGCGTGTCTTCGACCTCAGAAAGCAGCTGTCGGAGTTCTTGTCCTCCAAGGGAGCTGAATTCCCGCAGTTTGAGGATGCCGCCTGGATCGCTGATTTCGCTTTTCTCGCCGACCTGACCACTCACCTGAACAACCTGAACCTTCAGCTCCAAGGCAGAGATATCCTCGTCCCGGACATGATGTCAAAGGTTCACGCCTTCGAGATGAAGCTCAAGCTATGGGAGTCTCAGCTGGAGAAGAAGGACTACACCCACTTCTCAAAGTTGGCGTCAGTTAAGCCCACCAGCACAGAGAAATGCGTGGACGTCGTTGGGGACTTGAGGAAAGAGTTTGGCAGCCGTTTTGCTGATGTACGCGGCTACACCCCAGAGCTGAAGCTGTTCAGCGCACCCTTCGACGCAGACACAGAGTGTGCCCCCGCTGACCTCCAGCTCGAGCTCATTGAGCTCCAGTGTTCCGATGAGCTGCGCTCAAAGTTCAACGGATCCTCCCCCCTCACCTTCTGGCAGTCTCAAGTTCGCACACGTCAATTGCCGGCCCTGGTACAGAACGCGATGAAAGTGTCGTCGATGTTTGGATCAACATACTTGTGCGAACAGCTGTTTAGCAAGATGAAACTGACAAAATCGAAGACCCGTGCACAGCTCACAGATGACCACTTGGACGACGTTCTCTTGCTGAGTGTTAGTTCCCTTACCCCTGATTTTGATAAGCTTTGTGCTGAGAAATGTCACCAGGTGTCTCATTAATAAATTCTTTGAAATTTTTTGTTCTGTATATGTGGTTTTCAGATTTTTTTTATTGGTGCGGCCCTCGGGCCCTCTCTGACTTGTCGATGCGGCCCGCGGTACTCTGCGGGTTGGGGACCCCTGAATTAGAGCATTGGTAGATTTTTGATGAAATCTGGGAGCCATAAATCAGTTGCATTTGTCTCCTGCACCCAAAAACCCAGGTTTTCCACCATGATACCTCAGGGTTGTGGCGGCCACACGAAGGAGAGTGGTGGCGTTCTTCTTTAGAATTATCACCTTAAGATATTTCATGTTGCATGCGAATTCACCCGGGGTTGAACTTCTGGGATTTTTTTTAACCTAAAGACAGTCTTTTCATACAAATATTTTGGTGTGTGGTATGACTTAATCTCATCAGCAAAAATAACTTTTAATGATAATAATGTCATCGGAAATTAATGCTAACCCAGGTATTGGTGGGTAACGGGCAATAACATAGCGTAGTCCATTGTCGCTCCAAGCTAGGGTGTGGTTAAGTTACTTTTCAGTCAGATAAGGTTCAAGTTGCGATTGGGTTTGGTTAGGTAAAGATGAGGTTTTGGTTACGTTTTGCTAATTTAGGTAGATAAGCTTTTTGACGGGGAACGACGTTCCAGATAGCAAACTAGCATTTTGGGTTAAATTTATTAGATTATTTTGGTTAACAGTGTCGGCGGCCAACAGCCAGCTGGTACTACATGATTTTTTTTTTTAAACATTTGTGCCAATGGCGCCTGTAGGCAGTGACTTCTAAGGCTCGGATGGTAGGCCCTGGAGGTTCACTTGAGGGCTGTGATGGTTGGCGCTCGCCCGTGGTGACGCAGGCAGGATTTTTATAGTGACGCCTGTGATTAGAGGCTCATGCCGCCACTCTATCCTCCGATGCACTCGCAATCGAAGGTAGAGTTAATGGGCAGGACATGTGGGTGTTCTTAGGCCACTGAATGGTGCAGAAAGATTTTGGTTTTCTCCGGGGATCGAACTCGGGTCACCTAGAGCGCCACTCGGAGACACTAACCACTCTGCTACCGCCTCCCCAATTATTCCCAACCCATACCAATAATAACTCAGTTAGTATGTATTTCCGATGGAAATGCTACAAGAAAAGTTGTTTATATGGATGAGATTAAGTCATAACATACAATAAAATAATAGTATGACAAGAGTGGCCATAGGTAAAAAATTACCAAAATTCCTTGAATTCTTCGATCTTGAGTCTTGAATTGTTCGATCAATCTAGGCTGCAGAGTAAATGTTAGGTATGTCAGCAATCATGTGCATATCATTTCTTGAAAAGTAATGATATGCCAATGATATCTCTCTCCCAATAGTCTTAAACACCTTTAGGGTCATGTATACTGACAGCATAAACAACAGCTGAATAAGGCAATTCCTTGACAAAATAAGGGTACATTTCTAACGTTTGCCCATACCCTCCCCCTTCCCTCCAACAAGCTTGGGGACCTGTGGGAATGCGGGGTTTTCGGGTGGGGAGCAAATAATGCGTCGAAAATACGTATTTTTGAAGTTATGTAGGGAAACCAAAATTCTCTAGATCTAGGGTAATTCTTTTACATCAAGGATAATTTATCTAACCAAATAAATTGTAACCTAACCTCTTAGCGGGGCGGCTCCGCCCCTCACGACCTCACCACGGTAATCTAACATAACTAAACCAAATTTAACCTAACCTAGTGGGTGGTTGCCCCCCTCGAACCCCCGATACTCTAACCTAGCTTTCTAACAGGGGGGGCTCCTCCTTCCCTCGACCCCCCGGTAACCTGACAAAATTTTACCTTTTTATTTTTTTTCCCCTTAAACAGAAGGATGTTTGGTGAATGTCTGCCTTTACCGTCGCCGGACTGTCTGAGGCAACACCACCTTTTGATGACATTATGCTGACGAAGTAACCACGCCATGCCATATAATGACGACGTGGATAGCCAGCCTGGTGTGTGGAGACAACACAAGAACTCTTCGCTCCTAGCTCCAAATTGCACAAACAATTTTTTGTGTATCATGTCAGCGTAGCAACCAAGGCTGCTGATGCTGACCGCGCTCTGCTGGCCTGGGAACGATGCACACCGGAACCTGGGAGGTTCCGGCTAAACTCCCTTATTATGCTGCCTGGGGATCGGAGGAAGACAGAAGCCACTGGAGACGCGACCCGAACTCTCCGATAGAACACTCCTTGAGTGTCACACACACACACACCTGTGTGTGTGTGTGTTAGGGATGTGCACCGGTATCCGGTATACCGAAATACCGGTATTTTAGCACCGGTATTACCGGTATTACCGGTATTTTTATCTTTCGGTATACCGGTATCGGTATTAGTATTGCATCGGTATACCGGTATCGGTATATTATTTGGTTGGTATTGGATTTCGGTATTATGTTTTTTTCTGTTTGCTTTTTCTCGAAACAGACTCCTGACTAGTACCAAGACCAAGAACTGACTAGTGACTAATCCGACTGCCGAGACACGTATGGTAGCGTAACTCTCATTGGCTCAGAGCAGTGGCGTAGCTAAGAGGGGGGGCTGTCTGAAATCGCCCCCCGGGTCCCCAAGAGAGGGGGGCCCCCAAATGCATCACTCAATCAAACAAAACTCCTGTGATCCTCTACAAACTTAGCTTAAACTCCTTGGTGTTTGTGTTTAATTTGATCTGTATCTTATGGGTACCATCATAGCCATTTTAATTCGGATTAAAAGGGATTTATGGGCATTGATAGTCTCAGAAAGTGTCAAAATACACCAAAATATGTTCATTTTCCAAAAACTTCCCGAATCCCCCCAGAATGTTGCCTCACTCGCTTCGCTCGCCCCCCCCCCACCCCCCAAACACCTGCAAACTTTAGAGGGGGCCCCTCCAGGAAGTAAGCCCCCCGGGCCCCCAAATATCTAGCTACGTCCCTAGCTTCAATGCCTTATCATTTGAGGCGCGTGTTATCATTGTCCGATTGCAGCTCAGCTGACAATGCCGCTCTGTGAAACTAGGGTATCTATATGAAAGAGGGTAACGCCATTCATAGGCCCTATGTTAAACGTTACTGGGCGCCATCTTAGCGCCAGGGACTCTTCGTTCGCCCAAGACCCGGGGAAGTTCTCAAGGTATTACCCCGCAGTATATCATGTTATACATGTATAAAGGATATACTGTTATCTTCGGAAATGCTTGTTCTATAAGATTATCTCATTAAACATAGTAAACACATTAAATAAAGTTTCATTATGAGACTGAAGAAATATGATGAACGTTAATTAACATTCACTTAAAACACGTCGTCCTGTAAAACTTTGTGGGACAGCTTATAAGATGGCAGATATCAATAGAAGCAGAATTTTATTAGCTTTCCATGATATATTTCGTTTTCTGATAAATGCAGTAGTAGCATGTATAAATTAGCGTTAACTAAATAAATCGCGGCGGCGGCCGCTCTCTCTCTCTCTCTCCCTCTCTGTGAAAGAGAGAGAGAGAGAGAGAGAGAGAGAAGGGAGAGAGAGAGAGAGAGAGAGAGAGAGAGAGAGAGAGAGGAGAGAGAGAGAGAGAGAGAGAGAGAGAGGAGAGAGAGAGAGAGGAGAAGAGAGAGAGAGAGGAGGAGAGGAGAGAGAGAGAGAGAGAGAGGAGAGAGAGAGAGAGAGATGAGAGAGAGGAGAGAGAGAGAGAGAGGAGGAGAGAGAGGAGGAGGAGGAGAGAGAGAGAAGAGAAGTGAGAGTATGATGAGAAGAGATTGCGAGAGTAACCAAAAACTTTTCTTATTTTTCTCTCTCTTCTTTCTCTCTCTCTCTCTCTCTCTCTTCTCTCTAATATATATATATATATATATATATATATATATATATATAGAGAGAAGAGAGAGAGAGAGGAGAGAGAGAAGAGAGAGAGAGAGAGAGGAGAGAGAGAGAGAGAGAGAGAGAGAGAGAGAGAGAAGAGAGAGAGAGAGAGAGAGAGAGAGAGAGAGAGAGAGAGAGAGAGAGACAGAGAGAGAGAGAGAGAGAGAGAGAGAGAGCTGCCGCCGCCGCATTTTATTTAGTTAACGCTAATTTATACATGCTACTACTGCATTTATCAGAAAACTAAATATATCAATGGAAAGCTAATACAATTCTGCTTCTATTGATATCTTCCATCTTATAAGCTGTCCCACAAAGTTTTACATGACGACGAGTTTTAAGTGAATGTTAAGTTCATCATATTTCTTCAGAGTCTCAAAATGACCTTTATTTAATGTGTTTAATATGTTTTATGTGATAATCTTATAGAACAAGCATTTCCGAAGATAACAGTACTATATCCTTAAACATGTATAACATGATATACTGCGGGGTCATGCCTTGAGAACTTCCCCGGGTCTTGGGTGAACGAAGAGGCCCTGGCGCTAAGATGGCGCCCACAAATCGAGTTGTCACTACTCTATTATTAAGGTACTCTATGTGAAACCTCCCTCCCTCCCTTACCCCTGATCAAGCCCCCTTCACACATTCCATAATGGAACCACGAACGCGCCAACAATACAATGCGCAGCGCCGTCATGGTCCTGATTATGGGTCCATCGTAACCGATCGTGACACTCGTGACGCGCTCTGCCGAGGCCACGAAAAGTTATGCCCGGTACACACTTCACGTTTTTGCTGGACGTAGTCTACGTGCATCTTGTCATTAGTGACCACGGGTACATACAGTGACGTCACTTCCTGCGGTGTAATGTAAAACACAGGCTCTCCGCGACCACCACATTACTGGAGCAGTGATGACGTCACTGACCTTGGGAGACGCGCGTCTCAGCTCACATTATTCGGAGCTCCCAATTATTTCTACGTAGCTGTGGAAGTGGCGGGCGACATTATTGTGACGTCACTGATCGCCACGCCCACGTAGACACGGACAGCAAAATCGTGTAGTGTGAACCCCGCCTTAGTGCGTGCACTAAAAAATCGGGAAGCTCCCCGATTTTTGCACCCAACGCAGCAAGCGCTATCGTAAGTCTATCGTGACGCTATCGTTATCTATGTAGCAGCTTCGTGACAGTATCGTGATCGTCGTATGTCTATCGTGACGATAAGAAACCGTTACGCGCGCTTTCATCCCTGCCTTCCCCCCCTTTTTTGCACCCCCTTCCTCCTTCTAATATATATATATATATATATATATATATATATAATATATATATATATATATATATAAAATATATATTATTATATTTTATTATTGTGCATATATATATATATACATATATCTTCGGCGACCGAAAGACCCAAACATTATAAATATATATAAAAGAAAAAAGAAAAAAAAAATAAAAAGAAAAAAAAAAAAAGGAAAAAAATAAGGGAGGAAGAAGAAATAGAGAAAAAAAAAAAAAAAAATAAAAAAAAAAAAAAAAAGATAAAAAAGATAAGAAAAAAAAAATAAGAGAGAGAGAGAGAGAAGAGAGAGAGAGAGAGAGAAGAGAGAGAGAGAGGAGAGAGAGGGAAAAGAGAGAGAGGAGAGAGAGGAGAGAGAGAGAGAGAGAGAGAGAGAGGAGAGAGAGAGAGAGAGAGGAGAGAGAGAGAGAGGAGAGAGAGAGAGGGGAGAGAGAAAAGAGAGAGACCCCATATATACCCCATCACTATATATATATATATATTTTATAAAAATATTATATATAAAATATATATAAAATATATATATATATATATATATATAAAATATATATATATATATATATAGTGATGGGGTCTTCGGTCGCCTCAGAACGCATAGTATCCCGCCTGACCGCCAGTGATAGTAGAAATCGTTTGTTGCTGGCACATACGATGCTTGGACGACAAAAACACGGCTTAGCCGTGTTTTTGTCGTCCAAGCATCGTCTTGGTACGAAGACCGTTTTTTCTCGCAATTGAAAACGGATCGGTTTCTGCGACAAAAACACATCAAGCTTGGTAGGGGCCGAAATAATACTCACTCCAAAACATTGCAAACAATATCCCAAAGCAGTATAACACACATTTCAGCAAGTGTTATTGGAGTGGTCTTCGTAATCCAAGACGGTGCTGGGACGACAAAAACACGGCTATATTGATATGCTGATATTCATGAGCTCACTAGAGCGCGATGCGTACGTGGTTTGGTCAATAAACGAAATTTATATGTCTATAGCTATGCTATATACAGAGCTGGGCGCTAAATACATGAAATGTATCAATGTAATTTATGTAATACTAAATACTAAATACATGGGAGAAATGTATTTAAATACCAAATACTAAATCCCTTTTACGAATGTATTTAAATACAAAATACTAAATACAAAATTTATTCAAATACATTTGTAAATACATTTAAATACACAAATTTTTTATGCCATGAATTAAATATAAATTTTCGAAGTATAACCGAATACTATAGTTTTTATTATTAATAAAAAATTCCCCGGAGGTACAACATATGAAATCAAAATTTTCCAAAAATCTTTTTTTTGCATTTTTTCTTTTTGCAAATAAGTATGCATTCCTCGGGGAAAATTCTATAAACCATCTACGCCCTATAGGAAATCCACCCGACAAATGTTCCATTTGCTTTATTTCATAAAAGTTTCCCAAACATTTTCAACAAATGAAATTCTTGAGCAAATAAGTATAAAAAAGGCTGGAGGAAGCACCAAATATAGTGATGATGAGAACAAATCCCAGACACGCTTATGACCCAGGAGGGGGAACGAACTTGGTTTAGAGCTCAAAACCCCTTGTCCCAAGGCTCAAACCGCCCATCGCCCCCAAAACCCCCTTTGGCCACCCCCTCCCCCCCTTTCCCCCAAATTCCTTGCTGTGGTAAAGCATGATATGAATATGATAAGAAATTAGGACCAAAAATTTTGTTCGTTGGTCATTTGCAAAGGCAAAAAAAGTGTTATTACATCCACCTGGCTTTTAATTTAATCTAAATACTCTAGAAATGTCTGAATTATTTTTTTTTGCCTTAGGATTTTTTTTAATTTTGCGTTTCCTTAGAATTTCCTTCTCAGGCCTAAATTTCCTTCAATAAGGAAAATTTTCCCCGAAAGTGGAACACTGGTTCACGAAAATTTTAGGATTGCCAGATAGTTGGGCGGGTTTAGGGCCCAAATTAACTGAAAAAAAAAAATTAAATATAATAAAAAAGATTTACTTTTTTTATTACATTTAAAAAAATAAAAAATTTTAAAAAATGTTTTTAAAATCTATTAAAAAAAAAAATTTATTTAAAAATGTTTTAAAAAAATTAATGAAAATAATTTTTAATCAAACCCTTTCTTATCCCAAAATAAATTATTTACAGGGGTTTTGCAAAACGCCCAGGTTTAAAACCTTTTCCAAAAAAAATTTAAAAAAGGGGAAAAAATTATCAAAAATTGTTTTTTCCCAGAATTCTTAAATTTTGTCAAAAAAAAAAAAGGTGACAAAAAATTTATTTTAATTTTCCTTTTTGGGTTTTAAATTTATAAATTGTAAAAAAAAAAATGCCTATACGCCAAAAAAACTTTTTTTTAGGGGGGGTTATGCTGTACGGTGGGGTAAGAATTGTAAAAAAAAAAAAGGGCCTACGCCCCAATAAAACTTTTTTTAAAGGGGGGTTAGCTGTACGGTAGGGGTAAGGTGTAAAAAAAAAAATGGCCCGACGCATAGGAAACTTTTTTTTTAAAGGGGTGTCACTTAGAGGTTAATAATTGTCTAGTGGGCAATAAAAAAAAAACGAAAAAAAAAAATACCGATACCCTAAACCGGGATTTTGGCACGGACGGTTTTACCCGGGATCGTAACTGATACCGGTGTGGGACGTACCGGAATTTTTTCCGAAAACCGGTATCGGCAATACCGGTTTTTCTTGAACCCCCACAACCCTGTTTTGTTGTGTGTGGTGTGGTGTGTGTGTGTTGGGGTGTGTGTTGTAGGGGGTGTTCGGGGGTGGTGTGGTGTTGTCTTTGTCACGCTATATAATTTTTGGCCTGTCTATAGAATTAATTTCATTTGGCCCTTTTTAAAGAAAACCCGTGACTTTTATTTTTGTTTTTTACTTAAAGGGGGCATTATATATATAAACTTTTAATTTTTTTCTTCGGACTTAAAAAAAGCCCTTTAAAACCCGTTCGCCACTTTTTTTTTAATACCTTCGAATGTCTGGCTAGGAAAGTAAGATACCCTACCGTCCCAAAAACACTTCAAAAGGGAATCAAACCCCTACAGTGTCACGACACTTGTAAATTCTTAATGGGTTAACCCTGTTATCTGTAATAACAAAAATAAAAGGGGAAAAACTAGTTTCCCGTTGGTAAATAACAGCAATTAAATAACAGATGGGACTGTTTGGTGCCATTACAGAATCAACAAAGACTTCCATTAATCAAAGTTTCATACGCAGGGGGCTTTAAAGTTTTGGGTTTTAGGGTTTCGTAGTTTTTTTAAGAATCTTTATGTGAGTGCCATGAGGGGAATTTTTAATGTATAGGTATTGGATCTTTCAAAACCCAAGAAAACCAGAAAAGTCCCGCCAAGTCTATCAAATTTTTGATTAACCCTTCCATTTTTGTTTAAAAATTTCAAAATTTTTAAAAGCATTTATACTATTTGTTGTGTCACGATTATAGGTTTTAACAGGACAGGGTCTCTCTAAGGGTTTTTTTTTGCCAAAACCAGGAAAAAACATTTTTTACAGTACTTTGTTCAGGCTAGTCCACTTTTTTTATTGTTTTTGATTGGGTCTCCGATGTGTTTTTTTTCGCGCGCGTAGAAAAATCTGTCTGAGTAAAATAACAAACGGGTTTTGATCAGGGTTTAAATAGGGAAAAAAAACCTTAATATTCACAGAGACAGACGCCCAATTTTGAATTTCTAGAATTTCTGTTGGGAAAAAATTTTTTGTTTAAGGCTCAAAAACCCCCAATTCACCTTTCTACCGAAACAAAAAATACCAGACAACACCACTCTTCTCAAAGACACTCGACGTTTCCCTCTTCTACAAGACATTCTTGGGGCTGTCCTTTACTAAAAAAACGAATGAAAAGCTCCCATCTCTCTCTTGCTAAAACGGTTCTAAAAGTTAGGTGCCTGTGCGTCTGCGTCTTTTTTTTTCCCCCCAACTTGCTTTCTTACAGGGGGCCCATATATGGATGGGGGAATTTTTGTCACTAAATATATTTAAAATGAGGTTAACCTATCAAAACCCAGCTTCTATTCATCCCCCCACAATACCCCCGTAATCTACTAACTAGGATATTATCGGTGGATATGGGTTGAAAAGTTAGGGTTTTTCAAAACGCCGTTTTGGATCCGATGTGGTCCCGCGGTCAGGGCCGCCCCTGAAGACGAAAGGGGGAGGCGTAGTTTTGGGTTTACTCAGGAAGATTCAGGGTTAAAGACGCAGTTATCTTGACGCGGCGGATTGTTATCAGTGTTGTATTTTAACACGTTCTATTGTCTTATCACTTATATGTACAAAATTAACGTATGTACAAAATCTCTTCATTAATCAGAGAAGAGATGTTAACTCGATAGAGTCTGGAATAGTACTTTACTTGTACTTGTACTTATAGACAAGCACGTATATTTAATGTAGATGTTAACTCGATAGAGGTGTGGAGTGTACTTGTACTTGTACTTATAGACAATCACGTATATTAGATGTTACTCCTGGAAGGGTCTAGAGTGTACTGATCTCCGTAAGTGGGCGGTGGTGAAAGACCGCCACCATGCCACGTGTACTAAATCTCAGTGGCTAGTATCTAATGGGCGGCTGCCAATGGCCATTGACCACGCCTCAAATCAAGGTACTGATTATTAGGTGCAAATGCTTAATATTACTGGGAATGTTCAATTATTCTATCCCAGTATTTATCATTTACTTAAATTACCTTAATTATTACCCATTACCATTATGATTATGTATATACATCCCTATAAACTAGGGTATGCCGTAGGTCCAATGAAAAGTGAAATATAGATTATTTCAAATTTGGCAGGGTGTTTCCTTATGTAAAATTGAATTTTAAGGGTGGTTTGTCCCCTTCAAGTTTTTGGTTTGAGCACTTCTTGCTATGCAAAAATGGACTTTTATATTTATATGCAAAACATAGCTTAGAGTGCGATTTTGCATAGTAAGAATTGCTCAAATGCAAAAATGGATTAGAGAAAATCGTCTTAGAATTCTAATTTACATAGGAAATTGGCATGCCAAAATTGAGAAAAAGAATTTTTGTTATACGGCGTACCCTAACCAGGTAACCAAAATAGTTGGATTGGGTTACGATGGGAGGAAGGACAAGACCAGGGCGATGGTGCCCGACAGCTATGGGAAACTGCACCCAAGGTTGATCAGGGAGGAGCATGTGTCAGTGACAGAGGAGCCATCTGGAAGGTACCTTTGGCACCTTGTACCAGAGGACCCGGTGCCACATGAGAAGCCTGCGTTCAAGGTGGCTCAGGCTCTCTATGATCTGCTGGTGACATACGACTCCACCGACTCACTGATCGTACTGCAAGGTGACTCAACTAGGGTCAACACGGGGTGGAAGGGTGGTACTCACGCCCATTTGGAGAAGATGCTGGGACGCAAGCTCTTCTGGAGTATATGCGTGTTGCACACAAACGAGTTGCCCCTGCGCCACCTTATCACCAGCATCGACGGGCCTACCTCATCTGACACTGGCTTCTCGGGTACAGTGTGCAGTCTGCTGTCCAGCGTGAATGAGATGCAGTACAACGCAGAGTTCAGAGGAGTGCCAGGCGGTGAAGATCTCACGGAGATACCGGAGTATATCCTGGTCAACATGTCCACTGACCAGCAGGTCTCCTACCAGCTGGTCCAGGCTGTGAAGCAGGGTGTTCTCCCGTCCGAGCTGCAGGAGATCAAGTGTGGCAAGGTGTCCCACTCCAGATGGCTCACCACAGCCCAGTCGCTCGTGTACATGTGGACCAGAAAGCATGGACTGACTGGCAATGAGCTGAACACCCTGGAAATCCTAGTCAAGTACTGCCTGCAGGTGTACTTCAAACTCTACTACGACATCAAGGTTCACCACAGACTAGAGGACGGCCCCAAGCACATCCTCACACAGCTCAGAGAGATGAGGTCGCAGCCCAAGAAGGTCCAATCCGCTGTGACCTTCTACGTGCGGACAGGAGCATGGTTCGCACACTCAGAATGTGTCCTCCTCTCGCTGATGGCGAGTCAGAGTGAGGACGACCGCAGGTTCGTCGTGACCCAGATTTTGAAGCTGAGGGCTGGCGAGGAGTATGGGGATACCAGTGTAAGACCTCGCATCACACCCAAGCTGAGCTTGTCAGCCACCAACTTGCAGACACTGATCAGCTGGCAGCCTGGCCAGGTGCACGAGCCGGCATTCACCTGTTCACTGTCCGGGGATCAGATCAAGGAGATCCTGGTCAAGCCGTACGAGGTTCCGGAGTTCTCTATCCACACTCAGAGCACCGAAGGAGTCGTGAAGCAGGTGACAGAGGCTGAGGCAGCAGTGGTGGGGCAGCAGGCCAGAGACGGGTTCATCCGGGCTCGGGCCCACCACTGGGAGACCATGCCCTGCTTCAGGTCTAAGAAGGACATGATGGACACGTTCTAGGCTAACGTAGAGGCTGTGACACTGTGATGTAGTGCTGATGAACCAACTGATCAGAAAGAGCTTACCACGCTAGTCATTTGGAACTCATATTGGTGCATGATGCAATAAACAGGACCAACCGGACACTGCGTACTCATTTAAGCATTATTCGATAAGGGTGCAATATAATAGTGCGATTTTGCATAGTAGGAATTGCTCAAATGCAAAAATGGAAGGAAATAAAATCGTCTTAGAATTCCATTTTACATAGGAAATTGGCATGCCAAAGTTGAGAAAAAGAATTTTTGTTATACGGCGGACCCTACTATACACCCCTATGACGAGCGGACAATACCTCCCTCACTGGGGGGGGGGGGAACAAACCCACCACTCTACCAATTATGAGAGGGTGTTTGGTGGATAATTTCCACACTGGGGGCCGGCGAAAACTGAAGTTCCGCTTCAGGTGACATCACCCCAGACCACATAGCGCCGGAACATTTGATTAGTGGTTTCGGCACTGGTCTTTAGCTATTTTAAAATTAACAGCTCTGATAGAGGTACCAGTGAATATGCTGACATATACTTGATCGGGGGGAGAGTTATCTCCTGATGTTATAGTATCCCCAGTATAGTCATCACCATTGACCTCAAATGGTTTTAGGAGCTCATTATCAGCGGGAAGTTCAGGGGGACCTAGATAGGAGACTAGTCTACACTCAGATCTATTATATTTATTGAGAGATTTGAGGTAATATTTGACTGCCTGTCTACCATGATTTATCCAACATTGACACCTGATATCGGCTAATATTGTAGCCAGTCCGCCATTTAATGAGTTCCTATGATATTCTTCTACCCACAATTTAGTAAGATGATGGCGTTTGGGAATTAGTATGGGATGGCAGGTGGTATTTGGAAGATCAGCTTTCAAATTTCGACCTCGACACCTAATACCCTCATGATCTAGGTACAGACCTAATAATTTGGTCAATTTGTTCCTATGGGGGCTGGATGAGGCCAATAGCTGATATTCCTCAGGAAAATACCTGCTTTTGTATTGTTCTGATCCAAAACTTCCAAGGATCAGAACTATCCCTTTTAATGGATTTGAGGACTAAATTAGTTGTCTTGATTAGTTTGCTCAATAAGGAAAACCTTTCTATGTCTATCACAGGATCTGGGATCAATTCAGGTTCCCTAATTATATCTACAGATATGTCTGACTTTTTTTTTTTTTTTTTTTTTTTTTTTTTTTTTTACATCATAGGGAACTGGCCAAGGGCACAACAAAAATGGGTAACACAAAGCCCGCTTAGTTGCCAGTCCCTATAAAGAAGACAGTAAGAGAATAAAATAAAAACAAAGGGGTAGGCCAATTTAGTTCGGGACTGGGTGGAAACCTGTATAGGATCAATATTACACTCTTTCAGCCAGGTAGGGCCTTTAAACCATAATCCTGTGTTCAATTTGAGGTTATTATTTCCTCGTGACACATTCTTATTAGGATTTTCATTAGTGGCGATGTAGTGATTATGAACTGGACTATCACTTTCCTCTACTACCTCACTAATTGGTGTGGGCAAGAAAGTGGTTCCAATTTTGGTAATTAGTAGGGGTTGTGCATGACTAGGAATACTCTCCTCTTGTTCGGCATCGTGAGTATGTGGGATGGATCCCATTATTACCTTACCACCAGCACTGGTGAACATAGAGACGTTATGTATTTTGATGACCTTCCTTAGGTAACGCCCGAAATAATCAGCGCCTATTATTAATTGGAAGGGACCATCAACATCCTCGAAGGTATTACTAACTAGTTTAACACCATTATCCCTCAGCATTTCAGCTGTGTCTTTTAGTCCATTAACAGTTAAACTGATACCAATATTATTAACTACAGCAGCTACCCTATATTTATATCTTCCTAATTGGACTAGGGGTTGAACTATGTCAAAGGTTTGAGCCTCATTATTGGCGGGAAAACCTGATATGGCTAAGTTCGCTTTATAAATTATGGGTAGTTGTAATAATTCAACTATCTCCCTGCTTATGAAGGATCTTTGTGCACCACTGTCAAACATCGTCTTTACATTGACTGAATGACCATTATGGCTCACATTCAAATCGGCAGTAGGAAAAGCAGCTGAACTACTCTTATTAGTGACTGCCATTTTAACTACTGTAGGGTCTGAGTTATTATCACTGTTAGGACAAAGAGCGATGTTATGAATAGATTGTTTACATTTTCTACAAGTTCTTAAATGTATAGGGCATGCATTTGAAGCATGTTTACCACGGAGACAGGTTAGGCAATTACCAAGGCTCATTAACCTTACAACTCTCGTGTAACAATCTGAATATATATTACATGTGGAGGGTGGATGTTCCCCCTCACATAAGACACAATTTATTATTCGTACTTCATTAGAAGTAGCCCCGGATGTAGGGATTGTATCTATTATTTGAGTAGGTCTAAGTGGTTTACTGGTAGGCTGAGAAGTTTGAATCGTAATTACAGGCTGTTTGATTTGCGTAAGAGGCGCAGGATAAATACCCACTAACGAGGGATCTTTAAACTCTGAGGGTGGCTAATATAGCGGATTACCCTCAGGCGTAATAAAAGTGATCTCCCTGTGGGGGGGTTTCTGCTCAATACCTTGCAAACTTTGGGTTAAAGAAGCTTTAGCTGTTGATGAAGTATGAGCACACTCCAGTAATCCCTCATATTCAATTACTTTATCGAGATATCCTTGACTTTCGTGTTCATGATTGATAACACATTGGTTAATCATTTCTTTATCCCCTGCTTGTCTTAATTGAACTTCATATTGGAAGTAAACCTCATATTTATTCCATTGCTCATTTAACAATGGTAGACCTGTCTTTAAATTAATTAAATCAATAGGAATTGACTTAATTGCGTCTCACATTTATTATAAATTCGTGTGAGCTTTGCTAACTTAGCGATAATGAATGCTTAGCTAATTTCGCAATGATTTGTTATTAACTGTCAAATAAAAATTGAATGTAAGATTACGTCACTAAAAAATCATTTATTAGTTGATAAGTAATATTATCTAAGTGGGCGGTAGTGCCTAACTGGGCCCAAACAAGACACGGAGCAAGGCGTATATAATTTCAACCACCACCTAACTACTACAACTAACTAGTACTACGCAACCTCTGATGCTATCTACTAACTGGCAGGGTGGTAGTTAAAAACAGCTAAATCATTCCTGAGCCGCGAAATACCCCGCCTCCAGCCTCATAACAGAAATTGTGGTAGACTCATAATTACGCCTCACTTAACGACCACCTTGAATCACATGAACATCAATATTCCTCTACTCGGGGCCCCAATGTGGGAATTTATGTCCATAAAATATATTTAATATGAGGTCTACCTAATCAAAACCAGCTTCTATCTCTCATCCCGACACAATACCCAGCTAATCAACTAACTAGGATACTTATCGGTGGATAGTGGGTTGAAATCGTTGTAGGCTTTTATCAACACTGCCTGTTCCTGTGATAGGATGTGGTCGCCGCGTGATCAGGGCCGCCCGTGAATGACGAAGGTGGAGGCGTTAGTTGTGGTTGGCGTCATAGTGGAGCGGTCGAGTCCAAAAAAGGGCCTTATTTAAGGAGTTACCCCTCCACACTTTAGAACAAGGCAAATGAGGTATTGTTGGATTCGTTAGGATGTCTACTTTATAAAAGGATGTTTTACAGTCAGATTCTAATTAAAACATGGCCATTTAACCCATTTAACCCATTCAACCCATAACAAATTGAGAATTTTTGAATATCTTAAAAATTGTTATTTTGGCACTTACAAAGATTACTGACACTATTAGGATGTCTACTTTATGAAAAATGATGTTATACAGTTAGATTCTAATTAAAACATGGCCATTTAACCCATTTAACCCATAAAAAATTGAGAATGTTGGAATATCTTAAAATTAAAAATTTTGGGCACTTACAAAGATTTCTTACAGTATTTACCCATCATGTCCGTACATCTCCGACTTCATCCCCATTTGCCACCTCACTTATCCCGGCGATTCGCACATTCTCCACCACAGGAACAAATGTCAATGCACTCAAGTCCAGCAATGACACATTGGCTTTTTTGTCCGCGACAACCTTTGTCAGTCAGTACAAATGAGTTAGGTCTCTAACCTTGCTGGTGCCGATTCATTTTTGTACATTGTTGGCCCAGTTCATCCTTTGCTTTCACATGCCAACCATGGCCAACTGGGTTCATGTTCTCAAGGTTTTGCGATGTGACTCTGACACCACACTGCTACTTGGTATTGGGCCGCAATACATGTTGTTCGAAGGCATCATTTTTGGGTTGGCAGTAAGGATGCGGGCTTACCCGTTGGGGTGGCGAGTACGAAACGAAGCTCATTCAGTGAACTGAGATTTTAGTTTTTTTTACCATGCATGGAGAAGGACAAATCGCCTTGCGGTATCTAGGAAAATAGGCACATCCTGGAATGCTTCCAGGCCCTGAAAGGCATCTGAATTTTTGGTGAGAGCTGAATATGCCGTTCGCTTTCCAAAGTCTGTATAGAGCACTTGTCGTGTCACATCCTGAAGAGAAATGCACGGCTGGTAATGGACTTGCATGCTGCTTTGCCAATTTTGGTACTGATATGGTGAACAGGTATGAATCGTTCCTTTGAGGACGAATTTCCATGAGTGCCCAGCATGCATATGTACTTCATCGGCCAGTCCCTCCCCTTTGCTCCAGTAATACACCAACAAGACGGGGAAACATCCGTGTCGTCACAACGAATGATTATCCTTGGATGGTCTCTCGATAACATGATTGCATGCAATACCAGACGAGTGTCCGCCTCCTCTGGTGTGCTTGTACAACCCTCAAGACTGGACACACCCACTTCATTCAGAACTTTGCCCAAATTTCTCCATCTTCAAATCCACCTGCCATTTACTACCGATTTATCTGCAGGCAGGAGATCTGTCCATTGTCGCAGATGTACTGACAGATGAATGAAGCAAAAACTAGCCTTGTTGGTACTGGTTTTGAGGAAGTTCCTGTAGTTCGGGACGTCCCTGTTCCCTTGTATTGGTAGTTGAATCCGGAACCATCATTCCTCGTCTCGTTCAGTCGCCTTAATTGACTGTTCTCTGTCGTACCGGTCAAAAGACCAACGTCACAAACGTCAATGGAAGGATCCATGGCACTGTTCTTCAGAAGGACGCACAATTCGTCCAGAACCCCCTTTCCAAGATCATTGAAAGTCTTGAAATGATTCTCATTTCAAGGGCCTGACACATTGCCATCCCATAAAATGAGGTATGCAGCAGACTGCGATGACAATCGGGAATTTCCCGGGACTAGGAAGGCCCAAGAATTTCATCCCTTTATTTGCTTCCAGCTTTTTGGCAAGATCTGCTTTGTTGGTCTTCCTCATCGAACCATCGTCGTGGAAATTGAAGGCGGAACAGCTGCCATTCGTAGGAGGGGGACCTTGCGCATATCCACATCAGGTTCTTTGACACTGCAAGCACGTCTTCTGAAGAGTACCTCCGTATAGACATTATCTTCCCTTCCTTATCACTGGAAAGACACTTCCTAATACAGAAAACTTTTTTTGACTACTGTCTTGGGGATTGGATCCCAGAAATTCCTCTTCTTTTCGTCCCAAGCCTTTCTTTCGTGAATGATTGAACATTTTCCCGACCCTTTGTGGCACTCCCTTCATCGACTTCTTCTGATGCCACCGGGACCACTATTATATTAACATAGGGAGGTTGCCCCCACTTTCCAGTCAAATGGATCTTGGCATTGTTCCTTGATGTATTCCTTGATGCTTTAACATCAATTTTGGTCCTTGGTCACTCGAGCATGTCCAGGGTTTTTATGTGTAATTCTTGGACTTGGTAGGTGTACACATTTCTTTGAATCGTTCTGCGTATTCCCCGGTTATGTGGCGGGTCAGCAGCCAGCGAACTAAGGCTCCTTTCCTCAGTGTGTAAACCGATGACACCACCTTGGCTTTTAGCCTCGCGGATTGATACTCTGTTCGAGAGCCTGGATCCGTAGGAACGCAGTTGAAAAAATCCTTTCTGAGCGTTTCACAACGAAACCACCTTCCGACATGTGCTGAAACATTCGTGGACTGACACCGCCAAGTGACGCATTTCCGCAACATAGACTGGGGTGGTATCGTGCATAGTGCTGCGGCCTGCCAGGAAAAAGTACGGTATGACTTCAGGACGGCGGTAAGGTGCATTTCAAAATCAGCCTCACGGTCTGCCCGAAGTAACTTCAAGAGGGTGTCAGCAGCATCCAGAAGCTAATCCAGTAACGGAATGTTTTTGATTGTTCTCTTCCTGTGTCTTTGAATTCTTCATTGTACTGAGAAGAGAGGATTTACAAGCGCATTTTAATCTCCTGACACACCCGCAGTGCAGGCTTCCGGGGGTTGCATTTTGAAGGTATTCTCTAGATCTGCAATTAAGTGCGTGGTCTCATCATCCAACCGGGAACCCTTTTTTTTCATTGAAAGATTTCGGCAGCTGATAGAAACAAGTGAAACAGTGCTTTGTGTACCAGTCTGATTCCTCTTAGACCTTCTGGCATACTGCTTCCCTTGCAACATCAAACTCACGGACGCATGAGCATACACTTCAGGTACTGTCAGCATGTTGTGGAGACCACCATCACTAAACAGCTTCCCTATACTGGCTATGAAAGCCATAGTGAGATGCATCCCACCAAGCGGGGCGGTAGCGGAGCGGGTTTGAGTCTCCGACTGGCGTTCTCGGTGACCCGATTTCGATCCCCGAAGAAACCCAAAACCTTTGCACCGTCGAGTGGCCTAAGAACACCCACATGCCCTGCCTATCAACTTACCTTCGACTGCGAGTGCATTGGAGGACACAGGGGGGCGGCATGAGCCTCACAGGCGTCACTTTAAGAATCCTGCCTGCGCCACCAACCCGGGGGAGGACAACCATCAGAACCCTCAAAGTGAAAACCCCCAGAGCCTACCATCCGAGCCCTGGGTCACCAAAAAGCCTACAGGCGCTATAGGCACGAATGTAAAAAAAAAAAAAAAAAAAAAAAAAAAAAAAGACTCATCGTCACTCGACCAGCCAAGGGATCTGGTCAGTCCAGAAATCTGTCAGCCTTTCTATATATTGCCAGGTCAGTAGTGACCAGAAAAAATGTTCTTGTCCCACTGCATTTGCAAATTTTAACCAATTTCAGCAAAGTCGTGTAGATCGTAGAGGAGTCAGAGGGTGGCGCATTAATGAATGGGAGATACCATATTCGAAATCAGTGGAATTTCTCTTCGCTAACTAGAGAAAAGGGAAACCACCCCAAACCGGAATACGTGAGGTTTCAGGGGGACTTGCACGGGCCATTTCCCAAATCAAGTCTTTTAGTACCACATCACTAGCAGACTTATCCAGTTCTTTGGACTTCCCATTTCACACATGGTTCTGGTTTAGTATGGGGTTTGTTGTAGCGTTTGATTTTCCCCCTCATCACAGCTCTGTGCATCTAGGGTTTTTAGGCTTGATCTTTGGGAAAGCAAGGGGTTTCTTCTGGCCTAGGGGGACCTTTGATACAAAAACCACAGCCATTTTAATGTGTAGTGTTCTTTCCGTCTATTGTCTGTTCATTTTGATCGAAATTGTCAATTGCGGCATCAACAGTGGTCTTAATAACATTCTCAGGATCATAGGGCAGAAATGTCACGTGGTATATGAAACGGCAGACTTGGTGACAGCTGGTCCAAAGCAATGGCAGGAGGAATCTAAAGCACTTCCCTCATAGGTATGCTGTGTCCCAAAAGAGAGAAAAGGTCATCTATCAGTTCTCGACTACCATGGTCGTGGTGCAGCTTGACACCTAAACCAAATGTTATTGGGGTATGGATTTAAAAAACTAGAGAAATCATGTTGTGACATATTGCAAGAACTCTCATTTCAATATTTCCCATGTGAGTCTCAGATTCATAGCTTGTAGCGCTGTCAAAGTTTTTTTTTTAAGTACACCATGTAACGAAATCATACAAAGGATTCGGAACAAAGTCCTTGCACTTTTTTGTCTCCATATTCCCACTAGAATCATAACGATCAGATTGAAATGTAAAGTCACCGATACATTTCCTATGATACTAGGTGCCTTATGCAAGACAACAGCGTCCTCTTCTGAATTGACATCATCAGAGGATTCGAGTTCACATTCACCAATTTCATTTCCATGCACTTGTAGCCTCACAACGTGTTTCAAGGCCTCGGCAACTGAGCATACAAGATCAGACTTCCCAGGCTGGACGATGAATGAAATCCTGTCTCCGAAATGCTTCTGTAATTTCTCCTTCAATCTCCATGTAGTACAAGACTCGTTGGTTTTAGAGTTGACCTCTGCTGATATAGCGACCAATCGTTCATTCAAGACAGACAAGGTTGTGATAGAGATGGTTTTGGACAGGACAGTCTCTTCAATCTCCTTACACAAACTTTTGAAGGCACACGCATTGTCAGATTTATCAACCTTAGCCCTAGCACTAGCAGCTTTAATATTGGTAAGCGAGATGTAATGCGAATAGCAGGAGCGATGATATTTTGCATCCATTGCAAACAAGTCAGTGTCAAATGCATTCGCATTTGAATCTCATAGTTGTTTCTTTGAATGGCTGCATCAAGCACTCTTTGCCGTGTGGTGGACCCCGTCCCAGTTGAGACGTTCGACAGTTTCTCCTTCCAGCTATGTGATTTCCCACATATGAAACAGCCTGATCGAATGTCAAATTGCGACGTGTCATATCGCCGGAGACGAGACAGTCCAACCGTAGGCCCACTACCTGTTGCGCCATCGTCAGCGTCAGCACATGTACCAGTGTTTCTTTGGGCTATCTGGATATTCCTCTTGTTCGTATGATTTGCTCTGCACTTTTGGTGGAATTTGATAACAGTATCTCCTTTTAGGATGTCGTTTTTCACTGGAAACAGCCGATCATAGACACCATCTTTACGAAGTTCGGCAGCTTTCAGAATGTTTTTCAATCCTTCGACTCCAGGATTCTGGACAACTGGGTTATCAGCTTTGGTTTTGGATAGTGAAGTCTAGCAAAATACGCAGCATTCGCAAAGACTTGTTCTTCTCCTCTTCTGAGTGGGTTCTTCTGGTGGTTCCATACTTTCTTCAACCTGCAAGGAAAAAAACATACACAATTAGGAAGTGATAAAGTAGCAATGAGTGTAACGTTTTGCGAAAGGGTTTCTTTGTATAACTGAAGACAAAGTACGAGTCAAAAATGGCCAAGAAATGGGTAAAACCCCTAATTTTGGGGTATTTGGGGGTCCAAAACACCATTAAAGTGGGTTTCAACTCCATATATTGTGAGAGTGTACTTGGCAGCAAGGAATTAATGTGATGTTAACAAGTTTTCAATCTTTGTAAGTGCCAAAATAACAATTTATAAGATATTCAAAAATTCTCAATTTTGTATGGGTGAAATGGGTAAAATGGGTTAAATGGCAGTTTGAATTAGCATCTGACTGTAAAACATCGTTTTTCACAAAGTAGACATCCTAACGAATCCAAAGATATTTAATTTGCCTTGTTCTAAAGTGTGGAGGGGTCAAGCTACATTTTTGGCTCTTAGCCGCTCCACTATTAAGGAAGCTATTCAGGCTTAATAGACGCATTTATCTTGACGCGGTGGATTGTTATCAGTGTTGTATTTTAACACGTCCTATTGTCTTATCACTTATATGTACAATATTAACGTATGTACACGTTATTATCTACTTCATTAAATTTCTTCATTAATCAGAGAAGAGATGTTAACTCGATAGAGTCTGGAATAGTACTTTACTTGTACTTGTACTTATAGACAAGCACGTATATTTAATGTAGATGTTAACTCGATAGAGGTGTGGAGTGTACTTGTACTTGTACTTATAGACAAGCACGTATATTAGATGTTACTCCTGGAAGGGTCTAGAGCAGGGGTGTCCAAACTTTTTTCACAGATGGCCACATGCGAAAAATATATGAAGGGTCGGGCCACTCAGTAAAGGCTCAGGTGTTGGCTTGACCATTTAGGAGTAATTAGCCAGGTGTGCGGCCCCAACCTTGGCGCCACTACAATATAATTATTTCAAAGGTATGTGTGTGTGACTGTGTGTGTGTGTGTGTGTGTGTGTGTGTGTGTGTGTGTGTGTGTGTGTGTGTGTGTGTGTGTGTGTGTGTGTCCGAGTATTTTCACCTCAGATATGACTGACCCCTCGTATCTTTCTTTACCATCTATTTTGAAGAAAACCCGCGTTACACGTGTTTCCGTCTACGCCAGGGGTGTCCACACTTTTTTCACAGATGGCCACATACGAAAAATATACGAAGGGTCGGGCCACTCAGTAAAGGCGAGGTGATATAGTAAAGTTCGCAAAGTCAAATCAAATGTAGGTATATAATCGTTGATAATTGAAATTGCTTAAAAAATACAGACAAGATCACAGCTTTCCATTCAGTAACTTTTTATTTTTATCCAGGGTCTAGTTTCAAGTTTCACTTTTTATTGTCATTTTTATGAAGTACATACATTTGGAAAATGTTATCATCTTCAATTGACTCAGTTTATTAATTAATTGGGCTTATTTAAACATGAATACTGTGTATTTTGAACTCACCTATACTGGTAACAGTGTTGCACTCAGTGGGAGCAGTGATGCTGTGCTTTGGACTGAAGGATGACTGGCAGGTCAAGAGTAAGTTTGGTGGTTGAGATGCGAAGGACATCACAGAGATGGCTGTCGGTCATTTTGTTTCTCAGTCTGCTTTTGTTCAGAGTTAACTGTGAAAATGTTTGCTCACATATATAAGTGGAGCCGAACAGACTCATCATTCTTTTTGCATGGCGTCTCATCAAGGGAAACTTGTTCTTTTCCAAGCTCCGGTAGAAGTCGGGTAGGGAAAGAAGCAGATGTTGATTCTTCAGAGAATCATCACACTGCATTTCGATAAGTTCTAATTGCAGACTTCCACTTCTTCAGCATCCAACAGGAAGGGAGTCGAGAACAGGTTGATTTCTTTCTCAATGCTTGAGAAATCTTGGAAGCGCCGACTAAATTCCGTGATAAGAGATGTGATCACAGACACATACTTCTCCTTTTTAGCAGTATAGCTGGCCTCTGGAAAAGCACGTTTGATTTCGGACAGCGTTGGGAAGTGCGCATCATTGAAGTTGTGTAGCTGCTTCTCAAAGAGACGGAGCTTCACACAGAGTGCTTTCATCTGCGCGTAAAAGTATGGCACAAGCTGGTCTTTGCCTTGTAAGCTTTTATTCAGTGAGTTAAGATGATCGGTAAGATCAACTAAAAATGCTAGGTCTGCCAACCATAGAGGGTCACTCAGCTCAGGTCGGTTCTTTTCTTGCAAAAAATGGTCGATTTCGGATCCCAGGGCATAAAACAGTCGCAGCAAGGAGCCGCGACTTAGCCAGCGCATATCACAATGGTACAGCAGGGATTACAGCCCGTAATCAGCATCGATCTTAGAGAGGAAAGCTTGAAATTCTCTGTGGTAGAGCCCTCGTGCACGAATTATGTTTGCCGTTTTTACAACAGTGTTCATCACATCGCCAAGCTGGACTGTCTTGGCACAGAGGGCTTCTTGGTGAATGATACACTGCATTTTTAGAGCCTCACCTCCGCTCTCTTGCACCTTCGCGCACACCAGAGAAGCCATTCCTTTGCGCGCTCCGGTCATAGCTGGAGCTCCGTCCGTTATAACTCCACACAGCTTGTTCCATTCAAGTCCCATCTTCTCTAATGCATCTGATACAGCTTCAAAAATGTCCTTACCCGTTGTTGTGCCCTTTAGACTCCTAAGATCAAACAGCTCCTCTGTGATGCAAAAATTATCATCAACTCCACGCAGAAAAATTAACACCTGTGCGGTGTCTGTGGCGTCTGTACTCTCACCACATGCAATCGAGTAAAAATCAAAAGCACAAGCTTGATATGACAGTTGATGTTTTAAGTCAGCTGACAAGTCTTCGATTCGCCGAACAACTGTGCTTCTGGACATGCTCACGCTGCTGAATTCATGCACTTTTTCCGGGCACATTATTCTTGCCACTTCAGTGAGGCACTGTTTTATGAATTCGACATTTGACAAAGGTTTCCCATGTCTGGCAATGAGTTGAGCTACCTCATAGCTGGCTATTGTGGCATTTTCTTGTGCTTTATTAGCACGGAAAAAATACTGTTGTTGAGCTTGCAGGCTAACTGCCATTTTCTTAACTTTCTGTTCACGTTCGGCACCAGTGCAGGACACGTGATGTTTGGTTGCATAGTGTCGCCGTACATTATACTCTTTCATCACTGCAACAGTTTTGGTGCAAATCAAGCAGACACACTTCCCTTTCATTTCTATGAAAAAGTATTAATTTTCCCATCGTTTCTGAACGTTTCTGCACTCACTCGCTATCTTGCGTTTCTTTGGTTCCGCCATTTTGGTTCCGGCCCGGCGCGGCGGCGGTAAAAGTTAAACAAATACGTCCGTTACCTAACTTACAATCCTCTCTCTGTCGAGCCTCGAACAAGGAGTAGCATTTTAAACAAAACATGGCTCTCTAACAACAAAATCCTAACCCAGCTTCCACTCCAAAGACCAGTCAGACAACCCGTAATGTGTGCTTGCCTGTGTGTGGGTGACAGTCTGTATATATGTGTGACTGGGGAGCGAAAAGCCAGATTACTACGACACAACCCTCTCTCTCTCTCTCTCTCTCTCTCTCTCTCTCTCTCTCTCTCTCTCTCTCTTACACACACACACACACACACACACACACACACACGTTTCCGCCCTCGGCCCCTGTAACAATTCATTTTGGGACATAACATTTTTTCATTACATTTTAAAAAATGGACAGCGGACCGCAATTGGCCCGCGGGCCGTAGTTTGGACACCCCTGGTCTAGAGTGTACTGATCTCCGTAAGTGGGCGGCGGTGAAAGACCGCCACCATGCCACGTGTACTAACTCTCAGCGGCTAGTATCTAATGGGCGTCAGCCAATGGCCATTGACCACGCTTCAAATCAAGGTCCTAATTATTAGGTGCAAATGCTTAATATTACTGGGAATGTTCAATTATTCTATCCCAGTATTTATCATCTACTTAAATTACCTTAATTATTACCCATTACAATTATAATTATATATATACATCCCTATACGCATCCCCCTATGACGAGCGGACAATACCTCCCTCACTAGGGGGGGGAAACAAAACCACCACTCTACCAATAATGAGAGGGTGTTTGGTGGATAATTTCCACATGGAGTATGTCGCATATGTTTGGAGGGGATCCACTCATACAACTCTCCTAAACAGAGATGAGTCAAAAGCTTTTCGTCTCATCAACTCCCCTCCTCTGACTGACTGTCTTCAATCTTTAAATCACCGCCGCAATGATGCTTCTCTTGTTATCTTCTAGCGTTATTGTCATGCTCACTGCTCTTCTGAACTTGCTAACTGCATACCACCCCGCCCTCCCGCGGTCACGCTGCACAAGACTTTCTATTTATTCCCATCCCTATTCTATCCATCTTCCTAATGAAAGAGTTAATAAGTTTCTTTGCTTTTTCATCCATTTCACTGGTAAACTCTGGAACTCTTTCCTGTTTCTATTTTTCCACCTCCCAACGACTTAAATTTTTTCAAGAGAGGAGTGACAAGACACCTCCCGAACTAAATTGGCCCACCTCCCTTTCTTTATTCTCTTCCTTTCTTTTTTTATAGGAATTGGCAACTAAACGGGTTTTTTGTTACCTTTTTTTATTTGCCCTTGGCCAGTCTTTTGTGATGCAAAAAAGAGAGAGAAAAAAAACTTACTTATCAGACAGGTAGCCATTGACAGGTGCTCCTAGTAAGACACCGAACATGTATACACTCTGGAAGGAGGTCTTGAGGTAGGCCTGACCGCACGCCAGATTGTACTGTGAAGGGGAAAGGTGGAGGAGAGTTAAGTACACACACACGCACACACACACACACACGCCACACACACACACACACACACACACACACACACACACACACACACACACACACACACACACACACACACACACACACACACACTGTTACGGATACTCTATAATGTACTGGTTGCACGCTCAGCTCACTACCCAGCAATCCCGGGTTCGATCCCCGGGTAGAGCGAAAAAAGATGGGAGAACGCCTTAACCCTAGAAAACCAAAAATCGGGTACATTTTTCCCAGCGTCCTATCTCTCCCATGTTTACCGCGTGATAAGGAAGGGTACGTAGCTGTCCTTCCATAGGCGCTTAGTTCATCCTAGATAGAGATATCCGAGATAGATAGTGCGCCTTTTCTCTCTCTTATATTTCCCCTTATATTTGCGGATTGAAGTGAAGTTTACCTGACGTTAGCAATACCTGTTGGTGAGTTTTACCCAACGCTGACAATACATGCAATATTTTTTCTTGTGGCATTTTCTTTCCTGACAGTGAAAAAAAATTTCTAGGGTAACTAGGATAATAATTCTAGCGTATTTTTAATCCCTCTTTGTGTTGAAATTCAATTATGTGTTTTCAAAGGCACCTTCTTCTCTTTTGCCCTCTTCAATATTGTATAGTTTTGTGAAGGTGCAGTTTATTGGTGACCTGCCTATGTATGCTACCTGGCAATTATGTACTTTGCCCACTCATAATGTTCATGTCCCTTTATGCCTTTGTAGAACGTGAGGGCACGTTTGTTTTCTCAAGCAGGGGAGGAATGTAATGGTTGTGAGTGGTAACTCTTTATATGGTATATGGCAACCCAGACCTCAGCAACCCGACGAGCTTGCTTGTCTGGGGCAGGTGAGGTCACCACACTGTGCCTTAAGCGGTGCCTTATTGGCACCGCTAAAGGCGCTGCAACTTAAGGCATGGTCCGACCCTGACTTAGTGAGCTGCCTTTGACAGACATCTTCTGTTTAGAAGGCAAATACAGCTTTGTTACAGTTGCTACAACGTAACAATTGGTGTTTACGTAATAATAGTGTTGCAAGGTGTATGAATCGATCGTGGAAGACTAAATATGGCACTAGGGTGTTAAATGTTGGCGATAGCAATGTTCTGTGCTGGGTTGCAAGCTTAGGTTGGGCGGGCGGCGGGCGGAGCCATGGGTGTGCTGAGACAAGTGTCACAGAGGGTGCTCCGTCCGTACTAAAATGTTGTACTATTACACGGTATTATCAAACTACCAAAATATATTTAGGAAAGCTGAACAAACCATCATCTTACGAGACATTTCTGCATATCATGAAATATAGAAATTACAGTAAACTATACCTAGAATAAGATAATGAAATCGCGTATAAAAAATTTTCTTACTCCTTTTTTATTCAACTCCTTCTTATTCCTGTAATTTTACTTGCATTAAATGTTCACTCACAGTCTCGGAATCAGTACACCTTTCCGATTATGATGGTATATGATACGTCCCAATGCAAAAATATGTAGGTGGTCAAAACTGCAATGAACATCAAATTTGTCAGAGAACAGCTTTTCGCGGGTGAGCGTTGCATCTTCCTTCTTGCCTTGTGATTTAGACTAAGAATATAATCTCAAAATTTTACATGAGGGGTAACGGTTTGTTACAAGCTGTCACCCATGCTAGGATTGAACCATGCCACCTCCTGAGCAATATTAGCCTGGATGACACTTGATATTTTGATTTGGGACCTGATGTGGGTTATTTTGTGCAAGAGGTCAATCGCTAAATATCAGATTTTCTCGAAAATACAAAAATGTCAATAAAATGACCAATAATGCAGTTACAAACTTTATTTTCGTGTCAAAATGAGCACAATAACAAGCCATATTGTAAAAAAATTGTTTATACTATAATAATGGTATAGACTAGGAATATTATACGAAAAGGGCCCAATCGCGACATATCGGATTTTCTCGCAAATACAAAAATGCCAATAGAATGACCAATAATGCAGGTACAAACTTAATGCAGGTACAAACATATATTTGTTGTCAAAATGAGCAGAATACAAGCCATATTGAAAAAATATTGCTTTATGCTATAATAATGAGTAGATTAATTACTTATTACAAACATAAAATACATCTAGGAGAAAATTAACGTAACGCAAACAGTGAACGATGACGAAAAGGCGCATCATTGCATATATGCAAAGTTACATGTACATGAAATTAAATGAAAGAATGTCGTGTTTAAGTCCCTCAGAGTCCGTTTCAATTGCACACTGTATGGGTTGTGACACACCTCCGTTATTACAGGTACATGCAGCTATGCACTTCAAGTTCTTGACCCTACAAGAGCATCTGGAAGTTGCACAATTTTTGCACTTGCAGCAGACTATGTCTGTGAACTCGTTTGGCAGAGTATCGTCCACACTGACGTGTGGGTGTAGTCTCCTCGTAGCATCCTCGTACCATCCACTTCCAATGGGCTACTCGATTTCAGGGATTGGTACATCTGCCTGGAACCACACCTGAGCCTGGTGGTGTGCGCGTTTGATGTGTTGTTCAAGACATTTTCGACCTGGCGGAAGCTTTTCTTGGTCTTTGGTGCCCTTTTGAAACATGCGGTATCGCACATCGTTGATGTTAGTTTCGTCCGAAGCTGGTGAGTAAATGCGGCAGAAGAACTCTTCCACACTCCGTATGGTGGATTCTGACAGCGTGCCATGTCCGAGGTCATCAAACAATGCTCCGTGTTGCTGGAATACCTTCCATGTCGTCTTTTTCCCGTGTCTACTTGGTTGACTGACTGTGTCACATCCTGTAACCGCATGGTACACCAGGATGTTACGCTGCATGGTCGGTGTCAACTGTATGTCGTGCACAGCCACATAACGCCGTTCCTGCCTTGTGCCAGTTCTCATCCAGAGCTCTCCACTTAATTGTCCCGCGAAGTGTGTGAGCAGTACCAATACGTCGGTGTCCCTGCACGAGACTATGATCCGTTCGTATCCATCCATATAGGCCGCCTTGGCATGCAATATTATACATGTATCGGCCTCCTCGTGAGATGATTGCAGGTGTTCAACATCAGACCCCTGTGACGATGCTACTTTGGTTTCTTCCTCAAACCCACCTGCAGTAATCATCTCACAAGTGGGTCGGCTCTTTTTTGCCTCCAACATCATTTGATCGCTGAGAAACTTGGTAAGATTTGCCTTGATTTCTGATAATTTCTGATAGAACGTACTCGCCCCTCTCTCCTTTCCCGGGTCCCAGACTTGATTGATGTGATACGATATCGATCGAAAATCACATCGACACTTGAGCAATGCTCATTGAAATGACTGAACACTGATGCATTGAAGACATCAGCCAGATCTCCAAATGACTTTGCCCCTTTGGTTTTCCAATGGCTTGTACCAATGCCTGACCATCTATGATAAAACATGTCTTAAGCGTAGACTTTGGCAGGACCTCAACAGTTACTCCATCCTCCAAGATCTTCCAGAGCGCTGCTTTATTCGTAGGACGTAGGCGTCCTGCCGTGTCTGCCAATGACAGTGGTACCGGTGTTAGTTCATGACTCAGAAGACTCTTAAGGTCTATATCACGTTCGGAGTCCTGTGCCACAAGAAGCCGCTGGAACATAAGCCTGTCTGCTTTGATGGTTTGCCCCTTCTGACTAGAATCCTTCCTCGTTTCTAGTGTGTACATTGTCGTCAGTGTAGGACTCTGTGACTGTTTCAATTTTACATGAAAGCCGACGTCTTGTTTGCAAATCCGTGATTCCACAAATTCTTTGATCTTTGATTCTCCATGGGTTTCAGCGGTCAGTTAAAGCGTTTTTGATGTTTTCAGGGGAAGATCCATTGTCATCAGACAGGTCAACTCGTCGCTGCGTTGCTCTCACTGTCAAATATTGTGAATCGTGATAACTTTTCCTGTAGCTTTTGAACATCTTCTCTGTCCCTCTTTATTCTTGCTGGACCGACATCTTTGTACGCAGAAGGTGCATACTCGGTGTCATCGATTGCCATGCCAAACATTGAAGTGGTTTCGTCAACAATTCGGCTTCGCTCGTTGTATGTCAGGCACCATTTGTCCCTTGCACTGTCTGTTCGAATTATTCCTATCAGACCACCAGCGACTTTCCCGACTTTGTTGACGTGCTCCAGTGCAAGCTCAGTGCTAATTTGGTTGAAGCTCTTGCGTGCCATTCTTTTTAACATTTCCCAATTCTATAGCATAAACCAATATTTTTACAATATGGCTTGTTATTCTGCTCATTTTGACACCAATAATAAGTTTGTAACTGCAGTATTGGTAATTTTATTGACATTTTTGTATTTTCGAGAAAATCAGATATTTCGCGATTGACATCTGTCACAAAATAACCCACTATGAGGTCCCAAATCAAAATATCAAGTGTCATCCAGGCTAATATTGTTCAGGAGGTGTCATGGTTCAATCCTAGTATGGTTTATAGCTTGTAACAAGCCGTTACCCCTCAACTGATTTCTGGGCCCCTTTTCACATAATATTCCTAGTCTAATTGGTCGAAGCTGCCTAGGCGGCGCTCAGACAGGCAACATGATTGGCTTGGATTCTCGGACCACGCCCAACACCTAAGGCGTTGGAGGTGTAAGACAAGGCAAAGGCCCCGAAATATCGTCTCTACATAGGTACATAGGCCTTAGCCGGTGCCTTAGCCGGGCCGTTAGAAAAGCGCCTGAAGACGGTGAAGGCGCTCAGTTCGTCTTGACTCTAAGGCACTTCTCAGCATCTCCCCCCAGGACAAGTACAGGGCTCTGTCACGCAGGATTAGAACCCACCTGGGCCGGCATTTTCGAACGCTGCTGAGTTGTTCCTAGGGAAGTAAGAACATCTTAATAGCGCTAGTTGGACATTTTTGAAAGCAAAGTCGTGCATAGGTAAGGACGGCGGAGCGTCTCCATATTGTTTCTTAATGACAGAATATATTTAAATGTGGTATTAAGAGGCAAGACATTTTAAAAACGTATTTCTGTCAGAGGTGGGCATTCCGCAGTTTTAGTCCGCAATTCCGCAATTCCGCAACTTGCGGAATGGTAATTCGGTTGCGGAATTGCGCAATTACGGATGCCTGAAAAAATTGCGGAATTGCGAATTGCAGACCGCCAAAATCTTGAAACGCAATCGCAATAACTTGCGGAATGGGTAATTCGGTTGCGGAATTGCGCAATTACGGATGCCTGAAAAAAATACAGAATTGCGGGTTGCGGACCGCCAAAATTTTGAAACGCAATCGCAATAATTGTGACGGTCACCACCTTCAAAGTGGCAAGTGCCCGCGTGAACATAAGTTCCCACCAAATATTGTGGAGACGACACTGCCAACTGCCAACTTGCCAAGTGTAGCACAGTCACTCACTCAGTGCGTGCTGGAACTTGGGATTGAAAGCGTGTACGCTGGCCGTGTGTGTGATTAGCTGCCAACCTCCACATGCTGAACTAGTTAGTTATTACTAGCCAGTAGACTGTGAAGTGTAAAAGTAAAGAAAAACACTAAAATAGACAAAAACTTAATTGTGAAGGACAAGTAACAAGTATAGACAGAAACAGAATAGGAATACATAAGTATTAAACACTATTAAAGAGTCTAGAGACATTTTTTGTTTTAATTGTAGGTGTTTAAGAGTCTAGAGATGTTTAAGAGTCTAGAGACATTTTTTGTTTTAATTGTAGGTGTTTTGTTTTAATTCCAGAGAACTGAAACTCGATAAATGCCAGTGGTCGCTGGCAGTTTTAACTCAAAGGCTGGTCTACTGTGTTTTCTCTCCGAGACTCGAATTTTCGTAGATCAATTTCACGATAAATATTGATGCACCGCATCTGAATACCAAAAAATATAGTTCTTCTGTTGTTCTACTAATTGTATGGATGACATACATTACGATGGAACGTTCTAATATGGCAATTTAATGCAGATTACTCGCCTCGAGTATTAAAGCTTAATATATTTTTTACATGTATATTGTAGCATGTTTTATTGGGGGCAATGTTCTCACTGTTTTCTAAGACAGTACTG
Organism: Chionoecetes opilio; assembly: GCA_016584305.1. Taxonomy (NCBI): domain Eukaryota; kingdom Metazoa; phylum Arthropoda; class Malacostraca; order Decapoda; family Majidae; genus Chionoecetes; species Chionoecetes opilio. The sequence continues at coordinate 66,414 of JACEEZ010020154.1, forward strand.
CTGCGTCTGGCAAACGCTTGTCAAAATACAATAAGCAATGCTTTGAAAAGAAGAAGAATATAAAATGCCGAAATCGTAAAGGGCGGCGACCAGATAGATTATAATTGTGGAAGCGGCATGCCGCGCTTTGTGGCAGGAAAATTGAATCAAAACATTTCGACTTCACGCGTCGACTCATTGCACTTCCAGGCTTTCTATCTGATTGATACACAATAACAACAAGAAAATATGATTGGCTAGGTATATTTAACTTCTAAACATTCGTTATTGAATATATAATATCATAGAGTAACATTTACCTCGCCTCCTCAACTATAACCTGCTTGGTTATTTGGTTATATACATGTTTTACAGAATCAGGCTTCTATACAATATACATATAGCAGAAAATCGTTCTAAATATTATACTTTTGTGTTTTAAGTGCAGTGGAATAAGTCCATATTTTGTTTTCCAGTAGATCAACTTATTATCAACTTGTGAGTTAGAACTGCCAGCGACTACTGGCATTTTGAGTTTCAGTTCTCTCGAATTGCTGTAGGTGTCAAAATTTGTTTGCGGAATTGCGGAGTTGCGGAATTGCGATTGCGAAAAGGCCTATCTAAAAAGATTGCGCAATTGCGATTGCGGACTGGTACAGGTCGGAATTGCGGAATTGCGATTACGGAATTGGAAAAAAAATTGCGATGCCCACCTCTAATTTCTGTATAGTTTGATATATTTCGGTATATATTTAGGTGTATTTCGGTATATTTCTGTATATGTTTAGGTGTATTTCGGTATATTTTGGTAGTGTTTTGGTGTATAATGGAATGCATTTTGGTGTATTTCGGAATATTTCGATAAATATTGGTATGTGTTTAGATGTATGTTCTGTTGATGTTTATATTTCCCGCCACAGGCAGTCTAAATTCGCGCGCGCTGATCGGTTGGAGCGGAGGATGTTGAGGTAAGAACGGTTGGCCTTACATGAACCTAAGATGACGTTTGAAAATACTTCGTACGTAGTCTACTTCAAGATTAATAGACATTATAGGTTAAACCACGCGCAGCTTAGTGACGTCGATGGCAGTGGTGCGAGAAAACGACTAGAAAACGACGATTTTGTATCGTGGCCTATTCTAAAATATGCCCCGAGCCTCACGAGGATAATCCCCCACCCTACACCTACACGCACCTGTGGCCGCGGCGACCTGCCCTGACCTGACCTCACTCACACCTGCTCTCCCTACCCAGTCCCACGGCAAAGCTACTCTCCATGCCACTCCCTTTTACTTCCTCTTTCCATTATGAAATATGATTATAATACTACTATTATTATCATCATTAGCATTGTTATTTATATAATGTTTATTACTATTATCATTCACATTCCTATTAAGCAAGCTAAAGCAAATTAATTTGGTTTGGGAGGGGTTGTTAATGGCCAAGTAACGTATGAAAATGACTATAATGTAGTTGTTGGCATATACATTATTTTTTACCTCTAGTGTATCTGTGTAGGTTTACAAAAACCTTTGTCTTTGTACCAGTTATAGTGGCCACAGGGGGGGGGAGAGAGAGAGAGAGAGAGAGAGAGAGAGAGAGAGAGAGAGAGAGAGAGAGAGAGAGAGAGAGAGAGAGAGAGAGAGAGAGAGAGAGAGAGAGAGAGAGAGAGAGAGAGAGAGAGAGAGAGAGAGAAAGGGGGGGGGGGGAGAAAGATCAACTGGAACGCCATCGGGCGTTGTTATGACCCAAATAACCAACCTCAGAACTTGTGAAATTTTTTCGTACCACCTCTTTCTATTGAAAACAGCATTGCTAATACAAGTATAAGTTTATTTTTGTGTCATAAAAAACAACATTCATGATGGAAATTACAGGAATGAAATTCATTCTAATAGTAAATATTATCAATCTAATTATCGCACGGGTTGGTACACCTCGCACCTGACGTCGAGTCATCATGCCGATGGGGCCTCTATGGCCGTCCATGAAACTGAACACGTCGGTGTCCCGGCTGTTGGGCACGCCACGCACAACCGTGTACATGATGGAAAATGTCCAATTCCTGCAACTGGGACTCAGGCCCTGTTGCAAGAATTGGACATTTGAGTTCTTTGGACAGTTGTTCACGTCGGACCCTCCAATTGGCAGCTTCACACCATTGGATTACGGGCAGTGGATGCCGATCCTCCTATTGACGAATCCGCACCCTCTCTTGACGAAGTCAGAGAGGCTGTAGTAAAGTTGAAGGGTGGAAAGGCAGCTGGTGTCTGTAATATCAGTTCGGAACTCCTCAAAGCTAGGGGTGAGGCCATGATCCGCGGGTTTGCATGCTGTCCTGACTGCCGTGTGGCAATCAGGTACCATTCCTCCTGACTGGAAAAAGGGGCTGGTCTTCTCTTTCTGGAAAGGGAAAGGAGACTGTAAGGACTGCAACAATTACCGCAGTATTACACTGCTCAGCGTGCCAGGCAAGGTGCTTGACCATATATTGCTGACACGGATCCGCAGCCATCTGCTGCAACATCAGAGACCTCAGCAGTCAGGGTTCACGCCTGGTAACTCAACAACGAACCGTATCCTTGCACTTCCTATCCTGGTGGAACGCCGACGTGAGTTTCGACAGGGGATGCTTGAAGCCTTTGTTTATCTCAAGAAGGCGTTTGACTCCGTGCATCGTGAGTCACTCTGGGATTTTCTGTGACTGCGAAATCCTGTAAGGACTATTGGTTTGATGACTGGTCTATACTCTGGGACTGAGAGTGCTGTGAAGTGTGACGTGGTATATCCAGCTTTTTTCCTGTCAATACAGGAGTGAGGAGAGGGTGCGTCATTGGCCCAGCTTTTCAACACATGTATGGACTGGGTATTGGGCAAAGTTATAGATCAAAGTGATTGTGGAACATCCCTCGGCAATACCAAGATCACTGATCTTGTTTTTGCTGATGATGCAGTAATCTTTGCTGAGTCGCTGGAGGTCCTGGTGATGGATCTCGAGGCGCTGCACGAAAAGGCAAAGCTTTTGGGACTTGAGATCTCCTAGCTCAAGACCAAAGTCCAGGTGTTTGGAGGCTTACTTGATGTAACAGTCTGTTCATTGAGGACATTGAGATCTTGGAAAGTTTACATACATTGGTAGTGCAGTCTATAATGACGGCGGGTCACGTCAAGAAGTCTTACGGCGGATTGGCATAGCCCACGTTGTTATGGACTCGCTCAGCACGAGTAATTGGCGTTGTCTGTACCTGTGCAGAAGGACAGATTCGGATCTTTAAGTCGCTTGTGATTCCTGTCGTACTCTATGGTTTTGAGACATGGACACTAAATAGCGACTTGAAGAGGCGAATAGATGCCTTTGGTAATAAGTGTCTTCGCAGAATCATTGGGTATCGCTGGCATGATTACGTGTCATATCAGCTATTGCACCGTGAGACTGAATCAAGGCCTATTACCTGCATAGTCCGTCAGCGCCAACTACGGCTATATGGGCATGTGGCACGCTACCCTAAAACCGATCCTTCCCAAAGGCTTGTGTCTTTACAGAGACAATCCGTCGTGGAGGAGGCCAAGGGGCCCCCACAAGGTTCGTGATTGGGGCAAGTTGATGTTTCCTGTCGAGAGTCGCTTGATATGGGAAGTGAGCTTACATGGGGACTCGCGCGTTGTGACCCCCGGGAGTGGTGTCGTAGGGTGGGCGAGGCGATGCGCCCCTCATCGTATGCCCCTAATGATGGATCGATTGATTGCAATTACTGGTGTAATGAAAAAAAATGAATAGGGGCAAGTGGACTAACGTGTGAGGAAATGGAGCACGAGAATGGCTGTGTGGTGAGTGGGTGACGCTAGTTATCCGAACCTCACGCTCCGTACCGACTTAAGTTACCATTTCCTTTTACTTAAGGTAAAATTGGGGGGAAGAGAGTAGAAGATAGTCATGGACATACTTATTAATGTGCTTTAACTTCCAGAAATGATTAAGAATTTTTTTGAATAAGGAAATGAAAGCTAATTAAAGAGAATCTAAACCGTAGCCAGGACACTTTAAAGCCTTTCAAAAAACCCCAGAGAACTCTACTGGCGTGGGAAAGTAAGTTGCTACAATAACTGGGAGCCAACTAACAACTCTTCGTCATAACCACATATAACCTGTCTCCTTCTCATTTACAGCAGGGTAGGGGTGAACTTTACTCTTTTGCATACCATCCAGTATTGTTACTCTACTAAGATCTAAACTATATACCTTATATCTAGTATAAAACGGTGTTGCCACAGTCCTCCGCATTTTGCTGGCAGGTCTTTCAAAATTCTTGCATTAGAGTCAGTCCATCTACAACTATACCCCATTGATCATCCTTTACAACCTTGTAATTTTCTTTCAAGCAGTGATTTGTTTTCCAGGCTAAACTATGCAAATTGTATTAGAAGCACAATAAATGCGCCGCCGTGGTGTAGTTTCTAGTTCTCTCAGCTACGAATTCGCGGGCCTTGGTTCGAATCCTGGCAAGGGCAGTCGGCGTTCAGCTGTTCATCCTTCCTTACGCTATTGGTCGATAATGGGTACCTGGGGAAACCTAGGGAAGGTAACTGTGGTAGCCCGGAGGTCACACTAGCCGTGTGTCCGGGAAGCGAGTTGTTACCCACCCACAGGCTCAAGGGCTAATGCGACCGAGATGAGCATCGCATGAGAGAGGAATAAA
>JACEEZ010020154.1:73593-116093 GCA_016584305.1 Chionoecetes opilio
AGTTAACAACCAATACCACAACCACAACCAACAACCAAGCACCTACGTACTTTTACCGCAACCAGGAAGCACGACCAACCCATTATCTTCGTTCTCAAGCCGTAAACTAACGCAGCACAACCAGCCAGCAACTTACTACAAGTCTATAAGCAAGACGTATATCAAAATTCCTTCTACAAGAGAGGAGACATTAATTATTTCTACAAGCAAACCTGCAGTGTCAACGCATTCTTTACACACAAGGTCGACAGCACTCCACTCCATAACACCGCGCTGCCAGACATCGACGTCTCACCACTCTCCATAGTCTACAGGCAAGGTACAAGTGTTAACATTACGAACGACCTTCAGGAACCTGTACAACATACACATATATTCGTCAGCCAGACCCAGTATCTCGTTATGGCCCAGCGCAACACCGTTACACTCCCGCAACAAAGGCAACACCACCACCTCCCTCCGCCCGCACCGGACAGCTGACTCAGCTCACCACCCGTACCCTCCGACCTCACCATAATCCTGACGAGGCACTCACTACCACACACCACCCGTTCCTCACTACGGACCTGAGCGCGCGGCGCTCCACTATAACTGCTCATATTTCTTATTTGTATATTTACATGTTATTATTTTTTTTCATATATGACCTCTCTGACAGATTGTGTTCCTCCGGCAACTGAACATTCTTCATCCTGTCACCCAACCACCGGGTGTGTTCATCCTTCACTCACCGGGACCTCAACTTATCATTCACCAATGCTAGTAGCTACCAGCTAAGTAATATTTTACAGTTTTCGGTGAGCAGGTATACACATTTAGTGTCTAACACAGTGGTATCACAGTGACGTTCACATACACAGCACGTTTACGGGCAATTTCAACGTTAGAAGAATAATTGTGCTATTTTAACCTACATTTCCATTTACAATTACAATGGCTACGTACAGTACATCTGTTCAGGCACCGTCAGGGCACTTAACTCATGGTGTTCAGAAAACATATGGCTATCCTTTTTACACAAGGCGAAATTTTACACCGCAATATTCTCATAACTTTTTCCCTTCTAACAGTGTAGAGGTAGATTTTCTTCCCGAAATATGCCATATAAGCATTACACAAGTCCACTGTATCAGGTGAAGCGGCAATATCAAAGGCATAATAGCTACAAATACGCAAATAATAGGTATTTTTGTTTGTTTTGCAAAGTCCCAGGACATACTCTGTCACATTGTCGATCAATAGGCTACAATCAGTACGCATTTTACAAGAAACAGTACTGTATATATCACAATTCCTGGAGACATAACTCTAATGAGTGCCGTAGTTTGCAACAAATGCAACAACACTTAATCCCTCCAGCCGACGGAGAAAGGTATAGGCGCCGTACAGGACGCCCCTACGTAACACATGTTCCTCATGCAGACACACGCATTGAGAAAATAATACAGGCTTCACCAGAAGTTAACATAGATAAGCAATTTTTTCCTTTAGACCGCAATATTCCCATAACTTTTTCCCTTCTACACAGTGTAGAGGTAGATTTTCTTCCCAAAATATGCCATATAAGCATTACACAAGGTGGTGTAGTAGGACCGGTCATACTTGGGTGCCATCATGAATCTGAATGAAATCCTCTAATGAGGGATGTCTAAATTATGTATTTTTATACAAGGACTTCAAATATGAGATTATTTTTTGGATGGAACATCTCTAACCTACATCAATTTGAATTTCGAATTTTTCAATTTTACCCTTTACAACCCCTTTATATAATATTCGAAGACATAAGGCAAAGCATGTATATTGATAAAGCTAAATCGAATTTTCATATTTTTTAACATGTCAATCGCATGTATATCACTGAATACAATTACAAAGATTATTCTCCTGACTTCTTGAACTTTGCTAGGTTGCACAAGTCCTGTTTTGACTCATTTTTGGACATCAGCCTCCTGCTGGTTTCCTGAGCCCTGATCCCTCCATCCCTCTTTTCATGTGAAAAGTACTTAACAGAAGCCTCACTCACCATTTTAATAGCCCTCTCAATGCTTTGTGTGTGGCAAGGCCAGTTGAGCACTTCTATGGGTGTGTTGACGAAGTTTTTCACCTCGGACGTGCTTAGAGAGCAGGTGAGAGGTGGCTCTGACACATTTTCTGACCAGCTGATTACGTCACCTATGCTGGAAGCATCACAATTAATGTCAGGTGTCCTTCTGGTCCTAACAGAGGAGTCTCCTAGCTGAGCATCTGGTTCCCCATCTCCCCTGATGGCCAGTATTCTCTCCACCCCCCAAATCCTCTCCTTCTGATCCTCAGAGCACAGCATTGTTTGGAGGATTGCTTCACTGTGGGCATATCAAACAGATCTTTTCACAGTTGGCATCACAATGTCCAGCACCTCCTTCCTCTGTGATTTACGGCAGTCCAGTTGAAAGAAAATGTGCCTAGGCCCTTCAATCCAGGAGTGTTTGACTTTCACGTTGAACCAGCATGGATAATACACTCCAATGATGAATTTCACAATGCAGTGCAGATTCTTCAGGTTTTTCCCTTTAAGTCCATGTTTTGACACCCAAAGCCTGAGAAGTCTATTAGCTGTTGTGAGCCATCGGCTGTGTTTTACTGGTCCTATCTCCAACAGAGCCAGCCCTGCAGGAAACACTCCATCCCTGACTGCACAGACAATTTTATAGCCATAGTTTTGATCAGTTGAGAGATCTAGAATGATCTTGTCAGGCAGCTTGATCAGTGGAGGGCCAACGGAGATATGGGTGAAGTTTGGATTTATCTCAAAGTCCGTAGCAGAATCAAGGAGCTTTCCTATTGGCCCGGATAATTGTTTGTCTGACAGAGTAGGGCCATCAAGGCCAACATTCAAATGGCGCAGGGGAAGTTCACCAGTGTGTAAGTTGCACACCAACCAGACCAGCTTTCTCCCCAGGTGCAGTTCCAACTTCCGCATTACTCCAGCTTTCACACCAGTGTTGACATTTGTAGAGTCTCTTCCAATGGTTAACAAGGTTTTATCAAAACCCCTCTCTTTCAGCCAAGCAAACATGATCTTAGCAATCTTCTCCGCATGTGACTCCTCTTTAGTTGCTTTCTCTGGGATAAAGTGAAACAGATAGTAGCTCCCAGGTTCACTAACAGCACTGTAGTGTTCTTCCTTGATCATAGCAGGAAAAGATTGGTCACCTCCCACAGCTTCCATCATCACATTGGTCAGGTCAATCCGCCCATCAAAGAGGATGCAGGAGATGCCCCCGTCCTCCCTGCACTTTTCTTCAAACTTTTGCCCCAGCTCTCTCATCAACTTCTCCTGTGCTCTCTTGACCTTGCTCTTATCAATCACTTTACTTGTGTTGTCTTCTGTGATAGTTCCTACATCAATCAGAGCTGCTGTTGCTATTGCTGCAGTTGGCCTTAGCCCTATGCCATATCTTACACTAGAAAGGGCAATGTTTGAAATATCATCATAGTTTTTCTGTACCTTAGTCGAAGCTGCAGGCTTATGGTCAATTTCTGGAAAAAACTCAACTCCTGGAACAAACTCATCTTCAGCACCACTTCTCTCCAATTCCAGATCCTCATCACCATCAGCCAAAAATATCTTCACATGCTCCCTGACTGCCTTCTCTGCTGCTGCAGCAGTTTCCTCCTTGCTCATTTTGATTATCTTTGCCTTCTTTTCCATCACCTGCCTTTCTAATGTTCTCAACTAGCTTTTGTGCTCTGGCAAATCAGGGCCACTTATTTGATGGGGTCCTTTCACTCTCTGTCCCATGATGTAGTCTAGATCTTTCAAAGGAATCTTTTACTCTCTGCTGCAGGAACAATTAATGTGGGCTTGGATCTCACAGCCCTCACAGCCTCCCACCTCACAACTGGTAATCTGACACTTGCAAGTCAAAATATCAAATAATTTATCTAACTTGACAATGAACCTCTCTTTGGCTTCAAGTTTGCCCTTTCCAAGAGAAACCTTCACTGCCTGATTCCAGACCTCCTTGAGCTTGGATATGATGGTCACCTTTTCATTGATGACAGGTGGCTTGAAAAGAGCATTAGCTTTGCTCCACTGACAAATTAGACCAGGGTAGATGTCCTTCACCAGCTTGTCCAATTGGTAGTTCCTCCTGTCATCTGCACTTTGCTCCCTCAAGTCGATGCCATACCTCAGGATATCCCGCACAGTTGGCAGTTCAGACACCAAAAGCTCCCGCCCAGTGCCAACAAGATTACTTAAATGAGAACTTGATTTCGTCTTTGTTCTGACTTGAGCCATTTTCTTAAGCAATTCACACTGAAATATAAACAATTATACATCAGGTAAGTAGTTTATCCACTACAGACATGTATTATAATAATGCACAGGTAAATATTAGGGAAAACCGCCAAAATATTCCCTTAATAGGTATTTATTTTGCTTCACAGGAAACTAGGGCTAGCAATAGGTATTTGTTAAGTATACAAAGCTTACCGCCTCTGCAAGGAGCGGTTGGTGTTTACAAGACGTTTATGCTGTCTGCAACAGTGCAACAAGGTGATGCTTTGCTTACATGCGTCTTTCATTATTCCTTCCTTCTATGCGTATTATTATCTATGGCAGCATATGCCAAACTGTATGCTAATTTTAATTAAGTTGAATGAGACCTATTTTTCTTTAAGTATTTAGAGGCCTTATATATTTCATGAAGTAGTTAGAACAATACTGTATGACAGAAAATAATGTGAACAGCCATGACAGAAAAATTGAAGAGGCATATGCTAGGGTAACTGCAATAACAAATTGATCACCCATTTAATAATAACCAACTGCAAATTGATGTAGGTTAGGTTTAACATTATACTTTTTCTTCAATTGTTTCTACACCCAAAATACGTTATTTAAACACCCTTCTCCATTAATTGAAGAAAAACAAATAGTATGACCCGCCCTAGTGGTGTAGTCACCACCTCAAGTCAGTGGAGGTGGTGACTTGGTGGAGACAAGACGTGCTCCTACAGCTCCATGTGTATGTGTGGTGTGTGTAGTCAGGTCAGACCTGAGTTAAGATGTCAGCTGCAGAGGGATTAGCGTCGAGAGTGTTTTGGTTGAGGCGGGGAGAGAAGTGGCGCTGTGTGCTTCTGCTGTGGTGGAGAGTGGTAGTGTGGTAGGAGTAAGGAGGCTCAGGTGAAAACGAGTGTGGTAGAGGGAAGGAGAAGGGTCGGGGGGAGTGTAGTGAAGGGTGTGGAGTGGCTCTTAAGGCTATTCTGGAGACGATCAAAGAACTGAAAAATCCTTTGCAAGTAAAGTGAACGAGTTGAAAAGCGTGGTGAAGAAGCAAGAAATTGAGATGCGATCTCTTAAGTGTGGAGGCGGAGGTCCAAGTGGAGTGAGTGGAGGGGCACATGCGAGGGATGTACCTGGAGGGGTACCAGAGCAAGACGTGCCTCGGGCGGCTACTATGGTTCCTAATAAGTCACCAGGGATTGGTGAATGGAAGGTAGTTGATCATGGTGGAGCCCCCCTGAAGGAGATAAAGGTAAACAATGACCATGTTGTGTGCACGAACTCATTTCAGGTACTCTCGGGGCTGCAAGAGGAAGATACGGAGGTAAGGACGGTAGACGATACATCATTACCCGAAGGCAAAATCTTGGTTGTTGGTGACAGTCAGATTAGGCATCTCGACAGCAGGCTCTGTGACAGAGATGGGATGCGCATGAAGTCGGTGAGTTACCCAGGGAAGGGGATAGGTTATGTTAGTGATAAGATAGTTGAGTGCATGGCGGACCAAGGGTAAAAACCCATCGTCTGCCCATCCCATCGAGGAATTTCGAGGAAATCGAGGAAAAACCCATCGAGGAATTTCTACAGCGGTTTCAAGGAAGCTGTAGGTAAAGTTAGGGACAGGGGTGGGTTCCCTGTGGTGTGTGAAGTCCTTCCAAGACGCTATGTTGACGACTTGTGGTACTCCAGGGCTATTGCTTTGAATTGCCGGCTGGCACTTCATTGCAAAGCCAATGGTTGGGCCTTTGTCGACAGCTGGGACCTCTTTTTCGGGCATAACCACCTCTACCGCAGGGACGGGGTACAATTTTCGAGGAAAGGAGTTCAGATCTTCTCTGAATCCCTTAAAAGGGAGGTAGATGCACTGCAGGCTTTTTTAAGATAGAGAACCGGGGATTAGACAATGGGGTCGGGGTAAAGGAAACATGCGACACTAGGAGGAGTTTCAGAAGGCAGGGAACTAAAGTTATTCGTAAGAAGAGAGAGAGGAGGGGTTTAGTTAAAGATAAAGGGAAAATGGACAAAAAGCAGAGGAGTTGCTTGAAGGTTTACTATACAAACTGTAGGACTATTTTAAACAAGATAGATTTCCTGAGAGGAATAAAGTGTAGAGGATTTTGATATAATAGCATTAACATAAACATGGTTGGATACGTCAGGAAAGGTATTTAATCCGGAAGTCGAGATAGCTGGGTATAAGTATTTCACAAGGACAGACTAGGGGAGCGAGGTGGAGGAGTTGCGCTTTATGCAAGAGATACATTGCAGTGCTGTGTAACAATGGTATTAAAACAGATGACAGCATAGAGTCTATATAGGTGGAGTTACGGAGGGAACTGAGAAAATGGTTTTGGGTGTAGTGTATAGGCCTCCAAACTGATGTAAAGAGGATTCAGCTTCTATATGGGAAGAAATAAACAATGCCTGCAGATATAATCGACTATGCGTGGTGGGGGATTTTAACCTTAGGAATATAGACTGGGATTTAATTATAGGAGACAACGACGCAAAGGAATTGTTAAATATAATCCAGGATAACTTCCTAAGCCAAGCAATCAAGGAGCCTACTAGAGGAGATAATATTCTATATTTATTACTGACAAACAGAGAAGATTTAGTTACAGATGTGGAGGTCGGTGGAAAGTTAGATAATAGCGACCATTATGAAATCAGATTTTGGTTGAAATGGGAAGTTGGAAAATTATGTGTCAATAAACAAGGAATACCTAATTTCAGAAAGGCCAATAATGCAGGATTAAGAAGACACCTGGAGGTTATTAATAAGAGGTGTGGGATGGAGGGGAAGAAATTTTCCAAGGGTAAGGACAGGGCGTTGACAGCTGGAAAGGCCAATTATGAAGGATTAGGAAGACACCTGGTAGAGATTAGCGGGGGGGGGGGGTGAGATAGAGGGTAAGGAATGTTCCAAGGTCAGCACAATGCCAGCTGGAAAGATCAATTACACAGGATTAGAAAGACACCTGGAAGTGATTAACCAGAGTAGGATAAAGGAATGTTTCAAGGTCAGTCCGTTTAAAGCTGAAAGTGAGGTCGGGCCGGAAGGGGATTATATCTTATTCGTAAGGAATTTAATTGACGGACAGAAAAAAAAAAATAATTATAGGGAAATAAGGTCTAGAAAGAGTGACCCAAAATGCATGACCACTAGTTTAAAACACAACATTGGAGTAAAAAGAAACATGTATTTAAGGTTCTAGGCTGGATTGGTGAGAAAAGAACAGTATAACTTGATGGCGAGGACTGTGAAGAGATTAACAAGAGTTGCTAAGAACAATTATGAGATTAAAGTAGCAGGACAGGGGAAAAGGGACCCAAAGGGGTTTTATCAGGTATATAAAACCAAGACAAGGGAATTAGTGGGGCCGTTAAGGTTAGGGCAAAGTGAGGTCTTAAATACGGATGAGGATATGTGTAAAAATCTAAATGATTATTTCTTAAGTGTTTTTACTGAGGAGGATACACAGACAATACCTGAAAGTGAACAGATGTTCAAAGGAAGTGATGAGGAGAAACTCATAGATATTGTGATAACTAGGGAAATGGTGGAAGAGGGTATAGATAAAATGAAGAATTTAAATCGCCAGGACCAGATGAAATGTATCCCAGAGTATCAAAAGAATACAAAGAGGTTGTTAGTGAGTCGTTAGTGCACATTTTTAGGAAATCGGTTAAGATAAGCGATGTGCCGTTATTGTGGAGGAAAGGAAATGTAATCCCCATATTTAAGAAGGGAGACAGAGGACTAAAGTCAAATTATCGACCCGTAAGTCTAACGTCAGTGGTAGGTAAATTATTGGAATCTATTATTGCAAAAAAACATTAGAGATCACTTAGATAAACATAGTTTGATCAATAATTCACAACATGGATTCACCAAGGGTAGGTCATGTCTCACCAATTTATTGAGTTTTTATAGGAAAGTTTATGAGACGGCAGATAATGATAAGGATTATGATATAATATACTTAGACTGTCAGTCAGTTATCACTCCTAACATAGATAATAACTTGCATAAATATTACTAGTAAATTACACCTAATTATCAAACAAGTGTCACACATATTATACCTTCCATACAGGATATTTTCATGTACTTAACATCAAATGAACCAGTGTATTTTTAGAAACATCATGATCATATAATCATGTACATATAATGCATTTAGAAGTATATGTATCTTTTACAAGTTAGCCATGAGAACAAAGGATTGCTCAACCTTTTGTTAAACCAAGGAAGTGGATCACAAAACAAATGTACCTAAGTCAGTTGTTATGGCTAGCATAAATGATAACGTCATTTCGTGACGTAAGCAGGAAACGGGACGAACGAGTGGACAGTAGCAGGAGAAGGAAGGAGAAGCCCTCGGAACACACTACCTCCAACACACTCTGCTCACGAGCTCCGTGGCACTCCCTGGCTGTGTTCAAGACATTCATTGTACTGGTTGTAATCTCTACGCTTCTTATTGGACTCTAAATCAAGTATAGGCGTCCAGCCTCTGGCCCCTTTGCTTTTGGCTCAGTTCTTGCGGCTGGAACGTGACAGCGAGCCACGTTCCAGCCAATTAACTCATTACGTGAATTACTAATTAAGGGCTTGTTCTACGCAAAACGTTNCAGCCCGGGAAAAACTCTTTCAATCCGGGGGGGCCCCCAAAAAGGGGGGGGGCCCTTTAAAACCCCCCCCCTTTAATTTCAACCACACAAAAAGAAGCTTGGCGGTCGTATGGTCTTAAAGCATTTAAATCGTCTAATGGGTACAAAATTTTTTTAAACAGCCATGCCCTGTAGGGGAAATTTGTTAAATTTCAAAAGAATTGTCAGGAAAAAATTGGCCTTTGGCGCATGCATACTAGTTTCCCAAAAAAAATTTGATATCTGCCGGGCAGAAAAAATTCGTGGCAGTTTATTATCAAAAAATATTGCACTTGAAACCGCAAACCTGAAAACCAAAAATGACCCCCAAAATCGCTACCCCCAACTTTGGGGAGAACGCAAATGATCCTTCGTGTGGGATGGAGGAAGATTTTTTTCCCAGGACAGGGCGTGACGCGGGAAACCAAATTTATGAAGGTTTGGGAAGGGGCCCCTGGAGGAAATTTCGCCGGTCAGATAGGGTATGAGTCGAGGCGGGGAGAAATTAAGCGGTTAGACGGGAAGTGAGTGGGGTGAGGAGGTAATTAGAGAGGTTGAAGGGGGAAGTGAGATCGGAGCCGAGGAGGATTATACCCTTTTGTAGGAATAAAATTTGACGGACAAAAAAGAAAAACCTTATAGGAAATAAGGTCCAAAAGAGTGATCCAAAAGGATACCCCCAATTTTAAACCACAACATTGGAGTAAAAAAAAACATTTTTTTTAAGGGTTCAAGGGGGGGTTTTGTAAACAAAGAACAGTAAACGTGAGGGCGAACAGTGAAAATTAACTCGAGTTGCTAAGAAAAATTTGAAATTAAATAGCAGAACAGGCAAAAAAGGGCCAAAGGGGTTCTTCGGGTTTTATAAAAAAAAGACAAGAGAATTAGTTGGGCCGTTAAGGTCGGACAGGGTAGGTCTTAATACGGATGGGATGTGTAAGAGTCAAATGTTATTTTTTTAAGTGTTTTACGGAGGAGGATACACGGGGACGATACCTGATAGTAACGATTTAAAAGGGAGCGTGAGGAAAAACTCAAAGATTGTGATAACTAGGGAAATGGTGGGGGAAAGGGTATGAAAAAGAAAAATTAAATCGCCAGACCAGAAAAGTTACCCCCCCAGGTATTAAAGAATGCAAGGAGGGTTATGAGTCTTTTAGTGCATTTTTCAGGAAAGGGTTGAGATAGGCGATGTGCCATTTTTTTGGAGGAAAGGAAATTTTGCCCAATTTAAAAAGGGGACAGGGGACTAAAGAAAATTACGCCCCGTAAGTCTAACGTCAGGGGGTGGGAAAATTTTTGGGAAATCTATTTTGAAAAAAACATTTGGAGCACTTAGATAAACAAGTTGATCAAGATTCACAATAGGATTCACGGGTAGGTCTGCTCACCAATTTTTTGATTTTTTAAAGGAAATTTTAGGGGCGGCAGAAAATGCCGTTCAAAATTAATCCTATTAGTCCACCCTTTAATGATAAGGATTATGATATAAATATGGATTTTAGAAGGCTTGACAAATACCACACGAGCACTTTAAATTTAAGTTGGGCTCAGGGTATAGATGGGAAGGGTTTCTTCTTGGATCAAAGCTGGCTAATTTAATGGAAAACAAAGGGTTACAAAAAGGGTTCAAATTAAAGGGGGGAAACTGGTGACAATTGGAGCCACAAGGGTCTTTTTTGGGCCCCCCATTATATTTGATTTACATCAACGATTTTGGAAGGGGATTAGCAGTGAACAACAAGTTTTGTGATGATACTAAGTTGGGAAAATTATTGGATCACAGTCGAGTAAGCATTTTGCAGGGAATTTAGATAAACTTAACGATGGGCAGTCGATGGCAGATGGAATTAATATTGAAAAATTAGTGTTATAAATTTTGGTGAAAAACCCGGAAAGAACCATAAGCAATGTATCGCTGAAAAGACAGAAGGTAAAAGATCTTGGAGGGGGGGGCCCCCAGACCTCCGCCCTTGAAAAAATATATGAGGCCAAAATAGAGAAATAGAGTTTTAGGATTTATTACCCGAATGTTAAGAGAAGTGCGGAAGTTATCTAAACTTTTTCTGGCTTAGTCAGGTCTCACCTAGACTAGCATTCAGTTTTTGGTCTCCAATTAAGGAGGAATAGTGTTGTTAGAAAAAGTGAGAGAAGGAGACCAAAATGATACAAGGGGTGCGTAACTTTTTTTTTAGAGAGGAGTTGAAGTTATTAAAATACCCACTCGAGAGACCCGAGTAAGGGGGCGCAGATAGAAGTTTTTTAAGGGGAAAAAGGGATTTAATAAAGGAGGGTAGGAAAAATTTTACGGCTTTAACCAGGGTAGAACAAAAAAGTAACGGATCAAGTGGAAAAGCAGTTTAGAAAGGAAATAGGGGAAAAAAGGTTTTAAAAAGGGTGGGGAATGAAGGAATAGTCTCAGTAGACAGGGATTTGTGCTGAGCAGGGGGGGGCTTTAAAGGGGGGCTGGATAGGTCATGGATGGGGGGTGAAAGGGGAGTAGGTAGTGTTAGGTGACAGGAACTACCCCGGTAGGGCCCCGCGGCCCTTTTTGCTTCTTTTTTTCTTTTGTTCTTATTTCTTTGCCCCATCATTTACTACTTGGGGTCAGGAGATGATACACAATTCCCCAAAATTTCCTTACCCCCTTATGAGTTTTGGTTACAATACAACCTTTTTGGGAGAGAACATATCTCACGCAAGACAGGGAAACAAAACGCCAGTTACACAGCTGGTATACCTTCACCCCCTATACCAAAATTCCTTCCCTTTTTCATGATTCAGCCTTTCAGCACCCGGGGAAGGTAGATGTTTTCACCCAAAAACCCTTTAGAATACTTTTGACAATAACGCGCGGGTATATTTGCAACATTTTAAAGTCAACATGCGCTGAAACAAAGGGTTCAGTTGGGAAAAACCCGCCACATGCTACCCTTTTCCAACCAAAAGGGCCTTTGGGGGACAATACATTGACTTGCAAAACTTTCCCCTAACAGAATCGGGTTTTCCCTACTTGTTTAGTCTATTCACTTAAGGCTGGATTCCCGGCTGGGAGTGCTCGATTGCCCACCGAGTTTTTAAGGACGTCGCTGATTCTGATGACTCGGGCGGGTGGCGATGGTGGTGTACTTTCCTCGCCGCAACCAAAACCCTGCGTTGCCTCAGAAAAATTTCATATTTTTTGGCTTTATATCTTTTACACAAAAAAGGGGCCTATTTTGTTTTCATCAGAAATCAGGGGGATTTTTCAACAACAACACGCCATTCAAATCAATAGGGTAAAAAAAAAGTCATGACTGACTATCACAGGTAGGCGGACTTTTGGTTTTTTAGGCATTGAAAGTTTTACTCCTACCCGAATAACCAAAACTACCAGATAATGTTTTGAAAGCGGCCTACCATCGTGTTCATAATACATTGTGATATCATAGTAAAAAAATTTCATAAGCTTCATAATATTTAAAATAATTTAAAAGGGAAAAAAAAAGAGTGTAGAAACATTATTTCTTGCTTTTTTGCTTCAAAAACGCTCTAATCCATATGTTTTGGCACATTCAATTTTTTAAAAACTGTTTCAAAACCCTTTTACTTTCCCCCTTCCCGTGGTATGTAGCACGACCAATGAGGAAAAAAGTAGGGGGTCAAAAGGTAAGAAAAATTAAAAGTTTCAAACTGGGGCCCCTACGGGGGGGCCCCTGTAGCTCTCCCGAAAAAAAGTCTCTCCTATATAGGGAGCAATGCTCACCCGTCACTGTGCCAGTTTGCAGTAGTAGTTTTAACTTTCTTAGCCATTTTGACCCCCTACTCTTTTCCTTATTGGTACGTGCTACTACCACAGGAAGCGGGAAAAGTATAAGGATTTTGAACAGTTTGAAAATTGAATGTGCCCAAAAACTTATGGAGTTAGAGCGAGTTGAAGCAAAATAAGCAAGAAATAATTGTTTATACACTCTTTACTTTCCTTTAATTATCTTTAATATTAGTGTCGTCTTACTGTATTTTTTTTATGCTCATGATATGCAACAATGTATTATGAACACGATGGTAAACTCAGCTTTCATAACTATTATCTGGTAGCTTGGTTATATCGGGTAGGAGTACAACATTTCAATGCACTGAAAACCTAAAAGTCCGCCTACTCTTGTGATAGTCAGTCATGACTTTATTTTTTACCCTTTTTGATTTTTATGAATGGCGTGTTGTTGTTGAACAATCACTGCCTGATTTACTGATGCAAACAAAATAGGCCTATCTTGTGTAAGAGATGAGTAAAGCCAAGAAATATGAATATTTTTCTGAGGCAACGCAAGGGTTTTGGGTTGCGGCAAGGCAAGTACCACCATCACCACCCTGCCCGAGGCTATCAGCCAATCAGCGACGTCGTTACATACTCGCCTAGGCATCGAGCCGCTCCCAGGAATCCAGCTTAAGTGAATAGACTATAGTAGCCTTTGATAATTTTACTAGATTTTCAGTGTTGGTTACACCGAAAGACCAAACGGCTCGAACAGTTGCAAAAGCACTTACGGATGAAGT
This sequence comes from Chionoecetes opilio, assembly GCA_016584305.1. Lineage (NCBI taxonomy): Eukaryota > Metazoa > Arthropoda > Malacostraca > Decapoda > Majidae > Chionoecetes > Chionoecetes opilio. The sequence continues at coordinate 87,059 of JACEEZ010020154.1, forward strand.
TTTCTTTAAATTCAATACACCATCCACGTTGCTCTCGGACAATGGTGCCGAGTTTAACAATCAAATTCTAACTGAAATTTGCCGTCATGCCGAATGATTACCGTCACAAATTGCGGTCACACACGCATAGGCAGTAGTCATACCATTCCATACCATTCCATTTCTTCACATTTTATATCAGTTCACCTGATTCTTTTACAATTACCATGTATAATTAAATTTTAATGTGTTGTTCTCTTTTTAGAAGATATCTACACAACACACCAAGCCAATGTTATATACACTCTTGAAAATACTTTACATGGGTGTTTTACTTATTTTTTTGGTTTAGCTACATATTATTTTGACCAACTACTAGTAGAAACTGATATAATTTCCATTTTTACCTTGTAACTCTTGCACGATAGAAACTCTAATGGATGACAGAAACTTGTATATATGTATAACTATTCACATTAGAATACTATTATGTAAGAGTTAAAGATGCACTTACTGTTGCACAATGTTCTTGAATGATTTACTTACATTCCTCAATTGAAGGAATTCTTACGCACTTATTGTTGCATTGCATTATTTTCTTACCTTCCTCAAGTGAAGGAATACTTACGCACTTATTGTTGCCTTACATTATTTACTAGAAAGAAATACTAACGCACTTATTGTTGCACAAGTTACATATTTTTACTTGAATGGATTCCTTACGTATTACATGCATACGTGAATTACATTCGCTACAGGAATGAATTACTTACGATCTTCCTGTTGTACCACGATCACTACTTAAATGATAGGAATGTGTACTTACTAACATATTAAACTAGGTAATATATGCATGCCAAGCAGTTACTCCAGAACTACTTACACATCTACATGATGTATGTACGTGTTGCACACATCTATATGAACTACATGATGCTCACATGTATTACCTATGTACAACTAACTAACTATTTATCATTACTTACCAACGAATTCAAACTCGCAGAGAAATTCGCTCATCACTCTACCTATTATACATCACCATGTTTTCTGAAGTTAATTAAAATGTGTACACTTCATTCAATTTCTCTGCCAGTCAGTTTTACACTCGCTGATGTCAATATATTTTCTACAAAAGCATTGAATCATTATAATTTATGAATGAATATTTTTGGCAAACGTAGATTTGACCACAACAATGCAACCACATTAATGTGTATCCAGCGATGTCTCTACCTATGTTATTTATCCAGTTTGATTATTTCTTATTTACATATTACTAGGTTACTTTTACCACAGTTCCCCACACTGATACACCCACACAGATTGTATCAGGCGGGGTATTGTCTATTTTTACTGATATTTTTACAGACCATTGCATTATTTTACTGACTCAGTACTATTACTCGTACATCAATTGCAATACTATGCACACAGGAGCTGCTCTACAGTCAGACGAGCCTTCGTCGTTACTTGACGCATTCAGGGTTTTCAACGATTACACCCTTATTACTTGAAATGTTGTTTTCTCTATTTTTCCTGTACTTTTTCCAGCTACTTTTGCTGACAGTTTTTGAGATTTCCAGCTACCGTCTACGGTATACGTACACTTGACACACTTAACACTTGCTAATTAGTTTCAGTGATTTTTACACGTTGTGGATTTGCTAACGCTACTTTACTGACACATATATATTTTTCCTCGGCCATGTCATTGTCTTTGATGTTGAACATCATGTCAACCATTGTTTTCCTCATTAGCATTTGTAACAATATCCGCATGATACTTGAAATTCAAGCGGCCCAACCTTACATCTCTGGTTCCGCCGATTTCTACGCAAAACTTTTTCTGTTTCTTTAGCTCAGATTTTACACACTTATAGCGATTGGAATTAAGATTTGGGAAGTTTAGAGTTTATGATGTATATATTATATGTATATATATATATAGCCTTTTGTTAGGTGTACAGTTTCTTTTCCCTATTTGTATTCCCTAGCTAATTCTAATATGACTAATTTGAGGACAAATTATATAGCGGCCCGAGCAATGTCAGTCAGTAATCACTTCTAACATATATAATAACTTGCATTACTATTACTATTAAATTACAACTATTATCACACAAGTGTAACAAGTATTATAACTTCCATGAAGGATATTTTCATGTACTTAAGGGGAGAGTCCGCCGTGAAAATATGATTTTTTTTTTAATATACGAATTTGAGATATATGGTCTACTAGCCGCAAAGCCGCCCTCCGGGCGGACTTTTTGGCTAGCTCCTGCGGAGGGCTATTGTTGGGCCTTCGGTCCAACACCTGTGTTTGGTGGGCCGATGGCCCACCAAACACAGACTCTCCAGATAGCCCCTTCTAACTTTCCTGAAATCATGGATGTAGAAATGTATGTATTCCCCCCACCCATTCACTCACTCATTACCCATCACCCCCCACCCATTCACTCACCCATTACCCATCACCCCACACCCATTCACTCACCTATTACCCATCACCACACACCCATTCACTCACCCATTACCCATCACCCCCCACCTATTCCCTCACCCATCACCCATCACCCCCAACCCATCACCCCCCACCCATTCACTCACCCATCACCCCACAGCCATTACCCATGACCCCACCCATTCACTCACCCATTACCCATCACCCTACATAAGGTTTCCTCAATTATCGCAACCCACTTTTTTTTCTTCACAATTCTCGCTAATAGGCTACTAAAAAAAAGAGAGAAAAAAGTGATCGGATAATCTCATAAGAGGGCTTACAATGTGCCCCTGGTCGACCCGGTTCCAAAACTGTGCCATATGATGGGATTGGGGCACTGGGAGCGGCACCTATCGTGGACACACACACAGACACACAGATACACAGACACACACACAGACACAATTTCGCTTTATTATTATAGATGGCAACACCCTATCCTTTGGCTTTCGAATGGTGGAATTTTTTTCAGCTGGACATAAATTTAAATGCCCATAGCGAGGGGCATTTAAACTTTGAAAACTTGTAAAAAATAAAAAATAAATTGTAAATGTTTTGGATAATTTTCCCATATATCAAAACTAAGCCTTTAAAAAAAAAATGCGATCTTCAGGGTGAAGTTTGTTACCCAGGTAACAATTCTGGAACACAATTTTGGATATGAAAAGTGCAACCTGTTCACAAAATTTTTGGAACAAATGTATACATCCAAAAAGGACTAGAAAAGAGAGAAAAGAGAAGAATTACACCGAAGAAGACCATAAACAAGAAGAGGAAGACAGACAAAGGAATTCCAACCGAAAGCTATGCACCTGGTGAATTTTGATCGAACCTTGGAACAATGAGGGGCGTGGCGCGCCCTGACACCCTCGCCTTTGAGCGATTAATTAATACCTTTATAAGGGGGGACAAGGTGCAGATCCTTTTATGCATGCATTGATATGTGATTACTGATCCCATAAAATTCATATGCAAGTAGCATTGACAGTATAGTACCTTCACTGGAGCGCAGAAACTTTAGCAAAACTTCAAACGCGTTTTTCTCAAAACTAGTATATAATGAACATAAAATTCATCTCTGCTTTTCTTTTTGGCACGATATTCACGAAACTTTAGGACACACAAAATAAAATATCGTAAAAAAATCTGTTCAAATTTTTGTTTTGTTTTAAAGTCTTAGTTTTGATATATGGGAAAATTATCCTGAAATGTTCATTTTTTTTTTTTTCAATAAAAAAAAAAAAATCGTAACAATTTTCAAAAAATTATCAGAACAAATTGTTGAAATAACAATGAATTATCAGATGCTCATGTCACAAGGAAATCGGTCAAAAAATGGCTGAGAAGAAGCAATTCAAATTTTCATCAAAAACTGACAAAAATAATTTCCTTAAATTTTTCAAATTTTTCCTTTAATCTGATCAGCTTGAAATGTTCATGTGATAACAAGGGTACTAATATACACAACATATAAAATATTCATGACTTTAGATGCAATTTTTAATTAACGGCGGACTCTCCCCTTAACATCATAAGAACCAGTATATTTTTAGAAACTTCATAAACATATAATTATATATATATGTAATGTATATATAATTATATGTATATCTTCCTGGTTCATCGTGGTGGGAACCAAGTACAGCTTTCACTTTGTTAGCTAGAGTAAGTAGGTCACAGGCCAAATGTATATGTGTCAGCCTTTTATAAATGTCGACGACACAGGAGAGGAGCGGTCAGAAGTGTGGGAACGAAGACAGAACATCTCGGATCACGATACTACCAGGATGCATATCTCACGCGCTCCACCGAGACACTCACTGGCTGGTTCACTACATATCTGGCTGTAAATATTCTATGTTCCTTATTGGACTTATATATAAATGTGTACAAACTGGAAGTACCATTTTAACTCGGCCCAAGAAAGTATCTACAATTATACAGACTTATTTGAGTAACAAGAGCAGTCAGAGACGGCATGCCTATGCCAAGGCTGAAAAATATTCACCTGGTACATAGAAAATAATAATAACGAAATTATTGTTGTTGTTGTTGTTGTGCTCCCCCTTGAGGGTGACGGACGCCAAGGCCCTGGGATATCTCGCACAAAATTCCTGGATCAAGATCCGGATCTGGATGAACTCCAAAAGTCAATCATCTAAATATGGCCCAAAGTCACTTCTAAATAGGGTCAAGCCACATCTCTGGTCAAATGTTCATGCAACATCGACCGTGATTTTTGCGTAATTCGGCTAATAAACAAACAAACAGAACCGATCACATATCCTTCTTTGCGGAAGTAATGATTAGTATAATTATGTGAATAATATTAGTTCCTACCCGCCAAAGAACATTATATAAACAGCTCCCCCCCCAACACACACACACACACACCACACATGCGCGCGCACAATGGTCAGGTTGATAGCGTGCTGGTCTCCCATTATGTGGGTAGGCGGTTCGAATCTTCGCGCTACCGGGAATTTTTCACTGACAAATTCGGGCGGTTACTGTCCCCCTTGAGCAATGGGATGGAAGTGTGTGGTGTGTGAGGTACCAGCATTGCCCAAAGATCGGTAATAATGAGCTCCAAGCTCGCACTGAGGGTGAAACTTGCGATCGCGAGCCAGCTCGCATGGACAAGACCATGGGTGAATAGCACACACACACACACACTCACAGTAGCCCAGGACGATGATGTGGAGAACAGTCCAGCGGCCGGTTCCCAGGTGGGTGAGGAGAGCATCCAGGTGGTTCAGCATCCTGGTGGTGGTGGTGGCGGTGGTGATGGTGGAGGTGCTGGTGATGGTGGCGGTGGTGGTGGTCTAGCCAAAACAGTAAACTAGTGAAGCCAAATATGAAGCTTTATTTTGGATTGCTAGCATTGAAGGCTGCCGTCTAAGGACACCTTTTTACTACTACACACACATCACCATCACCACCCAATGACTGGCAGAAGACTAAATCTATTGATACACATGAATAAATATTATAGGCGAGGTGGCATGTCATTACAGCTCGATCGATAACATTTAACAAGCATGCAAGTGTTCATTGGCCCGTCTGGAAATTATATACCAGTTGTGAGAGGTTGGAAGCACTTCGGAATATAACATAAATGTAAGTCAGAAATATATTTTTTTGGGGGGGAGGGGGAGGCCACAATAACTAACCATGAAAAATGTTAAAGCACACTGCACTTCACCATGCGCGTTGATGTATGGCTAATCACCCACCTTGCTGATGATGTTTTGTCTCCTCAAAATACTAAAAAAACCTGAACTTCAAAGTTCAACTTCAACTTTAAACAATCCCCTCTGCACTTTAACAGCTATAATATAGTTCCCCCGCTGTACCAGTAGGTTCATCCTGATCAAACCAATAAAATCCACCAATCAATCTATCAGCAAACTTGCCGACATATCGGGGAATCTAGTGCCACAAACTGCCACGCAAGGCAAGCGTATATCATTCCATCTCTCCTGCAGCAGATAATTCGGCACACACACATAGGGGTGAAGATAGATTGTGATGCGATAGTACTCAGCGGCACATGCAACATCCGGCTGCTCCTGTGAACTGTTTCTTTGATGGGCGAGGCAGACTTAGTGACTAGCTCAGTATATCTTCACAGACTCTTTGACGGTCGTGGAGGACACTTCGATGGGGTACTTTATTCGTACGTACCTGGATCTCACGTCTACCATAGTAATATTGTTTTCGTCGCCATGTGTTCCGATTTCTCTCGTCGACGAGTGTTCCTATTTTCTACGACAGTTCCAGTTCTTGATCTTGATATTTTTGTACCCAATCCATATTGTCTTTTATGTAGTACTAATTTGGGCGACGTACTGTACCACTTCTGTTTCGCGAGGCGGGGTAGCAGCCATCAAGAGTTTCTTAATCTTATTGATCTGTATATTTATCTATAGCCAACGAAGCACTTTACAGTTAAATATAAGCACTATTGTATTGGTATTTATGTATACACACTCCTGAAATATTGCTATAGTTGCTAATATACATAGTAGTTACATTATAATTTTTGCTCGGTAGAGTTTCACAACATTTTTGCCACCAGCAAAATAAAAAAAATCTACTGTACATGTGACACCGCTGCAGAATATTCAAAGATAAGTAAATAGTAAAGCTGGCGAAATCAACATAAGTGAAATTATCTTTTTCTCGTAGTGAATATGTACATTATTACATAATGCAACTGATGCCTTTGAAACTGTGTGTGCTTCTGTGAGACGTACGAACAAAGTGTATTTGGTCGGGAATTTCGCCTTCGTAACGGCACTTGATGTTTTCTTGTTACTGTCTGCACTGTCTGGTTCTCGTCCTTAAAACATGTGACATAAAATAGAACGGAATTGGTTGATGAAACAAATATGACGGTACATACATATTCCTCTACCGACTGTAAGTCTTCTTCATGGAACAAACTCAACAAATGTACATATGTGAATAGTGCGAAGGGCTGGGCCAAATTTCCATCCCAGAAATTCCTCCTGGCATAAAGGGGTCTGCAAAAACAACGGTAATTTTCACTCTAGGACCAAAATTATTTACACAATTGGTAGTATGATTTCTGTTTAGCTTGATGAATTCTGAGAAACTTTCTCTCGCTGAGTTTACCGTCGCAAATCACTACTTTCGGAGACATGAGATGTATTTAATTGGAAGGACTAAAGGCGTGTATATAGGAAGTAGGAAAAATTAACAAACCTAACCCCACCTTTGACTCACTAACTTAACCTAATCTAAGCTAACTCCACGTTTTAACCTGCTAACTGAAGCCAAATTTGCAATACTAAGTGTCCGCGGCAGGAAAGAACAGAGGCGATGCAGGTCACAAGAGGAAGAAGAGTGAGGCACACTTAAACACTTGTCTCTCGCTTCCCTATAAACAACATGTCATTATATCCTAAAGTAATGATTTGCGTCGGAAGCTCAAGAGAGAATGTTTCCTAGAATCCAATAAGGTAAACAGAAACCATACTATCGATACGAGATATATCCGAGAAGGCATAGATGCTACACAGCATCAGTATTTTTATATCAATCTATCAATCTTTGGGGGCATACACCGGGGGGCGAGTCGCCTCGCCCACCCTACGACGCCATTGCCGTGGGTGACCACGCGCGAGTCCCCATGCAGGCTCCCTTCCCATATCAAGTAACTCGACAGGAAACATTAAGTTGACCCAGCCACAAGCCTTGTGGGCGCCCCCTTGGCCTCCTCCACGCTGGATTGTCTCTTACAGATAAAACCTGGTGGGAAGGATCGGTTTCAGGGTAGCGTGACACATGCCCATAGAGCCGAAGATGGTGCTAACGGACTGTACAAGTAATAGGCCACGATTCAGTTTCACCTTGCAATCGCTGATTTGATACGTAATTATCGCAGCGATACCCCATGATTCTGTGAAGACACATATTACCAAAAGCATCGCTTCGCCTCTTCAAGTCGCAATTTATTGTCTATGTCTCACAACCATAGAGTAAGACAGGGATCACAAGCGACTTGAAGATCCGGATCCTTGTCCTTCTGCACAGTTACCGACAACGCCATATACTCGTGCTGAGCGAGTCCATAACACAGTGAGTGGGCTATGCTAATCCACCGTAAGACTTCTTGACGTGACCCGCTGTCATTATTGACTGCGCTACCAAGGTATATAAAACTTTCCAAGGTCTGAATGTCCTCGCTGCACGCATGAACAGACTGTACTGTTTCATCTAGTAAGCCTCCAAACACCTGGAGCTTGGTCTTGAACCAGGAGACCTCAAGTCCCAAAGGCTTTGCCTCCTCGTGCAGTGCCTCGAGAGACATCACAGGGACGTCCAGCGACTCAGCAAAGATTACTGCATCATCGGCAAAAACAAGATCAGTGATCTTGGTGTTGCCGAGAGATGCTCCACAATCACTTTGATGCCTCCGTAGCCTCCCGCGTGTGTCCATCTGATAACGTCATGACCGCGTCGGAGCTTTTAGCAGTCATGTGACATTTTGGCAACTTTAAACTTTATGTGTATATATTTCTTGCCTTTTTCTTTGAAATTCTAATGTTTTTTGTGATTCAAAAGTTTAGGAATTCATGACCAAACTTAAAAAAAAAAAAATCGTTAGGCAACCTATTGTGGACTCACTAGATTAATATTACTACCTCTAGTATTATGAATACTTTCAATAAATAAAAAAAAAAGTTTGTAACTTGGATAGATATTCACATTTTTTTAAATAAGCAACAATACAAAATGCATTCTAATGAATAAAAAATTAGATATATTTAACCGAGCTTAAATATGGGTAGTAAAATCTAATTTATCCATGAAAAGAATGCATCTAATAATCTCTTTTGGCCTACTAATAATATACTAAAAAATGATGGCCATGTACAACCCCATATGGAGACACAGTAGAGCAGGTGATGAGGTGAGAGTAACATAAAGTGTAATAAATACTTAACATACACTCTGTTGTTAGTTGATGGCGGACCCAATATAGTATGCCACATATTCTTGATAGTTTTGTACATACCTCATTAATATGATTGCTCCAATTTGAGTTTTCATCGATATTGACGACCAAAAATCTTATATGAGGGACACGTTGTATCAGTTCACCTTCCAGTAATACTGGGGGCATGAATGTTTTTATTGAACGATTCTGAAACAGTATATAATTGGTTTTTGTAACATTGCGATGTAATTTGTTGGCCTAAATCCACTGATTTATCAACAACAATACAATTTGCAAGTTAAGGTGTAAGGAGTTCAGGTTACTATCAGCTAATAGGAGATTTGTATCGTCACCATTATAGTAAATTCAAATTTTGAACTAGCTTTGGTTATGTCTTTGGTTGTTAGAAATGGCCCTGCAATACATGTATTTGTTAATGATAACTAGATCTGAAATTGGTTATGCAGCATTAAAGTTATTTTGTTCGAAATATAACCAAAGTGAGAAAAAAATCATCAGGGGGTTATGTTTGTTGATATTAATGAGTTTTATATTTGCATGTTTGCTAAATATTTCATGATAATATCGTGGGATGATATGAGGAGATAATTTTGGCACGTGATACACGTCCATATTTGATATATATTTGTGAAGCTTAAATTTTTGTTCCATGTCTGTGATGAAACCGAAGCTATTTTTTTTCGCAGTATATGATATATTGTTCTCATTTCTTTTGCAAAATATTACTGATATTGTAATAAATCACTATTTCTATGGTGTATCAGGTTATTACCTAGAATTTGACACCAAAAGCAAGTGTGTAAGTGTAGTAATAGGTATGTTATTGGCATTTTAGTAATTTCGAGAAAAAAAAAGTACTATTTTGAACGACATGTTACAACAATTGGCCCATGGCAGGGTCCCAAATCAAAATATTAAGTGTCATCCAGGCTAAAATGGTTGAGAGGGTGTCATGCATTAATTCTATCTTGGGTGACAACTTGTAGCACACTGTTACCCCTAGTGCTATTTTAACCCCTTTTCTTGAAAATATTCCTAGTCAAACACCCCTTATCCCAATTTATCTACTATGCAGAGTAGTATGTGATGATCTAAAGAGTCAAACAAAGGCTTTTGATAAATCTATGTATAATCTATGTATAATCCTGCAAGACAATATTTACTTGCGTAATATTGATATAGGTACGTCAGTATTGGTATACGTCACTGACAAACTGTAAAAGGACTGTTTCTGTATAGCGATTTGATCTAAAGCCATGTTGAGAATCAGATAATAAGCTGCTTTCCTCCAAGTAGTTAATAAGGCGAGTAAAAAACTGCCTTTTAAAATATTTTGCTAAGAGCTGTGTGTGTGTGTGTGTGTGTGTGTGTGTGTGTGTGTGTGTGTGTGTGTGTGTGTGTGTGTGTGTGTGTGTGTGTGTGTGTGTGTGTGTGTGTGTGTGTGTGTGTGTGTGTGTGTGTGTGTGTGTGTGTGTGTGTGTGTGCTATCACATATGTTTACTTATGGGTAATCTAAGTGAAACAAGTGATGGACAAGACATATAATTAGCAGTCTTCCACATATTCTCGCGAGGGAAAGGATTTTAAAGACAACTTCTTTTTCTTTAGTATTTGTTTGCCTCAGTGACTTAGCACTTCTACTAACTGCACAGGATGACTTATGAACATTCAGTGTCGACCTTGAAAGATCCTGAACAAGAAGCACAGCAGGAGAAGTAAGTAGAAGAGAAGAGAAGGAAGAGGAAGGAAGGAAGGAAGCAATGATTGATATAGAAACATATCATATTTATTTGCGCGCTGAGAGGAAATATATGACGCAACATATGTCGCAACATATGTCGCAACAACAACAACAACAACAACATAGCAAGCAGAGGAAACATGAAACATTAAGAAAAACATTAAATGAAACATATAGAAACATATTTTCATATTTATTTGCGCACTGAGAGGAAACATATATTGCATTAAATCATTATATACATAATTATAAAACACAGACATACACACACACATACACACGCCCGTCTCGCCGGGCGGAGCAGAGAAAGATGGGCGGTCTCTTTAAAACCTGAGCCCCTGTCCAACCAGCAGTGAATAGGTATTGGATGTGAGCCGTGGGTTGTGTCCCCGCCTCCCGGGGTGATGGCTTCCCCCAACAATAAGCAATAAGGATGAATGATAAAATGCAGGTATAGACGGGGCAATACGAGGGTTGCTCAGGCCAGTAAAAACACCATTAGATGAATACATTTGCCACGCCACCGCCGCGATGGTCAAGTGGATAACAGAGTTGGCGCGCCGTACTGTGGTTAGAGAGAGCGTATTTAGCTGTTTCGAATCCTCACCGCTCCAGGGGATTTTTAACTGATAAATTAGGATGGTTGCTGACCCTTTGAGCAAGGGGATGGGTGTGTGTGATGTGTGAGGTCCCTGCATTACCCAAAGATCGGTAATAATGAGTTCAAAGCTCGCTCCGAGAGAGTGAAACTGCAGCGATCGCGGTCCGACTCGCGTTGACAAGACCAAGGGTGAATGACACACACACACACACACACACACACACACACGATAGCTAATTTGTTTTACTACAGTTTTATAATATTTACACATATCATAGTACTAATATTACACACTAATTTAAAGAAAAATAGACATAAAAATAAAACGAAACTACTAGTAGACTAGTAGTATAATCAGTATATAGCAAAATATAAGAAAGCTAAAACACCCTTGAAAAGGACATTAGAAGTAGTGTAAGGCAAAAAACGTACCAGTAAAAAGTAAGAACATTATCAAACAAAATTCGCAATTATAGCAGTACAAAACTACAGTACGAATAAATACAGCAAGATACTATTGACTAAAATATATGTTATATGGATTGGACTACAGTCCAACCCATAAACAATATTCATAACCTAAAATCTAAGTATTTACACATTCATTTACCCATACGTTTCCAATATTTCATAAATCGCTTTAACATTACATCCAAAGTTAAGTTTCATAAAACAGTTCTTGCATCGTTGTAAATATGTATAATTGTCGTAGATGTTGTGTTTCAGGACAATGCTCGATAACGCGTACCTCCATTTGCACGAACCCGCACGTATGTATACGTATGTATACGCCCTCTTGGCCTCGTCGCCTGCGCAGTTGCAGGCGAACTCGACCTCTCCTGTTCCAACTACCTGTCTCGCACGACAAATTGTGACTGCTCACACGAAATTTTGTGAACGTTATTCTTTGCAGCTCGTTCACAATATACCGTGTGTAATAAACATTGTGGACACTGAAGCTGGGGTTCAACTCTACAAATGTTCTACGTCGAGACGAGTCGCTGATAACCAAGTTTGATACAATGTTTTGACGATCATCCTGTATATCCCTCATCATTGGTCGTCACCCACCGGCGTATGAGCTTGGATGCCACTGACGACTTACTGTTGAGTGCCAGGTTCACAGTCCATATTAAAGGAAGAAGATGCTACGCCTTCTCACAATCAAATTTCTTTCAAAAAATATATGACGTTATTATCAGTCAGTCAGTCAGTCAGTCAGATGTATTCTCACTTGACTGGCCAGGATCGTGTTACTTTGCCTGGATTAAATGAGTCAACAAGAGAAGAGCAGTCACAGACCGCATGCCTCCGCCAAGGCTGAAAAATATTTCACCTGTTACATATAGAAAAAAATAATAACGAAATTATTGTTGTTGTTGTTGTTGGGCTCCCACTTGAGGGCGACGGACGCCAAGGCTCCGGGATATCCTTCACAAAATTCCTGGATCAAGAACCGGATCTGGATCAAATCCAAAAGTTATTCACTTATAAATAGGGCTAAGCCCCACCTCTGGTCAAATGTTCATGCAATACCATCCGTGACGTTTTTGCGCAGTTCTGCTAACAAACAAACAAACAAACAGAACCGATCACATAACCTCCTTGGTGGAAGTAATGATAATGTGGTTACAGTGGTTGTGGTGGCGGTGGTTGTGGTTACAGTGGTTGTGGTGGCGGTGGTTGTGGTTACAGTGGTGGTGGTGGCGGTGGTTGTGGTTACAGTGGTGGTGGTGGCGGTGGTTGTGGTTACAGTGGTGGTGGTTAAGGCTGGCCTAAAAAGTACACTACTGAAGCCAAATATGAAGCTTTATTTTGGATTGCTAGCATTGAAAGCTGCCGTCTCAGGACACCTTTGTACTTACACGCACATCACCATCACCACCCATTGACTGGCAGGAGACTAACTCTACTGATACACACGAATGCATATTATAGGCGAGGTGGCATGTCATGGGGCATGAGAGGTTGGAAGCACTTCGGAATATAACATGGATGTAGGGGCGCAGTTATTACTATAATCCGGGGAAGGAGGGCACAATGACAAACTATAAGGTATGTTAAAGCACACTGCACTACATCATGCGCGTTGATGTTTGGCTAAATCACCCACTTTGCTGATAATGTTTTTGTACCTCAAAATGTGCAAATTACTGAACTTCAAAGTTCAATTTCAACTTCAAACAATCACCTCTGCACCTCAACAACTATTATATTGTTCCCCCGCTATACCTGGAAGATCATCCTGATAAAACCAATCAAATTAACCAATCAATTTATCAGCAAACTTGCCAACAACATATCGGGGTATGAGAGCCACAAACTGTCACGCATGGTGAGCATATATCATCACATCTCTCTTGCAGCCAATATATCGGCCCCCACACATAGGGGAGAAGATAGATGATGATGCGATAGTATTCGACGGCACATGCAACATCCGGGCTGCTCCTGTGCACTTGTTTCTTTGATGGGCGAGGCAGACTTAGCGATTCGCCCAGTATATCTTCACAGACTCTTTAACGGTCGTGGAGGACACTTCGACGGGGTATATACAGTACGTATACCTGAAACTCTCGTCTACCATAATAATATTATTCATGTCGCTGTGTGTTTCAATACGTGAATAGACATTGAAAGCTGGGGTTGCCACACAACGCCAGTATTTCTATTTTTTAATGGAAAAAAAGTACTATTGCGGGCATTACTATAAGACCCTTTTCTGTTGCTGTTTCGTTACATTAATATATGTAGATAATTTTCTCGCATGTTTTTAATGAAGATGGGACATATTAATCGTAGAATAAGCATTTGTCAAATGATTCACTGCACGCCCACTATTCCTGATTATTATAGTATGAAGGGCCAGAAATATACAAATTTTCCTACACAGAGAGAACTTTCTTGATTTATACATATATATAAATGCAACTGACGAATACCAGCAAAGTATATAAGAAATATTAATGTGTACAACAGTGTTGATGCCTGAGGTACGACACTTTCTTCAGACTACGCCACGTGGGCTTAATCCCAAGCACCCTGTCCCTCCCTTGGAAGCCAACCGTTCGATCGTACGTCTGGCAGCGTATCTTCCTGATACAGTTTTCGAAGATTTCTATATACATATGCTATGGCACTTGGATTCGTAACTTTCTTACAGTCATACTTCACTTGTACAACAATACTGATGTACCTCATATTTATCACGTTCATATTAATCATGTATAAGACATATACAAGTACTACAGATATTCATTCATATATACGAAGATTGTGATTAACATGGAGATGGAGATTAAAGTGTATGTGATATGTATGTGAGTAATTCATGATACTATGAAAGTAACTTCATTACTGAGAGGGGCTCTTATGTGGAGTAGACGAAAAAAACTATTTACGAAAAAATGAATAGTCACCCATGTTGCCCGCACGGGAAAACGGAAAAAATGTAAACATATCAGGGACCTCTGGCCTCTGCGTCTAAAGGCCTATTTCTCACGTCGACAAGGGTTTCTATTTTCTACAACAGTTCGACACTTACGACTGTCCGATCCGATCTGATCCGATGGTATTTGGGGTATAGCCTTATCAACGGCACCCCTCAGTTTTGGCCAAAGCCATCACCCCGGGAGGCGAGGCACAAACCCCCGGCTAACACCCGGTACCCAGTCACTGCTGGGTGGACAGGGGCTCGGGTTATAAGAAGACCGCCCGTCTGTCTTCGCTCCGCCCGGGGATCGAACCCGGGACTTCTCGGTTGTGGGCCGAGCGTGCTAACCCTTACAATACGGAGTTCCCAATTGTACGACATTTCTACCTAGTTCTTGATCTTGATATTTCAGTATATCAATCCGTACCCAATCTGTATCAACTACTGTAATTTATATAGTACTAACTTGGGCGACGTACTGAACCACTTCTCTCTCGCGAGGCGGGGTAGCAGCCCTCAAGAGTTTCTTAATCATATTTATCTGTATATTTATCTATAGTCAACTAAGCAGTTTACAGTTAGATATAAGCACTTGTATTGGTATTTATATATACACACTACTGAAATATTGCTATGGTTGCTAAATGCTAATATACATAGTAGGTACATTATAATTTCAGCTCGGTAGAATTTCACATTTTTGCCACCAGCAAAATTGAAATGATGTACTATACATGTCACACCGCTGCAGAATATTCGAAAATCAGTAAATAGTAAAGCTGGCCAAATCAGCATAAGTGAAAATGTATTTGTCTCGTAGTGAATATGTATACATAATTACTTGATGCAACTGATGCCCTTGAAACTGCGTGTGCTTCTGTGAGACGTACGAACAGTGTATGTTTGGTCGGGAGTTTCGCCTTCGTAACGGCACTTGATGTTTTCTTGTTACTGTCTGCAGTGTCTGGTTCTCGTCCTTAAAACATGTGACATAAAATAGAACGGAATTTGCTGACGATGCAATTATTACTGTCCATACATATGCCTCTACCGACTGTAAGTATTTTTCATTGAACAAACTCAACAAATGTACATAAGTGAATGGTGTGAAGGGCTGGACCATATTTCCATCCCAGAAATTCCTGTTGGCATTAAGTGGTCTGTAAAAACAACGGTATATTGTTACTCTAGGATCAGAATTCTCTACACAATTGGGAGTATGATTTTTGTTTACCTTGATGATTTCTGAGAAACTCTCTCTCTCTGAGGTTTCCGTCGCAAATTACTACTTTCGGAGACATGAGATGTATTTAATTGGAAGGAGTGTATATAGTACATATGGAAAATGATCTAAACCAACCCAATCCTTTGACTCACCAAAGCCAAAGAAGCCAAATTCGCATTAATTAATAAGTGTCCGCGGCAGGGAAGAACAGAAGCGATGCAGGTCACAAGAGGAAGAAGAGTGAGGCGCACGTAAACACATGTATCTCTCCTCCTTATAAGCAACATTTCATCTAATATACTTAAGGAGTAGCCGTGTGTCTGTGTGTGTGTGTGTGTGTGTGTCTGTCTGTCTGTCTGTGTTAGGTAGCTGAAACTGTAAATTCAATTTTGTTGAAAGTAGGCTCAAAAAATCGCAAATAAATCGTAGGTGGTAAGCGACTTAGTCCCATGTCGATTGAATAATTTTGAAGGGGGGTTTTGGGCTAAAAACCCTTTAAGGGTATTAGATTACAGGATAAACTCTGCGGTAACGTCTTGCCGTATTCCACAAACTTAGTAGACTCATGGACGTTTGTGTGCGTGTGTGAGTGTGTGTGTGTTGGAATCACACGGAACACAAAGGGTTGGAATCACACGGAACGTGGTCTACCCCGAGGGACTTTGACCAGTGACCAACGACAGCAACAACATGATTGGAGTTTGCAATCACATGCATGTTGTCTAATATATACTACTACTACAAACATCAATACATGGGTCCGAAGGGCCCACAAGCACTTGTTATCTATTAAAGTAATGATTTTACGACGGAAGCTCACGAGATAGTGTTTACTAGAATCCAATAAGATAAACATAAACCATACTCCCGATATGAGATAAACCAATAAGACGCCTTAATTGGCGAAGGACGAGCGAGCCGAGCACGTGCGCACGTGCGGCGTCACCCGGAGTTTGACCTGTGTGACATTGCTAGGTGTGTGGTCTCAAACCATACGCCAAATTTCAACTTAGTCGGTACAGCCGTTTCTCACCTATAGCAAGATAACGTTGTCTGACACCCTCACGCGGCACGCGCCAAGCGCCATGCTGACCCCTCACGTGAGACAAAACATGTCAAGCACAAACAGGGATTAAATGGGGCTATCAGATGGCGAAGACCGCCTGTCAATCGGAAGCGGGATTCCAAAGATATAAACTCCTGAAAAGCGTGATGGTCGGTCGGTCGGGTCGGCCGCTTATATGTGAGAAAAATCCCGTATCCAGTGAAGACTCTCGAGCGCTTCGCGCTCGCTCGTAATCAGAGAAGGCATAGATTTATAGAGATACTATATTATTCGTTTGAGGCTATAGCGCCTGTAGGCTATTTTTTCTTTTGAGGTCTTAAGTGGATGGCCCTGCACATTCTGGAGAGTCGTGATGTCGGTTACTTTTGTCCGTTGGTTGCGCAAGCTTGATTTTTATAGTCACACCTGTGGTCTTAGGTGAAGATCCCGTTTTATGTGATATTTGGATATTCAGTCAGGCTCATGCAGCCACGTGGTGTCTCCATCGTCGCACTCGCAGTCGAAAGAACAGGTATAGCTGCATGCGGGTTTCTTCAGCCACTCGACGATGAATTTGACAGTTGCTTTTTGGTGGTACTTGAACTCGGGACCTTCTGCTCCCCTACCAGGCTCTTGTCGACCGCATTAAAGAAGGTCGAAAGACTTGCCCACGGCATGATTCGAACTCGGGACATTGAGCTCACCACTCCAAGACGCTAACCACTCGGCCACCGCCTCCCCTGAATGCTACACAGCACCAATATTTTCCTTTCAATCAATCAATCATTGGGGGCATACGCCAGGGGGCGCGTCGCCTCGCCCACCCTACGACGCCACTTGCGGGGGTCTTCACGCTCGAGTCCCCATGCAGGCTCTTTCCCATACCAAGCAGCTCTCGACAGGAAACATCAACTTGCCCCAGCCACGAGCCTTATGGACGCCCCCCTGGGCCTCCTCCAAGCCGGACTCTCTCTTATAGATACAACCTGGTGGGAAGGAACGGTTTAAAGTTAGCGTGCCACATGCCCATATAGCCGAAGTAGGCGCTGATGGACTATTCAGGTAATAGGCCTTGATTCAGTGTCACGGTGCAATCGCTGATTTGACACGTAATCATCCCAGCGATACCCCATGATTCTGCGAAGATACTTATTTCCAAAAACATCGATTTGTCTCCTCAAGTCGCTATTTAGTGTCCATGTTTCACATACATAGAGTAAGACAGGGATCACAAGCGACTTGAAGATCTTTGTCCTTCTGCACAGGTACCGACAACGCCAAATGCTCGTGCTGAGCGAGTCCATAATACCGTGGGCTAAGCCAATCCGCCGTAATACTTCTTGATGCGACCCGCCATCATTATGAACTGCGCTACCAAGGTATGTAAAACTTTCCAAGTTTCCAATTCGTATCCATACAGCATATATATCAATATCAAGAAGCAAATAATACAACAAAGAAACCTAGATACAACAATAATACAACAAAGATACTGGTCAAGTCTGCCAGGTACCAGATGCTAATACATTCACGTTGTGGAAATGATCCACTAAAACCGCTATCTAATTATGAGAATGGTATTAATTTTAATGGTGGAATTTGACGCCTACCAGACGGAGGCGGGATACGAATACAAATTCCACCTATGTATGTATTATTATAGATTTTGGTATAAATTAAGATGTATTTAGATATAGTAATATAAATTTTGTGGTATTCACCTATAATACCACAATTAATCAAAGGATTAACATAATATAAGAATTGTGAGGAAACTTACACGTATAGGAATAAATTATTGGAACGTTCCACGTGTAAGCTCCAGCTGTCTTGAGAAGGAGTTGTAGTCAAGACATTTAGTCACGAGTAAGCAGCTACACTATGAAGTTGTAGTCAGTCTTTGATTGTACACTAAGGTGTAGTCAACCTCATATTAATATGAGTAAACTGTAACCGATCAATCGGTTAAAAGCTGGACAAAGTGGTAAAAACATCACAAAATACGAGCCGCGCCAGGTAACTTGGAAAGTTATCCTTGGCAACTCCGACGGCTTATCACTCCGCGCCGCCATTACGCAGCCACAGCCAGCCGCTCTGCCATTCTGTGTACCACAGCGTCTCACCAATACTCCCTCAAGCTAATGATCAAGCCTTCATAAACTCAACCCATCTGCCACTGCTGAGTATACCTTAGTTAGCGTCTAAATAGGGTATCTGTGCAGCTTAGGTAGATTATGGGTTAATAGCAAGGTCAGTTCACGTTAATTAATATTATAATTTCAACAGTTTGTTGTCGTCCATCAGTTGATGGGCGATAAATTCAACACACGTCATAAAGTTTACAACGCAATTATCGTTTGTACCCTCATCTAAATCTATGGTTTGGCTGTTTTTACGCGTCCTCCCAAAACACGAGGAACACATTTCAGTTCTACATAGCCCAGCTCTGTAACAACTGCATCTTTTTCCACATTCAACTTGGCAGCAGCCAAAGATAATTCGCAAAACACGATCAGGTGCCACAGGTCGATCTGTTTCAACTGCAAGTAACTTGCCATCTTTTACTTTCCATCCCCATTCAGTAGGTGCCAAATAATTTTCCAGACCACTGCTACACTGCTAAGTAGGCCCGATATGAATGATATTTGGCGAGAGCTGATGTTGGTGGCAAGCTCTCTAACTTGACTCCACTTGAGTACACACATTTTCTACCAAAGACGCTTCATGTACAATACATACCGAAGCATATCAGGAGAGGTGGATTGAACTGTCCCATACAGTTTTAGCAAAAAATGTTTCCCAACTGTTGCCACCTCTTCATGACTTGAAGAAGGCTGATAAAACACATCCAGTATTCCCCATTCGTGCGTGCCTTCAATAATGGACACTGCCTTCCTCTTACCTACATTTTATAAGGCTGAAACATTATCAAAACCTGTTATAGCATGTATGAACATGATATGGGTTTTAAGGTTGGGACAGATGGCCTGTTAAATAGTATTTATGCTGTAAACTGATAGTGGATCACATTCAAACATCATCAAAATATTAATATCTCTAGTTGCCTGGGCAGTGAGCATCACCAGCAAATCAATATCATTCCCAACAACTACAACTGGTCTTTCATGGTCACCAGCTGCTGCCGTCAGTGATGTGGCTACAATGATATGATCTGCATCTGCAGTGCTCTGCTTACAGGTCTCACCATTAGACCCAAATTTTGTCATGAGTTTACCAATCAACCGCTGATTGTTCTTACTTACTGTTTGCCAGGAATGACGTTTGGGAGGGGGTAGGCACCATGTCCACCTCAAATATAATATCAGCAAATGCATTCTGGATTGCTCTTCTGTGTTTTTTTACTGCTTTTGTTGACATGGTGAAGTCGTATCCATCAAGTATGATTGTTGAACCTTTACCATAATGATTAAGAACATGTGTCACATAGGTGTCACACATCTTTCCAGATGAAGCGTCACATGGCCAAGTTACACTGTGTAAGAGGTGGCCACCATCAATAATTAATTGTGAGTTCTCGGGATCTGTCACTGATCATTCACCTTTGACTTCAGCATAAAGACAAGGATATTTTTGGTGTTTTTGCGAATCATCCCATTATGAAAAAGGGAGGGAGGGTGGGTCCCAAATTCATAATAAACGAAATCCCGCATTTAATTATGATGCTTCATAATACATGTCACACGCATGAACAGAAGGGTTGCGTTGACTTCCACACTGTCCTCGGATAGAAACTTCAGACCTAGCGCTGCCGATTGGTAAAGCCCTGTCCTTTCGCTTCATTTTCTGATCAGCATAGTTATGTCCTATCATTGCTTCTGCTGCAGCTTTCCCCACTGTGTATGAGTCATCAGCATTTGCTGCAGTCTTAGCAACTTCACCAGTGGAAATACAAACAAGAGATTCTTACCCATGGTATGAGAATGGGGAATGTGTAGAAAGCCAATTAGTGAAAGTTTCACAATCCTGACTATCACGTGCTGTTATGGATGCACGTAAATCAGTATGCAGGTCTGCTGTGCTGCTATGAACACAGCATAAGTTCTCCAGTGCATTGCAGATAGGAACAAAGCTTGGAGTTACAAAGAAACCATTTGGTCACAGTGTTATCAGTTATTCCCCTACCATGGGTCCACCAGATGTCTTCAATAATCTCATGAGTTCTTGCTCAATTATTTGGTCAGTAAAATTCCCACTCCAAAATGTGTCACTTCTCCGTATTATGAAGTAACCGTGCATGGATAAATTTTAAAATTCAGTTTCACCTATGATTTCAGGTAGCTTTTTGATAGAGTCAAGATATAGACGTGATGAAATAGCATAAGCAATAATTATGGCCTGCTGCATGAAATATCGGGATCATTTAACTAATCGCATGAAGATGCAAATCCCAGTCTCCTGTGCGCTCTGATCTGATAAAGAGCATAATTACTTGCACCTGCTTTAAATACTGGTTCCATAACTTGCCTGTACGACTTTAAAAAAATGCAGTAGAAATGCATGCAGTTGTAATGAAATTGCTGGCAAGCACAAAATCTGCTCTCTAGACAACACCAAATCAAACTACCATTCATCTAGAGAAGACAGGGATGACACCAATAGTCAGACAAGCAAAGCGATCTATAGTTAGTTTTCAGTTATCTTTTAACATTATATAACTTAAAGTAATCGTCCAGACCATTTCATCATTCATGATTTTATGTAGTTAGAGTATAGCCATTATCGAGTGTATCAATAATATGTTATCACTTTTTGCATCCAGTCAGCCGTTTTTGAATAATCCGCAATCTAAATATGTAAATTCCCCGAGCCTCGAAAACGCTGCTGGCAACTGGCAGACGATGCGCCACAGCTCGGTGACATCACTGAAGGTGGTCTCCTCTCCCCGCGCTAATCCAGAAGCACGTAAACACAAGAGATAAATATAATACATGAAAATTTTGGGTGTTTCTCATAAATTTTTTTTGCGATATGGTAGACCAATGCTCATCAACCTTTTTTGATGTCGTCCACCCCTAGTAGTGATTTGGTAAGAGCTGTCCACCCCTTTTTTTTCTCTTTAAAATCTCACGGCTCTGACATTTTAAAGCTTACTATATCATGCTACAAAATATATAGGTAGGAAAACGCAGCTTCACTCATTTTAAATTTGCAGTTTACATATTCTTCTGTATAATAACACATGCAGTCTAAAACTAAATATACTATGAAAAATTAAACATACCTCCGGAATTAAACTGCAAATGCATTTTTTTTCCTGAAACTAAAGTAAAATTGCACCTAATATGCGTTATATTTGGTAATCCAGAAAACAGCCTTTTCCTTCAAGAAACAAAAATCAGTGTGGCTTGGCTGCTGTTGCAATTTGTCTGCTATCAGCTTAAATCGAGGCATCAGATATTTTCAAGTGTAACCCTCATAAGAGGATCCAAATTCAGAATGGCATTCCTTTTTTATGGCTTGATTAAAACTAAGCTTGAAAAACTTTGCTGACACAGACATGATGTTGGCATCTGCACAAATATGGCTGTTGCCTTCTGTCGGGGGTTTCTATAGGTGTTTCACTGTATCGTGCTGCAGTTGTGTTGTTGAGTGGTGTAGTCGTGTGGTTGTGTTGTTATTCAGTAAATATGTTTAGGGCTTAACCTGTTAATTATAAGTGTGTGTGTGTGTGGTTGGTTGTGAGTGAGTGTAATGGGTGCTTGTGTGTTTAGTCTCGGTGACTCGTTCGAAGCGCTACTCTACCTCAGTAGCCTAGAACCGAGCTTACTTGCCCCGCTGAGAGAGCAGCCGGGCCACTTAGTCCTACACTCCGTAAACCTTCGGTAAGCCTGTTGCTCTGTCTGTTACTGTGTTTATTTCTGTTTATTCTTGTTTATTAAGTTGGTGCTTGAATTTATTTATGTTTATTGTGTAGGCGTGTTTCTGGGATGCACAGCCTCCTTTGTAGAGTCGAGTTGCTCTGAGGGACCGTCGGTGAGGCATAGACGCACGCTCCCCTATACCTGCTGTGCCGGCCTCCGCCTCTATACACAGACGCCCCATGTAGTGCTGACGCTACACTGATGCCGCTGGTGCACTTCACGACTGAGACCTTCTCTGGGTGACACTGACGTCCGCGTCGAGGGTGCTACCACCTTCGCCCTTGCTTGTATCGATGTTTGGACGAGTCACTGGTCGGAGAACGTCTACTGAGGTGGCAGCAAACTGGTCCCTGTGTCCACCCGCCGCTATTCCGCGACGTGATGCCGGACCGTGTCGCTGTGCCATCCACCATAGGGTTTTGTATTTAGTTATTTTCGTGTGCATTATTAATATATTGTCCAAGAAACAGACTTGTTGTACCTAACCCTGAATTGAGCATTCTCCTTGGATTATCCCAAAGAACCGGGGTGGTTCAAATAACACATTACTCTATGAACCCCCGACACCTTCTCAACTTACTCCTTGTAATCCTGACTATCAAGCAAGACAGCCCAGCAATGCAATGCTTAGGAGGGCTAAATGTTTTGTAAGCTGATTTGTAATAATAATCCACCGGAAGCTCCAATAGGGCATCATAATGATCAGTTCCATCATCTGATAATGGATAAAGCTTCCACATGTTGGAGGTCTGAGGTGTCATGGAAATAGAAGTCAAGGTTTTCCTGCATCAAAGTCAGGTGTCTGGTAATCCAGGGGGACATTCGTACCTCCAGTGTCTGCTCTGCTGTCTGCATACGATGTTCCTAGCCACTGCCAGCCAGCCATATAGGTATCAAAGACTTCAAAATCAGAACACCTCTTTTCTACATGGCTTTACATTTTTTCACCTTTAGTTTGAATCTATTTTTTTTCCCTATACTTATGAAAATATCCCCTCCTTTACCTAGTTTTATATCATATATTTATTTTACCGTATCTATACCGAGTCACCGACACGTGGGCATGATCTCGTCCACCCACCTATCCACCCCAAGACAGCCGTCCACCCCTCACTCAATCTCGTCCACCCAGGTTGAATGGCACTGCCATAGACCACTATATCTCTGGACTGTTCACGCGACATTGTTTTGAAATTGCCAGGCCGCATAGTGGCCTCCCGCCCGACAAAGAGATATAGTGGTCTATGGACTATCATTAAGACTGGTTTATCAGTATATATGATATAAGAACTGTAATCTTCGTAAATGTTTGTTCTATAATATTATCAAATAAAAAACAGTAAAACACGCAAAAGAAATGCCATTACGAGATTCTGATTCACTTCAACTTTTCGCCACTTAAAACTTTGCGAGTCAACTTTTATCATGAAGGGTATCAATAGAAGCGCAATTGTATTAGCTTTCCATTGATGTATTTCGTATTCTGATAAATGAATTAGAACCATGCATAAGCTAATTCATTTATCAGAAAAAGAAATATATAAGTAAATAAATAACATCATCAATCGGGAAAATTACCCGATTGATGATTTTATTTATTTATTTAACGCTAATTTATGCATGGTTTTAATTCATTTATCCGAAAACGAAATATATCAATGGAAAGCTAATGACATTGCTCTTCTATTGATACCCTCCATGATAAAAGTTGACTCGCAAAATTTTAAATGGCGAAGAGTTGAAGTGAATATTAAGTTCATGCATATGTCTTCAAAGTCTCGTAATGGCATTTCTTTAGCGTGTGTTACTGTTTTTTATTTGATAATATTATAGAACGAACATTTACGAAGACTACAGTATATCATATATACTAATAAACCAGTCTATATGATCCATATATATATATATATATATATATATATAGTATAGATCATAGAAAGAGATAGAAGATAGATAGATATAGATAGAGATAATAATAGATAGAGATAGAGTAGAGATAGATATATAGTGATATATATAGTATAAGTAGATATGAATAATATATATGATAATAAGTATATATATATATATATATATAGATATATATGATATATAATATATAGTATATATGTATATATATATATATATCATATATATATAATATATGTATATATATAATATGTATATATATATATAATATATATATATATATAATATATTAAAATGTATAATATATGTATATATATATGTATAATATATAATTATATATATGTATATATATATGTATATATATATTATATGTATAATATATATGATATATATATATATATATATATATATTTTTATATATATATAATATTATATTATATGTATATATATATAAATATATATATATATATATATATTATATATATATATATATATATATATATTATATATATATATATATATATAAAATATATATATAATATATATATATATATATTATAATATATATATATATATATATATATATATATGAATCCAATACTATTGTGACAGTCGATATTATCGACATATTTACATGGTTATGAATACAACGCATCCATTCATGCCCTGTCACAGCAAGAAAAATTCCGTCCAGAGGTTTACAGTAGGCAGGACAATGGCCCTCTAATGTGTCAAAAAAGTGGGGTTTTTCCAGAGAAGTTGTGCCGTTGCGTGAACCAATAGGAAAATGGGTTGGTGTTGGGGACGTTGGTGGTTTGGGGAAAGGGGGGTGGGGTTGGGAAGGGTGGGGTTAGAAAAACAATATTTTCCTATTTGTATACCCCCCTGCAAGGTTTCCAATGCTTTTTGACCTGGAAAAGCCGAAAATGACAACCATTTTGAGCTAAAATGTCAGGAACCGTTGCCTCATTGGACCTCAAGATATTAAGCCCGCGACAGTAGAAAAGCGCCTAATTTTGCCTTCCGCCAGACTTTTTTTCACCTGAGACTTTTGTTACAATTGGGATAGAACAACAAATTGGGTATCAAATTGAAGCATTTTTAATATTATTTCTGAAAAAACAATCCAAGTAAACATTCAAGAAAAAAAGACACATCATATCCAGAAAAAAAGCTAAATTTTCTGAAAATTTCATATAAATTTCATAAATATTACAATCTTGACATCAAAAAATGTGTGACAAAGACTCTAAAAACTATTTTCAAGTGGCAGAAAACTCTATTGTCCTATGTCAGAAGGACACTTCACAGTCTTTTTTTCAGAGTTTGCTTCTTGAAGCTATCAATCGCTCACGGTTGTATTCCACAGTTTGAAGAAGGTACTGTTTTTGCTGAGAATCTGTGGTAATGATGTTTGCGAATCAGTCATCATCTTGACTCCCCGCTCAGCAATGTCATTCACTACTTTTACATTGCTGACATATTCCAGGGCATTGCTGTAGTCATCACTCCTTGGCCATGTCGCCACAGGTTGCAGAATCCAGTCATACTCAATGCCAAGGGTGTCAAGCAGAAGATGACTCTCTGGACCAACTAGATCAGCCAGAGTCGTCTTGGCTGAAACCCTGAGGGAACATAGGTTTCCCTCGTCTGAAGCTATCTGGCTTCTCAGTGGCGTGCAGCTTGGCAGCAATGTCCTGCTTCTCTTTGTCACTGGTCTGCTACCGAAGAGAGAGAACGGCACAACCTCCTGTGTCAGGTACCACTTGTGGTTTTCAAGTTTTTGTAGCACTGCCTGAGCAATCTCTGGATCTGTTCTCTTGAACTTCATCATGTCCTTCATGAACTGCAGATCATTTGCAGGAGCATCTGCAGCAAGTGTAGATGACATCCACATGGGTGTATAGTACAGTCCTAGGAAGAGGTTGAGGCGTTCCAGCTTCACAACAGTTTCTTCATCGTACTCCAGCTGCTCAGCAAACATGAACATCTTCATAGAATACAGGTTTCTGGCCATCCACCTGGCCTGATGAATGGCTCCAGGACGACTCCAGTGGATTCCGCGGGGAGGCGTGTCTCCAAGGACGATCAGTGTAAGCTCAGCCATCTCACGGTAGTCAGCTCTAGGAGGCTTCTCCGACCTCAGGATTTCCTGTAGTATTTCCTTGCACTCTTTCTTCTTTTTATTCAACCATTTTTGTCTGATGGACAGGGTTGTAGGGTTGTCTGTGGTAAGATCTGTCCAAACGTCCTTGAAGTGCTTGAACATGGATTCTCTGGGCTCTTGACCTTCCCAAAACAGATTCTCCCATACAGCACCAACCAGCACTTCTAGAATGTGGTGTCTGCAGGCCAGGTAGAACACCTTCCTGTCAAGCTGTTGCTCCAGAAGCTTGGCAGCTCCCCGATGTACTCCACTGTTGCTGGCCGTTGTGTCAAACACAAGGGCAGTGATCACTCCAGTAAGCCCCCATGCCTCCAGCAAATCCATGGATGCCTCTGCCTGAGCCGTTCCTGTTGAGCTGTCTATCACTGGTACTCCCAGTACTTGCCTTCAGGATATGCAGGTGGTCCTGAGACAAGCACAGCCAGAGTCTCTGACGTGGTCCCAGGATCACTTCCCAGGACATCTCTCAGCACCCTTGCCATCCCAGTGGAGAGCAGCATACTTGGGAGGGTCCTCGCTAAATGCTGCCATGTACTCCTGGCTGATGTGGTACCTTGTCAGCATCCTGTTCCGTCTCTTTTGTTGAGGTTGAGATGACAAACTTGTCCAGGTCAGCTCCACCAGCCTTCAATGTAGCAGAACTAAGGCTGTCACTTGATTGTCAGACAAATCCCAGGACGATCAGCGGTACTGCAGATGTCAACACACTCCATGACCCTTCCTGGGAAATGTGAGAGTCACAGTGTCTTGGTGATGTGAACATCCAGGACGAGGTTGTTGGTAATCCATGTCCTCTGCATTCCTTCACTGTCGGTTGGGTCAGCCAGTAGACACATCAGCAGCAGTCCTTCGCTGTGTGCAGCTGAAAATTGTAGAAATTTTGTGACAAATTCATATCTTGTTCCTCTCTCTGCTGCAGTCTTGCAGCCCTCTCTGCTTGCTGCTGGGACCGTGACTCAAATATCTTGTCATGACCAGACATGTGGGCCTTTCTCTCTGTCTTCTGATCCTGGTAGAACCTGATGTCCTTGTCCTTCTTCTCCCTTGATAGCAGTCGGTTTCTCTCTATTTCCTGGGTGGCATCTGAAGCTCCTATGTCGAACAGGCTATCTAAATTCCAGGACAAAGGCACTCCTTTTCCCTCCAGGGTCACCTGTTTCTACCTTTATTCCTTGCTAGATCTCTGTGCTTTTTGTGAAGTGTCATGAAAAGGCTGCGCTGCATTGTACTTGGGCATGGTCTTAATCCTAGCCATCTGCCAGAATGGGATGATAGCCTCCACTGTTTCATTGGCGAGGGCTTGATGCTTAGGATTCCCTGTATTTTTCTGGCAAACTCTGGAGATGGAGGAAGTACTGGAAGCCTGTCTGTTGGTGGGTAACTGGGACCACTGATGCTGGATGATGGGTATCCGATCAGGAAGGTTTCTGTAGCAGATCTAGTAGCAGGTCGGCGTGACGCTTGTCTCTGGACTGCAGGTGGAGGTTCTGAGATGTCAACTTTGCGTCCTCGGAGCTCCTTGCTTACTGCCATAGTGAAGTTATCTTGTGAAGTATCTCTGGATTTGTTAGCAGGTTTCAACAGATCTGCAACAAACATAACAGGCCATTAGATGTCATGCTAAAACCATTGTGAATTTGTGACTAGAGTGAAATAAATTATATTTAGTTAAATTTTTTGGAAAATTTGTCTGTAAATATCACATGTAATATTTCCATAAATGTTTCTATGCATTTTGATGTTTCAGTCAGCATCTAATTACTTGCTTTAACCTGCTTATGCCCATTTATTGGTGAAAAAATAGGCGAAAACAAACATCAAAATGCTCCGAAACTGGCGTTTCAGAAAACGTGTATAGAATAGAACTTCATGCTTCATGAGGCAAAAGTTCCTGACATTTTGGCTTATAATGGTTGTAATTTTCGACTTTTCCAGGTCAAAAAGCATTGGAAACCGTGCAGGAGGGTATACAAATAGGAAAAAAAAATTTCTGAACAGGTCTAGGGGTGGGTGTTAGTGATGGAGGAGGTGGGTGGGTGTTGGTGGTGGGGGAAGTGG
>JACEEZ010020154.1:123593-261916 GCA_016584305.1 Chionoecetes opilio
ACCATTCACTCCCCCATTACCCATACCACACCCCATACCACACCCCCACCATTCACTCACCCATTACCTCACCCCCCACCCATTCACTCACCCATTACCCATCACCACACACCCATTACCCATCACCCCCCACCCATTCACTCACCCATTACCCATCACCCCCCACCATTCACTCACCCATTACCCATCACCACACACCCATTCACTCACCCATTACCCATCACCCCCCACCCATTCACTCACCCATTACCCATCACCACACACCCATTCACTCACCCATTACCCATCACCACACACCCATTCACTCACCCATTACCCATCACCCCCACCCATTCACTCACCCATTACCCATCACCACACACCCATTTTTTCACCCATTCACTCACCCATTACCCATCACCCCCCACCCATTCACTCACCCATTACCCATCACCACACACCCATTACCCATCACCCCCCACCCATTCACTCACCCCCCACCCATTCACTCACCCATTACCCATCACCACACACCCATTCACTCACCATTACCCATCACCCCCCACCCATTCACTCACCCATTACCCATCACCACACACCCATTCACTCACCCATTACCCATCACCCCCCACCTATTCCCTCACCCATCACCCATCACCCCCAACCCATTCACTCACCCCACACCCATTACCCATCACCCCACCCATTCACTCACCCATTACCCATCACATTACATCAAGGCTTGCTCAATTCTCGCAACCCACTTTTGTTTTCACAATTCTCGCTAATAGGCTGCTATATATATATAAAAAAAAAAAAAAAAGTGATCGGATCATCTCATAAGTGGGCTTATGACCTTCCCCAGGTCAACCTGATTCCAAAAATGTGCCATATGAGGTGTTTGCGCCACGGGGGGCGGAACCTATACCACACACACACACACACACACACACACACACACACACACACACAGACAGACAGACAGACACACTTTCGCTTATATTATTATAGATATATAAATTATATATATAATATATATATATATATATATTATATAATATATATATATATATATATTATAATAATATATATATATTAATATATATATATATATATATATTCTATAAACAACCTTGTGTTTATTACGACCCCGCACGGCTTTGTTCATATCTACCATAACTTATCAGACGTAAGTATATGTTGTCTCATACGTCTTTATACTTTAGTGACACGTATGGGCTAACAGGTGGACTAAATCTCGCCTAAATTGCTTCGCGAATGTCACAGTCAACTTTCGCTCCCATTAAAGATTATTTTCAACAAATCGCTATGGACATAAACGTTCCAAGTATGTGGAAGTTTACTAATGTTCCACCGATATTCAAGAAAAGAAGTACGAGCCTTGCTAATAATTATCAACCCATTAGTCCAACTAATATGATTGTAAAAATATTTGATAAATTATTGCGGGATAGAATAGTGTCCTATCGTGACGAAAATAACTTAATACTAAACTCTCATCATGGTTTTCGAAATAAGAGATCCTGCTTAACTAACTTACTCGATTTTTTCAAAATAATTTATTCAAACTGGGACGCTAAAATTCCTTCGGATATAATATACCTTGATTTTCAGGATGTCTTCGATACAGTTCCCAATAAGCTGTTATTGAATAAGTTAAGAGCGTATAGTCAAGGAGAGCAATTATGTTCATTGATTGGCGATTGGCTTTCAAACATGCAAGCAACATCTAGCAATCAATGGCGAGGCATCAGATTGGTTAAATGTTACTAGTGGGGTGCCTCAGGGCTCGATTTTGGGTTTAACTCTTTTCCTGATATATATCAATGATCTAGATTGCGGACTTATATATAGATACCCAAATTTGCGGATGACACAAAATTAGGCGGTAGAGCATAAACTAGAGAAAACTGAGAACTCGTACAACGTGATCTAGAATAGATAAACCATCGGAATGGAGCAATAAATGGCAATTAAAATTTTATTCCGATAAATGTAAGGTAATGCATATAGGTAACGATAACTTGAAATATAACTATCAAATGCAAAATAAGTCGCTAACTGAAGTACAGCAGGAAAAGGATTTAAGTGTCATCATTATAGTAATGATCTTAAAACCAGTACGCATTGTCTGGCTGCCAGTAAAAAGGCGAATATGATGTTGGGCTTCATTAAACGCAACTTCGAACATAAAACTCCGGAAGTAATGACGCGATTATACACGTCTTTGGTTAGGCCGCATTTAGAATATGCCGTTCAATTATGGTCGCCTTGTTTCGTAAAAGAGCAGGCCAAATTAGAATCAGTTTAAAGATGAGCTACCAAACTGGTTCCATCTCTACGAAATTCATCAGAGAGACTGCGGAAACTTAACATGTTTTCCTTAAAGAATCGCAGAATCCGTGGGGACTTGATAGAAACCTGTAAGATCCTTAAAGGATTTGATGTCATTAATCAAGAGAACCTATTCGAGCTTTCTCCTTACGTGTCAACGAGAAACAACGGTTCAAAACTGAATGGTCAATGTGTCATCACAGATCTCCGTAAAAATTATTTCAATGTTAGAGTTGTTTATCGAACAAAGGAACAAATTACCAGCAAATGTTGTCGAAGCCAGCACAATGACTTTATTTAAAAACAGACTAGACGCGTACTGTAAAGTAAATGGGTTTTGATATTGCCCTGCGAATTCATATTATATCGTCCCCTGGATCGATTAATGTTAGTTGTATTTGTAGTTACCATATTTCATATTATATCATTCTTCACTACGAAATTCCATGTTCCTATCTTATTTAGGGACATGGTACTCTTTTCCAACTGTCCTCTTACATATAGTTGATAGTTAGTAGTATGTAGTTCAGCAGATACCCTCGTTATAGACCAATAGGCCTCCTGGCATCTGTTATTCCTATGTATTCCTATGTATTGCTCCTCCTCCACTACTCGCGCACAACCACCGTGTCGACACCAGCTGCTGAACTTGTCTAAGGATGTTTTCAAGCTAAACTGCTTGCCAAGGTTAGGTAAAGACTCTCTCTCTCTCTCTCTCTCTCTCTCTCTCTCTCTCTCTCTCTCTCATATGCACATGTTTTCCGGCGTTGAATAACACTTATTTCCTCATATTTTACTCCACCGCATCATTCCCGTGGCCGCAGGAGGGTCTTCACACACACACACACACACACACACACACACACACACACACACACATGTGTGTGTGTTTTCATTAGTGATGATTTGGAGATGATGATACTGCTTCTCTCCCCCTCTCTCTCTCTCTCTCTCTCTCTCTCTCTCTCTCTCTCTCTCTCTCTCTCTCTCTCTCTCTCTCTCTCTCTCTCTCTCTCTCTCTCTCTCTCTCTCTCTCTCTCTCTCTCTCTCTCTCTCTCTCTCTCTCTCTCTCTCTCTCTCTCTCTCTTTATTGTTCCATTCCGTTTGTCTCTTCTTTATCACTTCTCACGTCGTATATCATTTTATCATACGCTTGTTGTTTTTTACTTTTAATTCTTATATACTTCCTTTCTTCTCCCTGTCTGTCTGCCTGCCTGCCTGTCCGCCGTCTGTCTGTCTGCCAGTCTGTCTGTTTACCTGTAGGGGGAGGCACGGAATGGCACTCGCAGCCTCCACGCCAAGCTGCCGCCAAGACAGACACACGCACGCAATTGTATGCTAACGTTGCTTTTATGTTTGGGGAGGCGGTGGCCGAGTGGTTAGCGTATTGGATTGGTGAGCTCGATGTCCCGAGTTCGAATTATGCTGGGGGCAACTCTTTCGGCCATCTTTAACGTGGTTGACAAGAGCCTGGGAGGTGAGCACAAGGTCCCGAATTCAAATCCCACCAAGGAGCAACTGTATCCATCGTCGAGTGGCCGAAGAAACCCGCATGCTACATTCATGTTCTTTCGATTGCGACTTCAAGTGCGGCGGAGGAAACGCTAAGGAGCAGCATGAGCCTAAACTGAGGGTTGACCATCATAGAAATTGAACCTTCACCTATAAGATTACAGGTGCCACTATAAAAATTCAGCCTGCGCCACGAACGGGCGAAAGGCCAACCATCACGACCCAAAAAACATAATAGCCTACAGGCGCTATAAGATTCAACGTAACAATAAAACTGTGGCGGTTGTGTCCTGTTAGCGTGGAAGGTAGAGAGAGAGAGAGAGAGAGAGAGAGAGAGAGAGAGAGAGAGAGAGAGAGAGAGAGAGAGAGAGAGAGAGAGAGAGAGAGAGAGAGAGAGAGAGAGAGAGAGAGAGAGAGAGAGAGAGAGAGCTTGTTAATAATAGCTTGTTGCCAAGAATAGCTTGTGCTTTAATAGCTAATAGCTTGTTGTGGTATTATGATAGTGGTGTTAATAAACAAAGTGTGTGGCAGGATATTTGGCGCCCGCCGTGCTCATTGTGGCCACCAAGAATCTCTCCTCTGAGCTATTGGTGTGTGCTGTGCTGGTGGTGATGAGGCTCCGTATTTATTTATTTGTGTTGCTTATTAATTATTTTCATACTTATGATATTATCTTCCCATTTACTTACTAACTTTGCGTGATTTACTTTTACACATGCATGCATTTTTTAACATTTACTTTTACATAACTTACTAACTTTTAATACTTCACATGCAGGTATTTCCTGCATGAGATTATTCTCCCCTCCTCCTGATGGCGCATGGCCGCTGTGCACAAAAATATTATGATTGGCAAAACAATATTCTGTAATGGGGGAAAATAAGGAAATTTATCCTTCGTTTTTACTACATGGGGCTATTTCGTGTGTGTGTGTGTGTGTGTGTGTGTGTGTGTGTGTGTGTGTGTGTGTGTGTGTGTGTGTGTGTGTGTGTGTGTGTGTGTGTGTGTGTGTGTGTTAGCCAGTGCTTATGATGTATGAACCATTAATCAAACGGCTTAATATGCTGCAGCTGATGGCTGGGTGGTGATGGTGCACATGGATCATAAAACTGTGAGTTGTGTTATTTCAAATTTATTTAAGTAATAAGTCATGCATTTTATTGAAAGGTACAACTTGCCAAAGGCCTATTTGAGTAGGAAAGAATGTAGTATCCAGACAGCACTTCAGCGGTGTTGTGCAGATTCTATAATTTGTTTATGGAGATTTTTACATTTTAATAGAAGAGGTTTGGATTGGAATCTGGACATGAAGTTTTCTGATGGCTCATAGGTCTTTGTAATTCATTTGTAATTGAGAATTTTTTTTTTTTTTTTAACCTAAACTAGGATTATGTTGGCTGGACCAAGTGATGATATAATCTGCACAACACCGCTGAAGTGCTGTCTGGATACTACATTCTTTCCTACTCAAATAGGCCTTTGGCAAGTTGTACCTTTCAATAAAATGCATGACTTATTACTAAAAATTAATTTGAAATAACACAACTCGCAGTTTTATGATCCATGTGCACCATCACCACCCAGCCATCAGCTGCAGCAAGGCGCCCTCTGTTGGCATGATAATTGCATTACCTGCACACCCATACATGAATGGTACAGTCCAAAAGCTACGTGAGAAGGCAAGATGGCGGCCAACGGCTATGCTGCTTAGAGATAATTTTTTCGCGTGAAATAAACCCAATTTTCACAAAAGAAATGTAACCTTAAACCAATGTATATTCTCTTTTAGCCCATACTTTACAGTTCTATGCCTCTTTTGTCGATTTAAAATGTATATTGAAGGTGTTGACGGCGTGTTGACGGTGTGTTGACGGTATTTAGTAGGACCCCCAAAGACTGATGCTCAAGGTCACCATCACAGCATTGCTGCATGTCCTGTGCTGTGCTGTGCTGTTCTGCCCCGCGTCTCAGTTTTCGCTAAGCCCTTCAGACAGCACGCTACACCCTCAACACACTGGCACTGCTACATGGCACACACTGACACACACTGTATTCGTATACATAAATTTGGCACCGTTAATAAGATATGTCTCAAAAGCTACCATTAATTTTTATAGGTCGGATTTGGCATGTATGATTTCGGGCATGTCGGATTTTGCAAGTACATTTTGTCCGGTTGAAATTGGCATCCAATCTTTGGAGAGAGAGAGAAAAAAGAGAGAGAGAGAGAGAGAGAGAGAGAGAGAGAGAGAGAGAGAGAGAGAGAGAGAGAGAGAGAGAGAGAGAGAGAGAGAGAGAGAGAGAGAGAGAGAGAGAGAGAGAGAGAGAGAGAGAGAGAGAGAGAGAAAGTCTTACCTCCTTTCTTTGCAGCAGACAAAATGATACTGGTGGTGTGTATGTGGGATGGATATTGGGGGGGAATGTTATTCGCGTGACCACAAAACCCACATGTGTCTTACTTCCGCTCTCCGTAACTGTCTTTTCTTTTCTTTCTCCATAATCACCCAAGTGTTTTTTTCCATGCATTCAAACAAAACTACTTTGAATGAAAAAATATATATTCATACTTGTGCAGGCTTGTAAATACTAATACATAATAATACTAAATACTAATAAAAAATACTTCCCTTCCCCAGCCTGTTGGTGGGGGTTTGCGTTAAGCCCCGTTCTCACAGCCGATTTGGGTACCTCCATCAAACTCGATCATGTAATCGTGTAATGATCTGCCTCGGTCGGTAGGGAGGTCCTGCTTAGTCGTGCGCGGTCTTGTGCGGTCTACCTGGTCGGTAGGGGTCGGGGTTTCTACACGTAATTTTTTGACATGTCAAAAAAGTCCGTGTATTTCCGTGTATCCGTGTAAAATCCTCGAGAAGCATCGAGAAGGATCGAGAAGGCACGCGGTCGTGAAGCGATCGTGAAGCGATCTGCAGTACATCGTGTAGCGCTCTGCTAAAGTAGTGTATAGTCATGTAAAAGGTCGAGTTAATCGGGAAGAGATCTAGTCACATCGGGTGACAAAATTTTACCGATCTGTACTCGATCAACTCGACCTCTACACGACCTCTACACGACCCCAACTCGATCTTGCCCGACCCCTATCGGGTGCATGTATACTCGATCAACTCGATCATTTCCCGACCGCCCCCGATATCCACTCGACCTTACACGACTTGCGCCCGACTTCCGCCCGATCATACCCGATCACACACGACCACACCCGATTGCCTCGATATAAACGCGGCGTCAGCGGCATTTCTCATATGTTCCCAAGATTCCATGGAAGAAACATCTACACACCATGCCAAGAAAAAAGAAGATACCTGCTGCCGCCATCATCGATGATGATCTTGCCGAGGACAACAGGCCCCCGATTCCCCGACGCCGGCCCCGTCCCCAGAAGTGCCCACAGAGGTTCCCTCAGAAGTGCACAACATCCAGAAGAAGAAGGGGAAGGGGAAGAGTTGGGAAGTTGGGAAGGGGAGAGGGGAAGGGGATCGTATTGTGATCGTGCCCGAACGTAAATGGTCTGGTGTCGGTCGAGTTTGGGTCGGGTCTGGGTCTGGGTGAGGTCCAGTAAAGGTCGAGGAAAGTTCAAGAAAAGGTCGGGTTGCTCGTGTTAATCGGGTATACATCGGGCAGGGGTCGGAAAGGTCGAGTAAAGATCGAGTACAAGTCGGGATGTGGGTCGGCAAGTGGTCTGGAAGTACTTGGGAAAGGTCGTGAGTTGATCGAATATGCTCGAGTACAGGTCGGGAACACGTCCCCTTCCGTCGTGTAGACCCCCGACATTATATTTGGTCGAGCTTGGTCGGCCAATATGGCCGGCCGAGGTGATCGAGGCACCCAAATCGGCTGTGAGAACGGGGCATTAGGTATAGGCGACATCTGTCTGCTGTAGTATTTTTTTTTTTGGGGGGTGGGTGGGAAGACACTTATTATGAGAGCTACCCTTGTGTCGTTGTGACGTATCCTGGCGTTTACTCTTTATTTGATAAATGAAAAGACATGAATTGTGTGACCAATGTGGGAGGAGGAAAACAATTGCAGGATCATGCAAGTGGTGTCAAATCGATAGCAAACATTGTGCTGACAGTAACGCGGTCACTCAGTTATGTGACAGATGTGGTTTCATGAAACATCACGTTCATGTTTCATGTTCATACATGTCAACAATCCCCAGACATGTGTCTTACTTCGAATTCTTTTTATTTTTTCTCCATAGTCACCCAAGTTGTTTGTTTCCATGCATTCAAACAGAAATATTTTCAAAAAAAAGAATAAAAAAAAGCACAGGTGTCTTACTTTCGCTTTCCGTAACTGTCTTTTTTTCCTCCATTGTCACCCAAGTTTTTTTCCTTGCATTCAACAAAAATTACTTGTATAAACAATTATATATATATATATATAAAATGTATAAATAAATAAAAAATGTATATATAAATGTATATACAATTTATATAAGTATAATATTGATATACAGTATATAATATATGGATATACATAGGTAAGAATAATATAGAGTATAGACAAGTTTTATATAGATAGATAGAGAAAGATATAGAGGATAGACAATGAGAGATAGAGTAAGAGAGAGAGTAGAGGTAAAGAAAGGGAAGGAGAAAGAGAGAGAGAGAAGAGAGAAAGAGAGAGGAGAGGGAAGTAGAGAGCGAGATAGATGAGCAGAAGGGATAGAGATGAGAGAGGAGAGACAGATGAGAGAGAGAGAGAAGAGAGGAGAGAGAGAGATAGAGAGAGAAGAGGAGTAGAGACAAGGGATGAGAATACGAATAGAAGAAGTAGAGAGAAGAGAGAGACAAGGTAGGAGATGAGTAGAGAGAGAAGATAGAAAGATATGAGAGAAATGTATAAGAGATAGATAAAGGATGAAAGAGAGAGAGAGATGAGAGAGAATTAGAGAGATACAATGAGTAAGTAGATGAATGAAGATGAGAGAGAGTAGTAGAGAGATGAGAAGAGAGATAGAGATATAATAGAGAAGAATGAATGAAGTAAGAGAGAGTATATATGAAGAGAGATTAGTATGATGAATATAGTATTAGATATTGTATATATAATAAGATTATATAGATAGTAGATGATATAATATAGTGAGATAGTAGAGAGATAGAGAGAGTATAGAGCTATATATATTATATATAGTATGTAGACAAGTGGTATAGATATGTATGGAGTAAGTATTTAGAAATAGAGAATAGATGATTAGAGAGATAAGAGATGTAGAAGAGATATATAGAGAGAGAGATAAGAGAGATAGACGAAGAGAGAAAGTGATGTAGAGAGATGATAGAGAGAGTATAGAGATGTAGAGAGATGAGATATCAAGAGATAGATGAATATGAGAGAGAGATATATAGTTATAGAGATAGATAGATAGAATATATGATGATACGAGATTATAGACATAATTATTATAGAGATAGAAGAGAGTACAGAGAGAAGAGATAGTAGGAGAGAACAACGATATAAGATAGATAGTATAGTAGAGTAAGAGACTATATAGAATAGTATATATAGATAGAGATAGATTAGTATTGTATATATAGAATATATAGTATATTAATATAGATATATATATAAAGATGATGAGATATATTATATATAAAATTATCGTATATATAGATATATAGAATAAAATATATATAGATATATATATAGATAGATGATAAAAGTATATATAATATAGAGTATAGATAATAGTATTGATAGATATAGAGAGATGATAGATAGAGAGATATAAAAGATAGAGATATAGATAGATATTAGGATAGGAGATATAGATATATGATAGAGATGACATAGATATATAATAAGGGAATAATATATATATAGTATATAATTATATATAATTATATAAGAAATAATAAGAATATGTAAAATACTATTTAATAAGGTATAGAAAGGAATAAATTTAGAATATATATATATAAATATATAGAAAATAGTATACATAGTATATAGATAATTATATAGTATATTATATATATAGAATATATAATATATTATATATAATATATATATTATATATATATATATATATATGATATATGAACAATATATATATATATATATATATATATATATATATGTATATACAATTTATTTATATATAGATAATAGATATATGCAATGATATATAATATATATATATATATATATATATATATAGAGATAATAGATGTTAAAGATAATATAGAGTTAGAGATATAATATAGAGATATACTAATGATTAGATAGTATATAGAGATATACAATAGTATGATATATAGATAGATGTATCATAGATAGATATAATAGTATATAGTATAATTGAGATATGATATATCATATTAGATATATATAATGATATATATATAGTAGAAGATGAGAATAGATGTAGACATATGTAGATAGTAGATATAATATATATATGATAGAGATATAATATAGGTAGATACAATTGTAGATATATATAGTATATATAATAATATATATATATATATAATAGATATATTGATATATAAGAATATATATATATTTATATATAGATATGATTATTGTTTAAAATTATATATATTTATATATATGTATAATTGTATATATATATTATATATATATATATATATGGATATATTATATATAATTATATATATATAATAATTATAATATATAATATATGATAATTGATATCTTATATAATATATATATTAGTAATATATATGT
This sequence comes from Chionoecetes opilio, assembly GCA_016584305.1. NCBI lineage: Eukaryota > Metazoa > Arthropoda > Malacostraca > Decapoda > Majidae > Chionoecetes > Chionoecetes opilio. The sequence goes on from JACEEZ010020154.1 coordinate 134,161, forward strand.
AATAGATATATATAATATTAATACATAGATGATATGATATAATATATAGTATATAAATATATATATATATATATATATATTATATAAATTAGTATATATATATATATAATTATTAATTTATATATGTATATAAATATATATTAATATATATATACTATATATATATCTATATATATATAATATATATATATTATTATATATTATATATATATGTATATATATTATATTAATATATTATATATCATATTATATAATTATATATATATATTTATATATTATATTACATATATAATATTATATATAGTATATAATATTATATCATATTATATATATATATTATAATATATATATATATATATATGATATACATATTATATAATATATATATATATATAATATTTTATATATATATATTATATATATTATTATTATATATATATATATATATATATAATATATATATATATATTATAATATAATTATATATATATATATATATTATATATAATATTATATATATATATATATATAATATTTATATAGGAACGCAGGGCATCAGGGATTCTCTCCTTGAGTTTAAACAAACAAACAAACAAACAACAAAGCTCAACTCCTGCTTCGGCAATGTTATCCACAAGTCTCGCTTAGAGTAGTATTCAAGCCCCCTTATACGTTAGCACACTGTTTTAAACTCAAGGAGAGAATCCCTGATGCCCTGCGTTCCTCAGTGGTGTACCAATTTAAGTGCAGTAGCTGTAACGCTGCTTATATTGGGCAGACCAAACACCACCTCACCACTAGGATCGCGGAGCATCGGGGACTGTCTCACAGGACTGGCAAACCCGTGTCCAAACCACCATTTTCAGCCATTCGGGATCATTCCGAAGCCTCAGGCCACCCAATAACAAACCAAGACTTTAATATTTTACACACAAGCTCCCACGACTCCACCCGGTGGATATGTGAGAGCCTCCTCACCCACCACCACAAACCGTCTCTCTGCGCACAGGGCACCTCAACCCCGCTCGTGTGCTTTTAGACCAGGTGGGAATCCCACACTCCACTGCGATGTTGATGGGTAGGTGTAGTATTTTTATTACTGTTTTATAATTTTTATTCTTATTTTATTTTATTTTAGGTTAGGCATTTTAAATGTGCAAATAATTTTATAACATGTATATTTTCATTTTTAACAACAAAAAATTTGTATCCGATTTTAGGCTGATGATGGCTTATGTATAGCCGAAACGTTCAAATAAACAATCAAGATGTTTCTACCCGCGCTGGTTTATATCTTCATTATATATTATATATATTCTATATATATTTATATAATATATATATAGTATATAAATTATATATATATATATATATATAATATATATATTATATACAATTTATATATATATATATAATATATATGTATATAAATTTATATATATATATATATAATATATATATATATATATATATATATATATATATATATTATATATATATATATATATATATATATATATATATATATATATATATAATTATATATATATATATATATATATATATATTATATATTTATATATATATATATTATATATAATATATTATATACATATATATATATTATATTATATATATATATATATATAATATTATATATTATATAATATATATATATATATATATAATTATATAATATATATATATATATATGTATATACAATTATTATATATATATATATATATATATATATATATATATATTATATATAATATATATATATATATATATATATATATATATAATATATATATAATATTATATATATATATATATATTATATTATTATATTATATATATATATAATATATATTTTATTATATATATATATATATATATAATATATCGACATTTCAGGGTGACAAAGACACTTGTCATTCATGGGGTTGTTTATGCGCGTGCAACGTTTCGCCAAAAGACACTTGGCATCATCAGGCTAGAATTGTTTTAAAAGTTAATATACTATACTGCTAAAAAGCGAACATCTAAAAGAATTTTTTTAAACAATAAAATAATCCTATATTATCTTAAAATAAAAATACAATTTATTCTTAACAGAACTTGGTGTGTATGCTGTCTGGGTTGGCAGAGGACTGAATGAACAATAGTTTACAGGTAGAATTTCGGCTGGTGTGTGCCGATCGCAACGAGAGTCGGACAATCGAAACAGTGTGGTAATCATTTGAGTATATGTAATTGGTATGAAGTGACTTGGTTATAAAGATCAGGGGACAAGTGCTTGATGTGTATGGATTATAATAATTTAGTGTCACTAGGGTAGTTTGCCTTGTATAGGATACAAAAGTCATTCATAGAAAAAGGGTGATCTAAATCATGTGAGTATGAGCGGATTGCAGATTGCGAAGGTGAAGAGATGGGTCGACCAGTACGTGCAGAAACACCTTTATGCTCAGAAAGCCTAAGGGTTAAATTCCTTGTTGTCTCGCCGATGTATCTAGCGTTACAACTAGAACATTTGAATTCGTAGATTATGTTAGAGATAAGAGCTTTAGGTATAGAGTCTTTATATTTGAAATGTCTTCTTATGGTAAATGGATTAGTAAAAATACATTTAAATTTTGAGTTAGGAAGGTGTAACTTAAGTAGATCATTGAGTTTTTTGCGAATGGTGTAACTTGATACTCCCTCAAATTGATTGAAACAACTATCTCCAAGTTCCTAATGAAAAGTTCAACCCCAAGTCGAACCAACCCGAACCTACATTAGACACACATTATATTAAACTTCCATTTTACGGCCATCTCAGTTACACCATTCGCAAAAAACTCAATGATCTACTTAAGTTACACCTTCCTAACTCATAATTTTACTACTAATAATACACAGTAATTAAAAGAACAATAGACATACTAATAAAACAGACAGTAGACTAGTACTATAATCAGTATATATCAAAATATATGAAAAAGCTAAAACACCCATGAAAAGGACAATATAAGTAATGTAAGGCAAAAAATGTACCAGTAAAAAGTAAGAACATTATTAAACAAAATTCGCAATTAAAACAATACAAAACTACAGTACGAAATAAAAGCAGCTAATAGTAGATAACTGTAAATAAAAATAATAATAAAGATAATAGTAAATAAAATATAAGTCTTTATATATATTTATCAATAAAACTGTACAGTAGTCCAACCTATAAACAATATTCATAACCTATAATCTTAGTATTTACACATATATTGACTCATACGTTTCAAAAATTTCATAAATCGCTTTAACATTACATCCAGAGCCAAGTTTTTATTAAAAAGTTCTTACAGCGTTGTAAACCCGTATAATTGTTGTAGATGTGTTTCAGGACAATGCTCGATAACGTGTACCTCCGTCTGCACGCCAAATTGTGACTGCTCACGCTAAATCTTGTGAACGCTATTCTCTGCAGCTCGTTCACACTATACCGTATGTAATAAACATTGTGGACACTGAAGCTGGGGTTAAGCTCTACATATGTTTTACGTCGAAACGAGTCGCACATCGAAACGATGTGCTTGGACGTTGCTGACTTACAGTTCAGTGCCAGGTTCACACTCCATATAAGAGGAAGAAGATGCTACGCCTTCTCACAATCAAATGCTTTCAAGAAATAGATGACGTTATTATCAGTCAGTCAGTCAGTCCGTCAGATGTATTCACACTTGACTGGCCAGGATCGTGTTACTATGCCTGGAGAGAGAGAGAGAGAGAGAGAGAGAGAGAGAGAGAGAGAGAGAGAGAGAGAGAGAGAGAGAGAGAGAGAGAGAGAGAGAGAGAGAGAGAGAGAGAGAGAGAGAGAGAGAGAGAGAGAGAGAGAGAGAGAGAGAGAGAGAGAAGATAAGATACTTTGATCCTATCTAGACACTTTGCAAGTACCAACTACAAGATTATTGACTATTCAAAGCGCCACTACGCCAGGACGAACTTGGTGGGCTCGAACCGCTGACCGAATGCAGGGACTCTGCACGCGAGTCCGTGACTACCAACCGCGCCACCCTGGCGGGTAGAGAGAGAGAGAGAGAGAGAGAAAAGGAGGGGAGAGAAAAGGGGAGAAAGGAGAGAGAGAGAGAGAGAGAGAATGATCGTTACGTAAATCAATGTTACCTAGAAAACTAAGTTAGATATTATTGTATTAAAGGGTAAACTATTGTATTGCACGGTCTGGGATATCTTTAAAAAAATGGTTCACTAATATTATTTCAATTGAAGCATAATAAGATAAATAAGCAGAGAGAGAAAACAGTCCATCCTCATGATAACAAAGGAGGAAAAGGGTAGAAAAAGGCATGCGATATAATGTAGATTGAGAGAGAGAAAGAGAGAGAGAAAAAAGAAAGAAAAAAAACAGCAACACACCTTCTCTCCCGCGCCTCCAGATGGGCCACCGTGTCAGGCAGGACTTGGCCTCGAGTCTCCGGCAGCAGGAAGGTTCCTGCCGCTGCCAGCAAGGCGACCGACCCGAAGATGACGAAGGGCGCCCAAGGATACATGGAACCCTACGCAGAAGGAGGAGGAGGAGGAGAATAGAAGAAAATACCCTAACGAAATCTTTTGTTTCTACTAACAAAAACAACAACTGATACCTCAAGTAGTAAAGTGAAAAATTTACTCGTTACTCCAGTTACCCTTCTTCAGGAGCTATACGAACTCACCACCAGATCCGTGATGAAGGGCGCCCCCATACTGCCTAGACGGGACATCATGACGGCGGTGCTGACACCCCGACTTCGCACCTCCGTCGGGAAGAGTTCGCTCGAGAAGAATATAATCATCTGGTAACTTGCTGTGATGGCCCATCTTCCCCACCATGGCCAAGGTGGTACTGTATTCTGCAGAGGGGGAGGGAGGGAGGTGATGAGCGTGGGCAATAGAGAATGCAACAACAACAATAACAGCTATCACTATACTACTATTAAGTGGTATTATACAAGGGGACGACTTTGCTCAATGAGCAGACTATCGTGAGCATTTTACTCACGGGAATCCTGTTCCATGAGTAAACGGGTAACTACTCAGAAGCTTTTTCTGCTCAGCTTTTCTACTCATTGAACAAAGTGATGTATGTTATAAAACTAAACTGATATTAGTATCTATTGTAAACGTATTTTTTTCCAAAACTCTATATATAATTCAATATATATATATATATATATATATATATATATGTATATGAAAACATAATATTCCTGACATAAAAGGATTAACATCTATTTATAATTCGAATTATACGTTCCCTGAAAAGGATTGTTTACAAATATACTTTGATATACAAATATACAAAACCAATAGAGCAGCTGGAAACAAAAACAAAAACTGTAGGAACTGAACGCATAACTTATACCACACCAGCTTCTGGACTGCATTGTGGAGTGTAGCATCACCGCAAGTAGCTTTGTTTTGGAGAAGATTACGCATTGAAATCACCGTGTGATCATTTCGCTGAGCAGCTCAGCGAGAGTTGCTCAGTGAAAGTCTGCTCACTGAGCAAAATCGTCCCTGTGCAATACCGCCTTTACACTAACCAGCAGGGGTGAAGGCTACAGCGAGAAGAACTGCAGTGGTAATAAGGAATGAAAAAGAAAGACTCGATTTCCTCCCGAAGTGTTGGACGATGGAACCAGAGAAGCTATAGGCCGGGAGCTCCATAAGACCGGTCAGTACCAAGTAGACGTAGGGGTCATCGCTTATGCTGGCACCACTGAGAGACAAACCGTAGTACACCATTGCCACCACTATGTAGATAAAGTAGATGCAAAGTGTGATGGTTCGTAGCCGCGGTGTTCTGCAGAGTGGTAATAAAGTGAAAAAAAGTTATTGAGATTGTAAATAGGAAAAAACAAGTAAAGTTATGATATCTCCGCCATAAAAATCCAAATTGTAGACGATTTTATTGATACTAATGACTAAACTATTTTTATGTTTTTTTTTTTCTTTATCTATATTAATAAAAGCGAAAGTGTGTGTCTGTGTGTGTGTGTGTGGTATACGTTCCGCCCCCCGTGGCGCAAACACCTCCTATGGCACATTTTTGGAATCAGGTTGACCAGGGGAAGGTCATAAGCCCACTTATGAGATGATCCGATCACTTTTTTTTTTTTTTTTTTTTAGCAGCCTATTAGCGAGAATTGTGAAAACAAAAGTAGGTTGCGAGAATTGAGGAAGCCTTGATGTAGGGTGATGGGTAATGGGTGAGTGAATGGGTGGGGTGATGGGTAATGGGTGTGGGGTGATGGGTGAGTGAATGGGTGGGGGTGATGGGTTGGGGTGATGGGTGATGGGTGAGGGAATAGGTGGGGGGTGATGGGTTAATCTATAATAATATAAGCAAAAGTGTGTCTCTCGTCTGTCTGTCTGTCTGTTGTGTGTGTTGTGTGGGTTGTGGTGTGTGTGGTGTGTGGTGTGTGTGTGTTGTGTGTGTGTGTGGTGTGTGGTGGGTGTATAGGTTCCGCCCCCGTGGCGCAATCAACTCATATGGCACATTTTTGGGAACCGGGTTGACCAGGGAAGGTTTTAAGCCCAATTATGAGATGATCCGATCATTTTTTTTTTTTTTTTTTTAGTAGCCTATTAGCGATAATTGTTAAAAAAAAAGTGGGTTGCGAGAATTGAGGAAACCTTGATGTAGGGTGATGGGTAATGGGTGAGTGAATGGGTGGGGTGATGGGTAATGGGTGTGGGGTGATGGGTGAGTGAATGGGTGGGGGTGATGGGTTGGGGGTGATGGGTGATGGGTGAGGGAATAGGTGGGGGTGATGGGTAATGGTAAATATAAGCGAAAGTGTGTCTGGTCTGTCTGTCTGTTGTGTGTGTGTGTGTGTGTGTGTGTGTGTGTGTGTGTGTGTGTGTGTGTGTGTGTGGTATAGTTCCGCCCCCCGTGGCGCAATCACCTCATATGGCACATTTTTGGAACCGGGTTGACCAGGGGAAGGTTTTAAGCCCAATTATGAGATGATCCGATCACTTTTTTTTTTTTTTAGCAGCCTATTATCGATAATTGTGAAAAAAAAGTGGGTTGCGAGAGTTGAGGAAACCTTGATGTAGGGTGATGGGTAATGGGTGAGTGAAAGGGTGGGGTGATGGGTAATGGGTGTGGGGTGATGGGTGAGTGAATGGGTGTGGGGTGATGGGTTGGGGGTGATGGGTGATGGGTGAGGGAATAGGTGTGGGGTGATGGGTGAGTGAATGGGTGAGTGAATGGGTGTGTGGTGATGGGTAATGGGTGAGTGAATGGGTGGGGGGTGATGGGTAATGGGTGAGTGAATGGGTGGGGGGTGATGGGTAATGGGTGAGTGAATGGGTGGGGGGAATACATACATTTCTACATCCATGATTTCAGGAAAGTTAGAAGGGGCTATCTAGAGAGTCCGTGTTTGGTGGGCCGAAGGCCCACCAAACACAGATGGTGGGCCTAAGGCCCACCACCAATAGCCCTCCGCAGGAGCTAGCCAAAAAGTCTGCCCGGAGGGCGGCTTTGCGGCTAGTGTTCAATAAAACAGGAAAAACTAGGGGGGGGGGGGCACTCAGTAGAGCGCATACCTCCGCCCGAATATTTCATCAAATATACGTCTCTATCTCTTCTCTATCTACTCTATCTCTCTCTCTCTCTCTCTCTCTCTCTCTCTCTCTCTCTCTCTCTCTCTCTCTCTCTCTCTCTCTCTCTCTCTCTCTCTCTCTCTCTCTCTCTCTCTCTCTTCTATCTATCTATCTATCTATCTATCTATCTATCTATCTAAGATTATTATTATATATTATAATATTATATATATATATATATATATATATATATATATATATATATATATATATATATATATATATATATATATATATATATATATATATATATATATAATATATAATATATATAATATATATAGATATATATATGCACTCAGTATGAGCGCATACCTCCGGCCGAATATTTCATCAATTGGTTGCCATGGCAACAGTTGTCAATAGATTTCATACAAAATTAAATCAGTTCTTCCTTATACCAAATAGACTTGGTATACCGTGTTTGGTGCAAATCTATTCGTAACTTTTCGAGAAATCCTGTACACTAACAAACAGACAGATAGACAGATCGGGGTGAAAACATAACCCCTCCAACTTCGTTGGCGGAGGTAACAATAAGAGATTCCAGCCTCAGAACTCACTTCAGAAGAATCACAACATCGTCAACAAAAGACTTAAGAAGGGACCCCATAGAGGAGCGTTTGGGGGTAGTATTCTGGGCCTCTGCAGCCTGTTCCTCAACCAGCCTCTTCATCTCTGCCTCAGGAGGGAGATCAACGCCGTGCCAGCGAGCCACTTTGCCGAACACCTGGAGGGCTTCCTGGGGCCGTCCGTTCACGATGAGCCACAGCGGGGACTCGTCGATCACCCTGCCGTGGGGAAACATTGCGGACTCGGGACTCGACCTTATGGCGTTCCAAAGTTACGTGACTATATCTATTACATACTCACTTTTGCAAACGTTTTTACCACAACAACAACAACTAGTACTTCTCGAAGCACAAAATAAAAAACCTGATAAAAAACCCCAATTATTATAATACCCTCATCTGACCTAAGCTTTCTACCCTATTAACATTTTCTCCAGATGACTTACCACAGATCGGGAAGGATGAGCAGTCCAGGAAGGGTCGCCGCCGTCTGCAGGATCCGCCAGTCCCTTATCAAGTAACCTAAGCCGCCGTACAGCATAACAGTAACCCCCCAGACGGTGTTGATGCCGAAAGCAGCGAATGTTCTCCTTTTAGGCTCCAAGACCTCCATCACTGTGACACATTACAGAGTGAAGGTTAAAACTGTAAGGAAAAATTAGACCCGGAAGAAAAGCGATAGGGTTCGGAGGGGAAAAAAGATACAAATTAGCAGAGTTGGAGGCACGTTCAACTTAATATGATATATAATACTTTTCAATAGTAAGTATGTTTTGGCATAGAGTGTAAAGGAAGCTCACAGAGGATCAGAAAGAGTTCCAGAAGGTTTGAAGAGCCCCCAAGCAGAAGCGAGCCACGAGAATGAGGGAGAGGAGGGGGAGCCAGGCAGACACAAGACCCAGCACGATTGAGACTACGTAACCGAACATCACCGCGCGCTTCCGGCTGTACCTGAGGCGTAACCATAAACATGAGTAAAATGACTAAAACTTTGTATTACTAGGGGTCTAAAGAGAGAGAGAGAGAGAGAGAGAGAGAGAGAGAGAGAGAGAGAGAGAGAGAGAGAGAGAGAGAGAGAGAGAGAGAGAGAGAAGAGAAAGAGGAGAGAGAGAGAGAGAGAGAGAGAGAAGAGAGAGAGAGAGAGAGAGAGAGAGAGAGAGAGAGAGAGAGAGAGAGAGAGAGAGAGAGAGAGAGAGAGAGAAGAAGATTGTGAGAGAGAAGAGAGAGAGAGAGAGAGAGAGAGAGAGAACAACCCGCAATGATATATTTGTGAGGATTAAAAGAAAGGCGGGCTGGTGGATCTCAGCTGTCCGCATGAGATCCGCATGTCCTCTTCCTGCATTCCTGTTCCATCCATCTATTGCGACTTCAAGTGCGGCGCTGGGACAATAGGTGGCGGCGTGTGCCTACAAACTGAGGGTAGACAATCATAGCAAGCGGACCTTCACCTACAACATCACAGGTGTCACTATAAAAGTCCAGCCTGTGCTAACCAACGGGCGGAGGGCCAACCATCACGTCCCTCTATACTGATATAATAAATAGCCTACTGGCGCTATAGGGTTCAACGTGAAAACACACACAAAAAAACACTGTTCCTTAGGTTCATTCATAATCATGTAGACAACCACTTTCGATCATCCTTCCCTCTCATTCTCACTCTCTGCATTTTTCTCTTCAATGTCACACAGAGCATCACCAAACTCCCATACTCCTTCCTGTTGTTGCTATACATGGGTATGAAACTGCTTTTCTATTTACACATAGGAGGGGAAAATAAATTATTTTCCGAATTATGATTGTCACCCTGTCAGTTTCGTCTGTGGATGACCTTCTGACGGGATTTCATATGATGACAGTGGGGCAAATGCAGTGTAACGCTCTGTTGGTTTCAATACCTCCACAGTTCCTCCATGGAGCAGTACATGGCTTAACAATTTGGCCCAGTGCAGCTCGGTCAATCAGGCTTGATCCTCACCACCTTGACCAGGCTGCCCCCCTCTTCGGCTTCCCTTAAGAATATCATCACAACGACAGTAGAAGAGAGAAAAACTGCCCGCATGACAATATTGTCTATACTACAATGTTGTATGTACGTCTTCATTAGACGTCCAACTCAACAGGAATTAAATGATTCACGGAGATTTGCCATTGAGCGCCTAACTTCTGATCTTTCTAGAATTTCTGATTGGGAACCTTGTTATGTTCAATGCATCAAAAATTCAATTTTTTCACCTTTCTACTCGACAAAACCTACCAGACAACTATCCACTCTTCTTCAATGACAATCAACTGTCTCCCTTTTCAACAATGAACATTCTTGGACTGTCCTTTACTAAAAATATGAGCTGAAAATATCACATCTCATCTCTTGCTAAAACGGCTTCTAAGAAGTTAGGTCTACTATGGCGTCTGCGTCTATTTTTTCTCCCTCCCACATTCATGCTCTGTACAGGGGCGCCCATGTATGTAGTATGTCTCACATGTTTGGGAGGGATCCACTCATACAGCTCTCCTAAACAGAGTTGAGTCCAAAGTTTTTCGTCTCATCAACTCCCCTCCTCTGACTGACTGTCTTCAATCTTTAAACCACCGGCGTAATGTTGCTTTTCTTGTTATCTTCTACCGTTATTTTCATGGTCCCTGCTCTTCTGAACCTGCTAACTGCATAGCCTACACCACCACCCCTACCGCAGCCTCGCTGCACAAGACTTTCTACTCATTTCCATCCCTATTCTATCCATCTTCCTAATGAAAGAGTTAATCAGTATCTTTAGTAAGTCATCCATTTCACTGGTAAACTCTGGAATTCTCTTTCCTGTTTCTGTTTTTCAGCCTTACAACGATTCAATTTTTTTTCAAGAGAGGAGTGACAAGACACCTCCCGAACTAAATTGGCCCACTCTACTTTCTTTATTCTCTTCCTTTCTTGTTTATAGGAATTGGCAACTAAGCGGGTTTTTTGCTACCTTATTTTATTTGCCCTTGGCCAGTCTTTTGTGATATAAAAAAAGGAAGAAAAGAAAAACTTACTTATCAGACAGGTAACCAATGACAGGTGCTCCTAGTAAGACACCGAACATGTATACACACTGGAAAGAGGGTCTGGAGGTAGGCCTGACCGCACGCCAGATTGTACTGTGGAGGAGAAAGGTAGAGAAGAGGTAGGTAGACACACACACACACACACACACACACACACACACACACACACACACAAAACACACACATACACACGGTTACTGATACTCGGTACCCGGACAGTTTGCCTACGGACAGTTTGCCTACGGACAATTTGCCTACGGACAATTTGCCTACCGGACAGTTTGCCTACGGACAGTTTGCCTACCGGACATTTTGCCTACCGGACAATTTGCCTACGAACACTTTGCCTACGGACACTTTGCCTACGGACAATTTGCCTACGGACACTTTGCCTACGGACACTTTGCCTACGGACACTTTGCCTACGGATACTTTGCCTCAGTGTTTCCACAGGAAAATTTTTCTTTACGTTGGACAGTTATAGTGATAACCCTACCGTAGATAACAGTATAGTCGCCAGCTGCAATAATGTCGCCAGGCGCCAAATATTACGAATTATAGCATCACTACTGATGTGTATGTGCCACTGAAGATGATGCACAGTAGTTTATATCATGACTGTAAAATCTACCCTGTTTCAGCGTTGTTTTATGCTTTGTATCTGCAAGTATATACGGTTTCAAATTTCACTACTCGTTTTATTATTCTTTAGTATTCCTTTAGTCAAGTCGCCACAGCTGTCAGGACTTGCCCCCTGGCAGCTGTGGCGACTAGGCATTAAGCCCATAATTGCAGTGATTTAAAGTGAGGTCGCATCAGAGGTCACTGCAATATTTACCCTTAACTTATTTCGAACAAGTGTCTGTTACGATGGAAAAAGAATCAAAATATATATTTTCTTCCTATTTTGGCGGAGAATTTTGCGTTTGGGGGGATGGGGGAAACGTGGGGGGATTGATTTTAGATTGAACTTAGGCAAAAACTGCCATTTATGCTATGGTTGTGCTGAGGCCGGGCCAGGTCAATCTTCGGTATTTCGGTCTAATCTCTTGTGTGACCTAGCATGAAAGTGAGAAGTAAGGATTAGTGGAGGGGAGAAGCATGTGGACATGGGAGGGATGGGAGTAGGACGGTGGGGGAGTGAGGAGAGTCAGGGGGGTATGAGAAACGGGGTCCAGACAAAACCCCCCTAGGACAAAACCCCCGTCGGACAAAACCCCCTAGGACAAAAAAAAATTGGATAAAACCCCCTAAGCTAAAGTGCGAAATAGGACAAAACCCCTCAGTTTAATACCATTAAAATTAGAAGAAATATATAATATAAGCAATTTATTACTGCAATAATCATGAAAAATATTATAATCTTTCTTTTTGTTTGTTCACTCCACCTGATCATTGTTTTGTCTACCTGAGTACCGTAGATCCCCGCGCCCCATGTACCGTAGATAACACTAAAGTCGCCACGACAACGTTTCTTTTTTATTTACAGACGTCTGATGGCGTTAATACTTACATTTCTACATCCATGATTTCAGGAAAGTCATAAGGGGCTATCTAGAGAGTCTGTAATTTTGTGTCTTCATCTGTGTCATAGTATGGCTATAAATGAACAAATTACAAAAATATATCAATCGAGTGGCGACGTTGATAATGGGCTACACTAAGGTCGCCATCTAGTGTTTATGTTCTGAGTGTCCTCCCGCCGTCGTCGTCGCCCGAAAAAAAAACCGAGTAGTGTAATTTGAAATCGTATATACTTGCAGATACAAAGCATAAAACAACGCTGAAACAGGGTAGATTATACAACCATGATATAAACTACTGTGTATCATATTCAGTGGTACATATACAACAATAGTGATGCTATAATTCGTAATATATGGCGCCTGGCGACATTATTGCAGCTGGCGACTAAATTAAGTGATATCTGAACCCAACCTCTAACCTTACCTAACCTAGTCTCACTTAACCTAACTTATACGTTTCTGGCTGAAATAACGGTAGATTTATACTTTATAATAGACGTTATAATGCACTCACTTTTTCTTTTAATCAACGTTCACACAAACACACACACACACACACAAAGGCGTAGCAGCTAGGCGTTCTGTTTCTATCAATACTACCGCCAGGACATTCCAGGTAGAGGGGAGTGAGGTCAGGTCAGGTTCCCAGCGTGACCGTGTTATCCCCTTGCCACTTCTGCCATGACTTACTAGGAGGGCAGCTAGTCTCCTCAGCTACGTAAATTTTACTTTTATTGTTTGCATTATTATTGATGCTTTAATTACTATTTTTGTAAATTACTGCCATAGCTACTATTTCATTGCTATTATTTATAATCATTTAGCCAGTAATATTACAGGAAGTACAAGATAATTAAAGAACACAATTAAAATACACACACACACACACACACACACACACACACACACACACACACACACACACACATACACAGAATAGGAATATACGAACGATTCAAATAAGACTAGTTTCATAGCCAAACGCAGGAATCGATTCTGTGTAATGATAGAAATAATGAAGTAAATAATCTTATAATACTAAGAGATAATATCAATAATGATAATGATATAATAACAATAAAAAATCTTAAAATAATGATAAATTATGATAGAGATATTAATGATAATACAAATAATGATGATAATGATAAGGATGATAATAATATGATTGATATTAGCAATTCAGCGATTTTCACCATTACCACAATCACTTACAATATTTTGACTGCTACAACTACTGATAGCAATAATGATGGAAATAAAAATGACACTACGACTACTATTACAACTACTATTACCCATACTGTTACTACTACTACTGCTACTACTATTACTACATTGCTTTCATTACTTTCATTACTTTTATCACAATCATTAAAATCATTATAACTCGTAATGCGATAGCGTGGTAGCAGATCAGACAAGATGAAGTAACTTTTAAAATATTTACATTCTTTGTTTTTAGAAAAAAATAATGGCTATAGCAAAAATATATTCGTAACACTGAGAGCAAGGTGTGACCATCCCGGGGTGTGTGTGTGTGTGTGTGTGTGTGTGTGTGTGTGTGTGTGTGTGTGTGTGTGTGTGTGTGTGTGTGTGTGTGTGTCATTCACCCATGCGAGTTGGCTCGCGATCGCCAGTTTCACCCTCTCAGTGCGAGCTTTGAGCTCATTATTACCGATCTTAGGGTAATGCTGGGACCTCACACACCACACACCCCCATCCCCTTGCTCAAGGGGGACAGTAACCGCCCGAATTTGTCAATTTATAAATTCCCGGGAGCAAGGGGATTCGAACCGCCTACCCACAGAGTGAGAGACCAGAACGTTATCAACCTAACCATCGCGCGGTGTGTGTGTGTGTGTGTGTGGTGTGTGTGTGTGTGTGTGTGTGTGTGTGTGTGTGTGTGTGTGTGTGTGATTCATCTAGTTGTATTCATCTAGTTGTATTTTACAGGGCCTGAGCAACGCTCGTATGGCCCCGTCTCCATATCAGCATTTTTATCATTCATCCTTAGTGCCTTGTGTTGGCCGAAGCCAGCACCCCGGAGAGCGGGTCACAAACCCCGGCTAACACTCGGTACCCATTCACTGCTGGGTGGACAGGGGCTTGGATATTAAGGAAACAGCCCATCTATTTCCGCTCCGCCCGGGGATCGAACCCGGGACTTCTCGGTTGTGAACCGAGCGTGCTTCACCTACACTACGGAGTACTCTGACACACACACACGTGTGTGTGTGTGTGTGTGTGTGTGTGTGTGTGTGTATGTGTGTGTGTGTGTGTGTGTGTGTGTGTGTAGCCAATACTATTGTTTGTAAATACTTATAATTAAAGTATTTTTAATTTTGCATTATGTATATTCCTCATTGTGTGATAGTGTCAGAGAGAGAGAGAGAGAGAGAGAGAGAGAGAGAGAGAGAGAGAGAGAGAGAGAGAGAGAGAGAGAGAGAGAGAGAGAGAGAGAGAGAGAGAGAGAGAAGAGAGAGATGGGTAGGGGAAGAAGAGAGAAAACAGAGGGAGAGAGGAGGAGGAAGAGAGCAGATGATGAGTGGAAAGAAAGAGAGATGAGGGAGTCAAGGAATATGAAACGATGATTATTTGAAAAAATACAAAAGGAAATGGAGGAGATGACCGGCCCCGAGTGAAACGACTCTTTGAGGACGTGTAGGAGTGAGATATGAAAGAGATTTGACGGCATTGCGCCGTGAGGGTTTCGACCCCTATGAAACGCTTTTGGGCGCGTCGCAGTGAGTAGTTAAAAAATTACCCCGCCGTTTCCATGGAAACGACGACGCCTCAGCTCAAGACTGTGGCTTTTGACCTCACCATTTCTTCTACTCCCTCTATCTGCCCACGCACAGTACGGAAGTGTAATGGCGTACGCTGTAGCTACCTGACGACTATTTGATTATTGTTGTAATGGTAATTGTCGCTGAGAGAGGTGAAATGCTAGGAATCTGGGGCACCGTCAACCAACTACCGTCAAAAACCACTATAGTCGCCACTGCACTTTTGTCGCCAGGCGCTAAATATTACTAATTTTAGCATCACTATAGACTTGTATGTGCCTGAAGACCGGTACTTAATATAAACTACTGTGCATGCCTCTTTAGTGGCACATAAAATTTATGTATCTGTAGTGATGAAAAAATTCGTAATATATGGCGCCTGACGACATATATGTGCAGTGGCGACTATAGTGTTATTGGCGGTAGGGTGTAGGGATACGTGAACAGGTTTATGAAACTGTCGCCATAGAATTCTCGCAGAAACACCAACTGAGGCCTGTCCCCGACGTGGTACACTCGCCGACGCGGAAAATTTTTGGGTAACATCCACTTGGAATAAATGAAAATGAAGAATAAAGTGTATTTCATTGTTGGATACCACCATACCACCGGGTATGTAATCTTCTGAATGCAGAAATACTGTTAAAAGCTTTTTAAAATGTTATATTGTGTACTGTAATATCATGCAAGATCAAGAACTGGAACTGTCGACGAAAATAACAGATGACATGAAATAAAATATGACAGTGCTAATATGATTTGACTAATGTTTCATGTTCGCTTATAATGTCAGATTACTGTGATAAATAAAGCTGTTATGTATATGCAGGTTGTTTTCTCCTCTAACTCAGATTTTATGTACACATTTATATAACTAACTTGCCACTTTAGAGATAATCTGAAGGCATATTTTTACAGCAACGGACATTCTGAAAAGAAGAACTCCCCATTGTTTTTTTTTTTTTGTTTTGTCAAACTGACGGCTTTGAAGTATGAAAGCCTATTTTTGGGTCCCCTGACAAGAGCTAGTGCACTAAGCTATGGGATAGGAAAGATCGCCACCCAGGGCAAACCCTGGGTATACAGGCAACCATACCCACATCTGGTTAGTGTAACCAGGCTACACTTAGATCTGAAAGAAAAAGAACACAGTCTGGCAACGCCGTGCCAATCCTGACGAGGCCGGCTGTCCGCCAGCCGGTTTCGGAGCCATCATAACCATCCCAATAATCATCCCCGGGAGAGGGGCTGAAAACTTGGCGGGAAGGGGAAAGGGTGGGAGGCCGATGGCCGTGAAACTAGCTCTTCAGGGACCCAAAAATGGGGCTTTTCATACTTCAAAGCGTCATTTTAGGTCCCCTTAGAGCTAGTGCACTAAGCTACCTGCCACTTGGAGACGGGGCAAGAAGCCCCCGACCCCCGCGGGGAGGCAAAAGAGCAACTGCACAAAAACAAAACGATACCACTAGTATACTCACCCCGAATCAAGCGGAGACGTCAATGGGAGGCCCGGCGTCGCCCACCCCAGCCCCTCCGGACGGGGGAGTCCCAGGGCAACACGGGGGAAGTCCACGACGGAGTGGGACAGGTAACGAGCCACGAAGCACGAGGCCGTACTCCACTGTCCCCTTCCCGTACCCTCTCCAAGGAATGGTGCGGAGGAAGGCCAGAGACCTGCAACACCCCCGGACGTCAGGGGGCGCGAGGGGCGTGACCCGGATCCGCCGATTCGATGACCCCCCGGGAGCCGGCCGGCAATCCCCCTGGTGGTGAGGGACGACCAGTGACGGGATCGCGGAACAGGAACTGCAGGTCACACGCCCAGGGCTCGGAAGCATCCAGGTAACACCGGAGCGCCGAAAACGGGCCAAAAGGGGTGTGCGGCGTCCCACAGACCAAGCCGGAACAGGGACCGTTGGAAAACGGTGGTCCTGCGCTCGTTCTTACCCAGCACTTGGGCGAGAGGGAGAGGGACAGCGGAGCCGTCCCGCGAGAACTGGGGGAAACTGGGGGAAACGGGTCAGCGCCCTCAGCTGAGAGCCCGAAACCCCGTAGCAGGGCCACCAGGAAAAAGGCCCTTCTGAAGGAGGCGGGGTCCGGCAGCGTCCGCCCCAAAACGGGTTTCGCCCTGCAGGAACCGGAGAACCTTCTCCAGGGACCAGAAGGGACCAGGGACGACGGGGAGGGGGGTTTTGGGGAAAGAACAAACCCCTCTTCAACAGGGTCACAGAACGCCGGTCCAGGACCAACCCCAACCGTATTTGAGGGGGTCGGCCAGGGCCGCTAGGTGAGTGGAGAGAGTAGCGGAGGACCTCCCACGGTCGTGGGCCAGGAAGGAGGGGAAAATCCAGACAACCGATTCAGAGACGTCACGGGGGCCCTTAAAGTTTGAGGAACGACTAAAAGGGCCCTCCAGTGAGACTGTACTGTCTCGTAAGGACGGGCGAAGTGCCGCCAACATGTCCTCCGCAAACGCGTCCGAGACCTCCGACGGAGAGAGGTACGGGAAACTCCAGGCGTGTAACTTCAAGGTGGAAAGAAGCCTGGCCGGGACCCTCCTCCAAAAAAACGAGGGCCCCTAGAGGAACCGGGGAGGACACCAGCCTTCAGTTCGGAGAACCACGGTTGCGCCGGCCAGAGAGGAGCCACCATGGTCCCTTGCCCCTGTGGGAAACGCAGTTTGTTGCATACCTTCAGGAGGACACTGGTGCAGGGGGGCGGAAACAGGTAAACATGGCGCTACCTGTTCCAGTCTTCCGTGAGGGCGTCCGGCCTCCCGCCGCCTGTCCCCGTTCCCCCTCGTCCAAAGAGGCCTGTATTTTGGGCAGAGCGGCGGGACGGGGAAGAGGTCCACCCCCGGGAGTGCCCCACCGCCGCCCAGGGGAGCCGCAAAGCGCTCCGGGCGAAGCTGCCACTCCACCGACGAGCCCCGGAAGCGAGACAGGGCGTCGGCCCCACACATTCTCCACCCCCGGCAGGAACCTGGCAGACAGATGAAGGTGGAAACGGGCCGCCAGGCTGAAGATCTGCTCCGAAAGAGACAACAGAAGGCGATCTGGATGTCCCTTGGCGGGCGAGACAGTGGACCCGCCATGTTGTCCATTCGAAGCAGAGAGCCGTCCCTTCGGGGATCGGGTTCGATCGGAGGAAGAGAAGAGGGCCCAAACCCTCCTTGACGTTAAATGTGGAGTCTGCCCCTCCACCCCGGACCACCCGCCGAAACCCGGGCCGGCCGTCGGGGGATTGGTACCCCACCCGCGCCCCGACGGCATCCGACATCACGAAGACCGTAGGGGCGGAGGCACCCAAACCCGTCCAGGCGGAGATACCGCCCCCCCACCAACCACTCGTCCAGTGTGTGAGGCCAGGGAGGGACTGGCCGGGAGCAATTTCGCGGGGTCGCACCGGAACGGCTGTGATCACCACCCGGACAGGCGACGGAGACGAAGGCGGCCTGGGTGATTTGACTTCTGCGGTGAAGTTGAGCGAGCCGAGAAGGACTCCCAATGCCTCCTTGACAAAAACGGGACACCAGCCCGGAAGATGCGTTGATGAGCTTGGCCGCATTTTCCCCCGAGATGCGGACCGCAGCCGAAACGGGAGTCCCATTGCATGCCCAGCCAAGTAAAGCGGGGAGAGGGAGAAAAGGACGGACTTTCCCTTGTTGACTAGGAACCCCATCTCCCCGCCACCGCCAAAGCTCGGCCCCTAAATGCGAACCGCTTCCTCCTGAGACGGGGCGGACACCAGCCAATCGCCCAAATACATTAGGCAATTCCCACCCCTGTAGACCCATCCGCTGACCACCACCTTGGTGAGCCGCTTTAAAAACCCTCGGAGCGATGGAGGGCCGAAGGGCAGTCTGGTGAACTGCCACGTGTCCGATCCCACCTGGAAGCCAGGAAGCGCCGGGAACGAGGATGAATTGGGACATGCCAGTAGGCGTCCTTGAGATCGAGGGACGCCATCCAGCCCCCCTTGCCTCACCCGAAGGCGACCTGGCCAGGTCAGCATACGGAACCGGGGGTTGCGAAAAAAATCCGTTTAGGCGCTGAGGTCCAAGATAAGCCGCCCCTTCGAAGAGTCCTTTTTGGGGTACGATGAAAATGCGGAAGAAAACCTTTCCCCGCGCCTTCTCCACTACCCCGGGAGGAGTGCATGTCCGACACGTGGGCGGCGAGCACTGTGGAGACCGGCGTCCAAGAAGGAGGTCGCCGAAGGGGCGGTAGGGAAAATCCGGGGCCCAAGAAAGACCGTTTGGACCAACTTGGGGGCCCCAAACCCTCCTGCGGCCAGGCTGCCCGAAACCCGGACAGGATGCCCTGGAAGGGAGGCTCAGAAGCGAGAGGGGACCCTTGGGGGAAAAGGCTTGTGGACAGTAGCGGCCCCGAGCGAAAGGCCCGAGACCCAGAGCCCCTACCCGGGAAGGCCCACCCCGATTGGGACGACGAGGATCCTGGGGGCCATCCACACGGGGGTGACCCACCCCGGGACTGCCCCTCCCGACGAGAAAAAGCCCCGACGAACACTGCTGGACCCCCCCCCGGGAACCCCCGGCCGAGACGGTCTGGGGGCCGGAGTAGGACACCAGAGTGACGGTGGGGGGGAAGAGGCAAGACACTGCTCCCAGGAGGGCTCCGACAAGACCTTCGAATCGAAGGGACTAATCCGGAAATCTGCTGTCGAGTCCCGCTCCGGCAGGCCCCGAAAGGCCTCGCGCCGAAGAGCCAAGCGGGCAGTGACGGCCCCCGTCAATGGCAGGGCGGACCGTCGGGAGGAGGGAGGCGCCGAACGCATCAAAAGGCGGTCGACAAAGCCCGACAGACATCCGATCGGAGGCCGGGGAAGGGAAGTGTGATCCACGGGGAGGGAGGAGAGCCACTCCGCCAGCTGACTGAAGAAGGAACAGAAGAGGTCAACAGGGAGGGGTGTTGCCGCTCCTTAAGTCCCGGCGAAAAAACTCCTCCTTCACCGGTTTTCGCCCGCCACGGGGGGTCCTTCGCAGAAAGCCGGGACACCCGGAGGGGAAAACAGCCATCACACGTGAAAGCCACCAGAGGCCGGAGAACCGGGATCGGGCCCAGGACCGGAGAAGGACCCCGGGTCACACTGGTGGTACCCGCCTCCACACTTCGGCAGGGTCCAGGCCGGCCTTCATCCAGGCAACCGTTCTTGGCCCCCGGAGAAAGCCACCTGGCAATCATGGCTTCCCTCCACGCACGGGAAGCCATCCTGAGCAAACTAGGCTCGCCAGTAAGGAGGCCAAGCATCCAAAGCGGCCGCCGATGAAACCGCAGGCTGCTTCGAGGGAGCGTTTCAGGCGAGAGAAAGGAATCCTGCGGTAGAGTTTGGACTCCTGTCCCCCGTCCTCCCGGGAGCCGACGCACCTCCAAGTCCGGAACTGGGCCCCACGAGCCGTCCTCCAGACGACCGATTTGGGAAAAGCCGCCCTTTAACCGTCCCCACAAGCAATCGACGGTGGCATCGGTGCCCAGTAAACAGGACGGAGGAAGAAGGAGGGGGTCCCAAGGCATCCTCCGCAGCGGGACGAGGGGAAGTGCACCTAGAAGCACCTCAGAAGAAAAGGCGGAGGAAGGGCCCGGCGGACAGGAAGCCCGGGGGCGGAAGTCCCCCCAACCGTCGTCGCTTGGGCACGGGTAGGGCAGCCTCCTCTTCCCCGTCGGAGCACACCAGGTAGTCCATCCTCGACTACCACAGACTCAGATGGAGGCACCGGTGAGAGGGAAGCAGGCGATGGGGGACCTGCGACGCCTCGGCGACGGAGAATGGGACCCAGAAGTTAAGTGGACCTCCATTCTTGCCATGAAGGAGTTCACTGAAGTCATCCAAGCCGACAACCCCGGAGGCACAGGAGGTTGAGGGTGGGAAAGGCCCCAGGAGACAAGCCTGACCAAACCGTAGGAGCCACAGACCCACCCGGCAAGTCCTCGCCTTGGAGTCGCGGTCATGGTGAGGGACTGAGGAGACCGCCAGATCCTGCTCCACCGTCAGCACGATCGACGCCGAGCTCATGGAAGCAGAGGCAGGGGGTCGGGAGGTGCGAGACGAGGAGGAGATGGACGACTTGGCGAGGCCCAGCCGAAAACCCAGAGACCGGTCCGCCCAGGACAGCGGAAGTGGCTGCTAGGCGAGACTTCAAAGCCTTCGAACCACCACTCCTTGAGGTCAGCATAGGGCCCCGCCGAAAAAGCAGGGCACACCCCCCTCCGGGAGGATGAGCCGCAGCCATCCACAGCATACCGGGCAATCGGCGGGGCGAAAAGGTCCGACAGAAGGCCGGGCGTGCGAGGAGCGAGCTTGTGGCCTCGGGGCCAAAAGACACCGAGCAGCCCTGGGCCTCACAATTGATCCGCTGGAAAAGAAGGGTAAAACAGTGAAGGGGAAAGGGACTAGACGCAACAACGAAACGCCCCCAAACCCCCACCTGCAAACGGCCACAAAGCACTGCCCCGACCCCCAGGTAAGTGGATGGTCGGGGGGGGGGGGGGTCGACATGGCAGCCAGGGACCGCTCAACTCCCCTAGCCTGCCCATGGGAGGGTCCGGGCGGGGGGGCGGGGAAAGGGTTGGGCACCAGCAAGAGCGACGTTTAAACCATCCGCCCATCTCACGCACACGTGGCAGGCCAGGGGGGTGGCAGACCAGGGACCACCAAACCCCCCGCACCAGCCCTTGGGGGGGTCCGGGCGGGGGGGGGGGCGTGGCTGGGTGAACAAAGTAACCATCCGCCCATCTCCTTACACGTGGCAGACCAGGGACCACCAAACCCCCCGCACCAGCCCTTGGGAGGGTCCGGGCGGGGGGGGCGCGTGGCTGGGAGAACTACGTAACCATCCGCCATCTCAGCTGACACGTGGCACACCAGGGACCACCAAGCCCCCCGCACCAGACCTTGGGAGGGTCCGGGCGGGTGGGGGGGGGGCGTGGTTGGGAGAGCTACGTAACCATCCGCCCATCTCAGCTTACACGTGGCAGACCAGGTGTCAGGCCAGGGACGCTCTGGCGGGGAAAAAATGCCCAGGGGAGAAAGGGTGAAAGCCGCGCCCCTGGGGCGTAGCTTAACACCACAGACACAGACACCAGCCGAATATAATATAATTAAGACAGCTGGGCCCGGCCAGGGATGAAGAATAAACTATACTCATGCCCGTGAACCCTACAGAAGAATTACGAAGCATGAATGGGTAAAAACTTTACACACACCCACGTAAACACGAAAAAACAACAGGTGCTTACCATATGGCCTGAAGAGAAATAACACGTGTTACAGGAGACGCAGCAGGTGTTTGACTCGATGAAGGCAAAATTAAAAATGATGGCTTTCCCAGCCGGCTGGCGGACAGCCGGCCTCGTCAGGATTGGCACGGCGTTGCCAGACGTGTGTTTCTTTTTCTTTCAGATCTAAGTGTAGCCTGGTTACACTAACCAGATGTGGGTATTGGTTGCCTGTATACCCAGGGTTTGCCCTGGGTGGCGATCTTTCCTATCCTATAGCTTAGTGCACTAGCTCTAAGGGGACCTAAAAATTATTATTTTCAACTTAACTAATTCAATTTACCTAAACTAAATCAATTGCTAAGATAACCTAGCTTTTCTAACTAATGAAATCTGGATTGTTTAATAGCTGTCCCATTAAATTATCAATCGTATTATCACATATCATTGCTGCCACATGTGGCCACATGTGGCCACATGTGGCAGCATATGTGAGGTATTTCAGCTCCAGATGTGTAATATGCATATTACACATCTGGAGCTGAAATACCTCCTCCCCACCCTCGGGCCCCGGGGCCCCATATATGCATACTAAATAGTAAAAAATATAACCAATAAAATACCATTCTTACCTAATAACCTAACATACCCTAACTGGTGGGTGAAGAAGGGGTATTTAAGATTAAGGGGTACACAGTATTTTTATATAATAAAAAGGTATAAATAATTGAAATCACAGCAAAAGAAATGGTAAATATGCATTTTCAACCAATACTCCTATTGACCAATACTCTTCTAAAATAAACTGGCGGAACAAACTTAAGAACAAGCTAGGGCTCCACGCTAAGCTGACCCAAATGTTGGCTCTACATATTATACTTTCTGTCCTTAACACATCTGTTAATATTTAATGAGTGATGATCCTTACTTTGCCTACATGGCTGATATTAAATTTCAGGTTCCTGAGAAAAACTAAGCCCCGCGAGATGCGCAATGGGCGACGAGTTTGAGAAAGTAGTGCGAATCTAAGTAGTAAGTATAACCTAGGGGTTGGTCGAGGGGGGACGGAGCCCCCCCGTTAGATTAGGGTTTGGTTAGGCTAGGTTAGGTTAGGGCAGGTTAGGTTAGTGCACAACACAGGGGCTCGAAGAGGAGGGGTGCTAGGTTAGGGCTGTAGAGTTTGTCATCTTTAGAATAAAGGCTCAAACTCCTATCTTCTTCTTATAGCCAACAAACTTGGGGACATGGTGGAAAACCCGGGGTTTTTGGGGGGGGGAGCAACACACATAAGGGAAATATGGCCCCCCACAAAAAAAAATCCTTAAACTAGGGAAATTTTCCCCAGTTCATGGTTTTTTATCGGGGGAAATAATTTCCCCTTTTTATGTGTGCTCCCCACAAAAGGAGCACACTCAGAAGGGAAATTGGCTCCCCAAAAAAAAATCCCTAAACTAGGAAATTTCCCTAGTACATAGACTTAATCGGGGAAATATTTCCCCGATAAAGTTCATGAATTAGGGAAATATCCCTGTTTATAGATCTTTTTGTGGGGGGCCATATTTCCCTTATGTGTGTGCCCCCCCCACCCAAAAAACCCCGGTTTCCCACCATGTCCCCAAGCTTGTTGGCTATAAGAAGAAGAAGATAGAGGGTGGAGCCCTTTTTTCTTAAAATTTACCTAACTAGCGGGGCTACACCATCCAGACCTAAACTAACCTAGCCAACCTGGGCATTGATTACATAACCTTTGCTCACTGAGGGCAGGGGGTTTCGCTCACCCCCAGACCTTTTCTTGTTATTTTTTATTTTGTATTCCTGCCGGCGGTAAATGTGCAGTTTCAAACAATACTCTCCTGGCATAACTGGGGAGCTGTTCTCCCCCAGAAACCCCCTAGTTTTTTAAACCTAGCCTGGGCATTGATTTACGCAACCTTGCCTCACTCCCCAGAACCCTCTTGTGTTATTTTTGTATGAGTCCCTAAATAAATCCTTGGCGATGAGAACGAAACGTGCAGGATACTTAACCAGCGATCGTGTATTGGTTTAAGCTGCACATATACCCTGCCGGCTATTGTAGGGGCTAGAAATACTCCTTATGATGAGAATGAAACGTTGAGGATATCTAAAACTACCGATCTTGTATTGGTTTAAACTGCACATATATTAAAAAAATACTAGGAAATACCTAATGCTTATGTAAGGGGATGTAATGTGAACTTGAATAAATGTATCTCCCTCCACTGTTCATTGGACCACTATAATATCGTAAATTATCACTCCAATTTACTGTATTTTCATTATTAATTATGAGTAGGCTCCAGTACAGTACTTAGCAGTGCATGTCAATGCATGCTGCGGGATAACATTGTAGTCTTTCGACTGTAATTGGCAGGAATAGCATAAATTTGTCTCAAATTCGTCTCTGTTTGGGCGGCCATTGTTGTTGTCATGACGTCACACCTCGCAGAGCGCCCAAGGTTTTGGCTTGGGCGCTCGGTGGCAACTCGAACGGCCCGCCCGAGTCGCGCACAGGCGTTTGAGAGAGAGTTTGAGCGGCTCGCACCACTCAAATTCTTCCTCTCAAACTCAACCCAGGTGTAGGTCTCACGGCCTCGTGTAGCTTCCTCTGCACGCACACAGACACGCAAGCACACGCAACACAAACACACCTACACGCACACACACACACAAGCACACGCAACACACACACACGCAAGCACACGCAACACAAACACACCTGCACGCACACACACACACAAGCACACGCAACACACACACACACGCAAGCACACGCAACACAAACACACCTGCACGCATACGTACACGTAAGCACACGCAACACACACACACACACACGCAAGCACACGCAACACAAACACACCTGCACGCATACGTACACGTAAGCACACGCAACACACACACACGCAAGCACACGCAACACAAAACACACCTGCACGTACACACACACACACACACACATACGCAAGCACACGCAACACAACACACCTGCACGCACACACACGCAAGCACACGCACTCCTCTTTCTGAAAGCTTCATGACCTTGACCAACTGTCGGCTTATCGAGAGAGAGAGAGAGAGAGAAAAGGAGAGAGAGAGAGAGAGAGAGGAGAGAGAGAGAGAGAGAGAGAGAGAGAGAGAGAGAGGAGAGAGAGAGAGAGAGAGAGAGAGAGAGAGAGAGAGAGAGAGAGAGAGAGAGAGAGAGAGAGAGAGAGAGAGAAAAAAAAAAGCGAGAGAGAGCGAGAAGGAGGGGGGAGATAGAGGAGCGAGAAATAGAGAAGGAGCAGAGAGAGAGAGAGAGAGAGAGAGGAGAGAGAGAGAGAGAGAGAGAGAGAGAGAGAGAGAGGAGAAGAAGGAGGAGAGAGGAGAGAGAGAGAGAGAGAGAGAGAGAGAGTAGAGAGAGATGAGAGAGAGAGAGAGAGAGTGTATCATCACTGACTTGATGATGAGAGATGAGCTGGTATCATCTTTCAGTGGCACATACACATTAGTAATGATGCTATAATTCGTAAAAATTTGGCGTGGGACATCTATTGCAGCTGGCGTATACTGTATGTCGGTAGGCTTAGCACTACAACTGTCCATGGGAAAGAAATGTTTCATGTGAAACACGAGGCAAAGTATCCGTACGCAAAGTGTCCGTAGGCAAAGTGTCCGTAGGCAAAGTGTCCGTAGGCAAAGTGTCCGTAGGCAAATTGTCCGTAGGCAAAGTGTCCATAGGCAAAGTGTCCGTAGGCAAAGTGTCCATAGGCAAATTGTCCGGTAGGCAAAATGTCCGGTAGGCAAACTGTCCGTCCGTAGGCAAACTGTCCGGTAGGCAAATTGTCCGTAGGCAAATTGTCCGTAGGCAAACTGTCCGTAGGCAAACTGTCCGGCCACGCTGATACTCGATAGTGTAGTTGTTGCACGCTCGTTTCACAACCGAGAAATCCCAGGTTCGATCCCCTTGCAAAGCGGAGAAAGATGGGACTCATTACCCATAGAAAACTAATGTTTGGTAAATTTTTCCCAGCGTCCTATCTCTCCCGTGTTTACTGCGTGATAAGGAAGGGTACGCAGCTGTCCTTCCATAAGTGCTCAGTTAATCCTAGATAGATATATCTGAGATAGGTAGTGCGCCTTTTCTCTCTCTTATATTTCCTCTTATATATGCGGATTGAAGTGAGTTTTACCCGAAGTTAGCAATACCTGATATATTTGTTGGCGAGTTTTAGCCAACGCTGACAATACATGCAATATTTTTTCAGGTGACATTTTCTTTACTGACAGTGAAATAATTATTCTAGGGTAACTATGTAACGCGAGAAATTACATTAATAGGGGAAGAGATGAAATAACACATAAGTATCAATAAGCTAACGAGGAATTTTCCTCCACGCCTCATTCCTGAATCACTGGTTAGGCTTATATTTTAAGCCAGTAGTAATTAGACACGTAGCGAAACGAGGTGAGAACGGGGATTCTAGGTTAGGATAATTGTAGAAGCAGCTCGACGTTCATTGAGTTAAGTCGCCTGTGGGGAGGTGATATTCTCGCCCTTGGTAAAGGTATGTTATGAAATGTTTGTTAACTAGAGATGTAGACATGACTTACTGGTGATTCCTTTTGTTGACCAGGACTAATAAAGTGTATTACTTAGGGTCCCAAGGTAGGATGCTGTTGGCGGACCAGGGGGCCAAGCGCTCACAAATTAGCAGAGGGGGCAACTACAACATGTCACAGCCAGCCGTGTGAGGACAAGGAGAAAGAAGGAAATAGAAAAATAGGTGAGAGGGAAACAGTTGGAAGTGGGATAGACTACGTATACATTATATTAGGATAACGACTTGAGCATTACATGTGCGTATCGTTAAGGGGTAACAGTGCGACTGAAGTTACCAGAGATACTACACTAGATCAGGATGACGACTTGAGCATTACATGTGCGTATCGTTAATGTGGTGACAGTGCAACCGAAGTTACCAAAGATAGTAAACTATATTAGGATAACGACTTGAGCATTTTGCGTGCGTATCGCTAGGAGGGAAGGAAGACTTAATATTAAGATAACTTGTGAATGTATAATAATTACCAAGTGAGACAGTAAAGAGTTAAATATATTATAATTAGAAATATATTAACGCGTTGTCATTCAGTTTCCAACCAGTACTTACATATTTTCTTAAATCTTTTATTTTTGTTCATTCATATATTTTTCCCACTTAATGTGGGTGGTGGCAGCGGAGTAACCAGGACTGTAGAGTACACTCCAAGGTGGGCACTACATTATGGTGATAAATGGTGTAGATGGTCAAAATGACCACTACATAATGGTGACAGCGGTTTGGATCCATTCGATGGATCCACGTACCCACGTGCTAACTAACGCCTTGTTAGTTGTTGGTTTTTTCAAGTGCCAGTTACCTAGTGATCACATACTGTACAGTATGGTGTGTACAGAGTATAGGTGTACATATAGGTGTATAGAGTAGCGTTAGTGACTATGACTAGTTCGCTCAGGCTGGGGAAGTAGATGATACTAACGTAACAGTAGGCCCGGGTTACCCACATGTTAACATAGACGCTGATCAAGACATTAGTGATGGCCTGGAAAAGCCGAAGCGGAGTAGTGAAAGGGTGCAACAAGAAACATGCACACCTCCGACACACTGTTGAACATGAAAGTGATATGGGTAGCGCGTATGCAGTGTGTTTATGGGTGATGTAGGATGCGTGAAGGTAGTGTGGATGTGGGTGATGTGACACTACATCCACGTGTGGATGCAGTGTGGAACGATGCCGAGTGGAAGTGGATAGTGATGTGTGTGGAAGTGGATGGATGATGAATGTGTGGATAGGGGGCTTGTATTCCACACTTAACACTAATGTAGGGCAGGATGTCATGTAAAAGGTGCGGTAAGGTTAGGTTACCGTACCTTACGGTTAGATTAACATTAGGATAGAGGTAACAGCTCATGTAAAACTAGATAGACGCCCTACAAGTAAGCAACTTTACGGGTTGTCGTGGCAGTAATGGCCACCTTAGAAAATTTGCTTTAGAGTGGTAGTAATGGAGGAGGAATTTGTACACTAACACCATCATGAGAGAGGAGGCCAGTGAAGAGATACGTGCTTATTATAATGACAGAAGTGTTAATCTCTCGTGAGAAAGAGATTAACTTTCACCACTTTCTCTCGTGAGAGAGAGAAAGAGAGAGAGATGAAGGTCCCCTAGAAAGAATGTAAAGGTTAGAAATTCTTGCTTTAGAGGGTGCACACAGATTGCACTGAACACTAAACCCGCTAGGTTGTCGTTAGACCCAAGGATGTGCTTGGCTCTGAGCTTCGCTCGTTGGGTGATAGACGCAGGAGTATGTATGCCTCGCAAAGGAGGTGAGCCTTATCCCAAGTATTGAGGGTATGGAGTAAATCCAGTCGTGATTTCTCCCTACGCACCTACGCCCAGGATTGGTGGGGTAAAAGAAAATAACCATTACAGACTAGAGGGACGAGTCCAGTCGCGACTCTATAGGGCTTCGGCCTTGACAAATAAGAGAAAGTGAGAAGGTTCTCATTTCAAGGGAGTGAAGGCATTACATTAAATACGTATCCCCCAAACTGGTTAAATCTGCTCTTGGTGAGGGAAGTGATAAGTTAAGAATCCATTTTGTTGTAAATTTGTTGGAAGAATTGGAAAATGCAGGATGAGAATATTTGTTTGTAAGTGATAGAAGATCCTAAGAAGATTTATATGAAATTATGTGTGATGTATATGATCTTTTTTTTTTATTTTTAGTTAGATATCCGGTAGGATGCTTGATGAAGGACTGTGGCATAAGGATTTTTTTTTTGGGGGGGGAAGAAGCTATGTAACGCGATAAATTACATTAATAGTGGAAGAGATGAAATAACACATAAGTATCAATAAGCTAACGAGGAATTTTCCTCCACGCCTCATTCCTGAATCACTGGTTAGGCTTATATTTTAAGCCAGTAGTAATTAGACACGTAGCGAAACGAGGTGAGAACGGGGATTCTAGGTTAGGATAATTGTAAAAGCAGCTCGACGTTCATTGAGTTAAGTCGCCTGTGGGGAGGTGATATTCTCGCCCTTGGTAAAGGTATGTTATGAAATGTTTGTTAACTAGAGATGTAGACATGACTTACTGGTGATTCCTTTTGTTGACCAGGACTAATAAAGTGTATTACATAGGGTCCCAAGGTAGGATGCTGTTGGCGGACCAGGGGGCCAAGCGCTCACAAATTAGCAGAGGGGGCAACTACAACATGTCACAGCCAGCCGTGTGAGGACAAGGAGAAAGAAGGAAATAGAAAAATAAGTGAGAGGGAAACAGTTGGAAGTGGGATAGACTACGTATACATTATATTAGGATAACGACTTGAGCATTACATGTGCGTATCGTTAAGGGGTAACAGTGCGACTGAAACACTTGAAACACTTGAAACACTTTAATATGCTTACCATACATAATACATACGTTAATAAAGTTATATAACATAATTTGTGTAAGCAGCCCATACGAAGCCATACGGCTATTCGGGCAGCATCTCTGTAGTTTACAAACAAGTTTATCTAGGACGTCAGTAGCAATTACATAAAAGAAGAAGAAAAAAGAAAAAAAAGAAAAAGAAAAACCAGTTACCAGAGATAGTACACTAGATCAGGATGACGACTTGAGCATTACATGTGCGTATCGTTAATGTGGTGACAGTGCAACCGAAGTTACCAAAGATAGTAAACTATATTAGGATAACGACTTGAGCATTTCGCGTGCGTATCGCTAGGAGGGAAGGAAGACTTAATATTAAGATAACTTGTGAATGTATAATAATTACCAAGTGAGACAGTAAAGAGTTAAATATATTATAATTAGAAATATATTAACGTGTTGTCATTCAGTTTCCAACCAGTACTTACATATTTTCTTAAATCTTTTATTTTTGTTCATTCATATATTTTTCCCACTTAATGTGGGTGGTGGCAGCGGAGTAACCAGGACTGTAGAGTACACTCCCAAGGTGGGCACTACATAATGGTGATAACGGTGTAGATGGTACAAAATGACCACTACAACTATAAGAAATTATAAGTGTGCAAAATGTCCCCCAATTTTATGCTTCATTGCATGTTTGGCTGGTACCTTGCTCATCATGTTTCACTTCTAGTTGTGATTTTATCTATTTTCTGCCCACTTTCCTGCTTGTGCGGCTCCTCTTTCACTTATCGTTATGATTTTGACTATTTTTTGCTCAGTATTTTCCTGGGGTTGCTTCCAGTACTTCAATATATATGCATTAAAGGAGATTGTAATCCTTTTTTGGGTTGCAATTTAATTATGTGTTTTCAGAGGCAGCTTGTTCTCTTTTCCCCTCTTCAACGTTATATAGTTTTGTGAAGCTGCAGTTTATTGGTGACCTGCCTATGTATGCTACCTGGCAAGTATTTACTTTGCCCACTGATAAAGTTCAAGTCCCTTTCTGCCTTTGTAGTACGTGAGGGCACGTTCGTTTTCTCAAGGTGTAGAGGAATGTAATGGTGGTGAGTGGTAACTCTTTATATAGTATATGGCAACTCTGACCACAGCTAGCCGACGAGCTTGCTTGTCTGGGGCAGGTGAGATCACCACGCTCTACCTCTCTCTTACTTACTCCCGGGCCGGAACCCACAAAGCACTTACCACCTTTTTTTTGGTGGGAAGTCCGACTTCGGTGGTAACTCGAGCCCACAGCGCGGCTAGGTCATAGATTTGGTGGTGAACGTGCACTCTGGCCAACGACTGCTCGGTATTAGGAGAGGTAGGAAATCTCAAGGCTCGCTTATTATTGCCTGGTATGCTATGAAATATAATATTTATAGGTGATTGTAGAAATATAATTGCATTTGGATGGTTATTATTCATATATATGAGTAAAGAGATGAAATACAAGCAAGGGTCTCATCCACGGCTGGAATCGCGGCCGCGGCGACAGCAGTAGCAGCATGAAGCCTGTGAGGTCGATATCAACACCAAGGGAGATCTCTTTGATAATATTTAATAGGTGTGCGAGAACCCATTGAGGAATCCTTTGATCCCTGGTGATATCCTATGGTGCTATCACTGGCGTGGGAGCTAGCCTGACTTCTTCAGGAAGGGACAGGTACAGCTGATAACGGGGTGTTGTGAGGGCGGCGGAACAGGAGATCGGCCGCTGCCCGCTACTCCGCCAGCGGAGATCTCCGTGGTAATTATTTAGTAGGAGAGCGAGGACCCTTTGAGGAATTCTATGATCATTAGTGATATCCCATGGTGCTATCACAGGCGTGGGAGCTGACCTGTCTTCTTCAGGTGAGGCGGATGACGGCGGGTTTTGAGAGAGGTGGCGGCGGGGCAGGCCGCCCGTCCCTCCGTAACGATAGGTTGGGCAGGGTTAAACGTCTTATTACTCGTTATTATACAGCTTTGTGATTATGGTGAGATTTTATATACACGTGTCATTATCTAAATCAATGTAGCACCGTGTGTTACCTTAAATAAGGATGATTTAAAGTTGTTATGATGAGGTGACTGGCGGGGCAGTGAGTGACGGAGAAACATTCTTGCCGCGGGGCCACCCCATAACACAAATATTAACCAATTTAACCCACATACACACCTTCTCCCACTAAACCACTAGCAACACAGGTTCCTTCCTCATATATGTTACTATCTGATACATTAAAACTCCTTAAAACGCAAGCATTCCAAATAAAACGAGAATTAGTTTGAGATTACGGGGCAGGCTCGGCAGAGAGAAGGAGGGAGAAGGCAGTCTGGCATGCCATTCTTGCCCGGAAATATGTCTCGCTGGCTTGTGATTGGTCGAGATGTTTTAAAAACAGTTTGTCATTAGCTGGTGACGGATGACGCCTTAGCCGGTAAGGGCCTTCCTACCCGTTTACTACCTACCGAGGGAGGCTTGCTGGGTTCTTAGTTAGGACAGGTAGTATCTAGGTAGTGGGAGAGCAGGTCGATGCTGGTGATACCACCTCCGTTGCTGGGTCCACGGCCGGGACTCCCCACTGAAGTTCGGGCCGGGACTCCCCAACTTAACGTGTACAAAATATAGACATACACTTCTACATGTGTATAGTATCCTTCCCCTGCATCAATACATCATCTACGGTAGAAGGTATCCTATCACTCAACGGGCACGCCCATAAGGGTGTGATTGAACTACACCACGTGTCCTCCTACCCACTCGCACTCACGTGGCCCGCTACCAACCTTGGCTGCCCTACTGTTCACATGGTACTTCCCTCTGCACCTTCATGGACGCTTTACCTGCATGTGACACCTGCCTGTCGTGCTCTGATTTTTACCCCCCCTGTGCAACGCCGGGGTTTTGAGGGCGTCGTGTGTAGCGTCGGTCTTTGATTAAAACGTAACTGTCAATTGTCAAACCTGTCTGGTACCGAGACCAGCACAGGGCTCTGTCACGCCGGACTAGAACCCTCCTGAGGAGAGACAAGGAGAGGTATGTCAGGAGTCTCGCTGAGGATGTCGAGGGTCATTTGAACGCTAATGACCTCCGACCCGCCTACCAAGCCATGAAGAAGCTCCGTTCCAAGTCTCCTTCTCGGGCGAGTGCTATTCGAACAGCAGATGGGCGCCTCGTGTCGGACATGGATGGGCAGATGGCTCGTTGGGCTGAGTACTTTGGGCAGTTGTTCACGGTGGACCCTCCAACTGAGCAGCTTCACACCACTGGGTTACAGGCAGTGGATGCCGATCCTCCCATTGACGAAACCGCACCCTCTCTTGACGAAGTCAGAGAGGCTGTAGCAAAGTTGAAGGGTGGAAAGGCAGCTGGTGTTTGTAATATCAGTGCGGAGCTCCTCAAAGCTGGGGGTGAGGCCATGATCCGCGGGTTGCATGCTGTCCTGACTGCCGTGTGGCAATCAGGTACCATTCCTCCTGACTGGAAAAGGGGGCTGGTCGTCCCTACCTGGAAAGGGAAAGGGGACCGTCAGGACTGCAGCAATTACCGCGGTATTACACTGCTCAGCGTACCAGGCAAGGTGCTTGCCCATCTATTGCTGACACGAATTCGTGTCAATTCGCAGTCATCTGGTGAAGCATCAGAGACCTCAGCAGTCTGGGTTCACGCCTGGTAAGTCAACAACGGACCGTATCCTAGCGCTTCGTGTCCTGGTGGAACGCCGACGTGAGTTTCGACAGGGGATGCTTGCAGCCTATGTTGATCTCAAGAAGGCGTTTGACTCAGTGCATCGTGAGTCACTCTGGGATCTTCTGCGACTTCGAGGGATTCCTGCAAGGACTATTGGTTTGATAACTGGTCTGTATTCTGGGACTGAGAGTGCTGTGAAGTGTGGGGCAGGTGTATCCAGCTTCTTTCCTGTGAATACAGGAGTGAGGCAAGGGTGCGTCCTTGCCCCATCACTTTTCAACGCTTGTATGGACTGGGTATTGGACAAGGTTGTAGATCAAAGTGATTGTGGAGCATCCATCGGCAACACCAAGATCACTGATCTTGTTTTTGCCGATGATGCAGTAATCTTTGCTGAGTCGCTGGAGGTCCTGGTGATGGCTCTCGAGGCGCTGCACGAGGAGGCAAAGCCTTTGGGACTTGAGGTCTCCTGGCTCAAGACCAAGGTCCAGGTATTTGGAGACTTAATAGATGAAGCAGTACAGTCTGTTCATGCGTGTGGTGAGGACATTAAGATCTTGGAAAGTTTTACATACCTTGGTAGCGCAGTTCATAATGACGGCGGGTCACGTCAAGAAGTCTTACGGCGGATTGGCATAGCCCACGGTGTTATGGACTCGCTCAGCGGGAGTATTTGGCGTTGTCGGTACCTGTGCAGGAGGACAAAGATCAGGATCTTCAAATCGCTTGTGATCCCTGTCTTACTCTATGGTTGTGAGACATGGACACTAAATAGTGACTTGAAGAGACGAATCAATGCCTTTGGTAATAAGTGTCTTCGCAGAATCATGGGGTATCGCTGGGATGAGTACGTGTCAAATCAGCGATTGCACCGTGAGACTGAATCGAGGCCTATTACCTGCATAGTCCGTCAGCGCCAACTTCGGCTATATGGGCATGTGGCACGCTACCCTGAAACCGATCCTTCCCATCGGGTTGTATCTGTAAGAGACAATCCGGCGTGGAGGAGGCCAAGGGGGCGCCCACAAGGCTCTTGGCTGGGGCAAGTTGATGCTTCTTGTCGAGAGCTGCTTGGTATGGGAAAGGAGCCTGCATGGGAACTCGCGCGTGGTGACCCCCGAGAGTGGCGTCGTAGGGTGGGCGAGGCAACGCGCCCCCCGGCGTATGCCCCCAATGATTGATGATTGATTGTAAATTAAGGTTGAAGTCTTGCTGCCACCACCCCGATTATAAGGCCGGGGAACCTTCAATCTACATTTGAAATAAAACTTATGATTTCTCTTTTGTATAACAATTTATATCCAACCGAGATTAAGGCACAAGGTTTATTTAACAACCAATCATTCCCCACAACACCCTTCCGGCCAACCTCATTTCTGTGCAACCCCACTTGGTCGAGCTTTTGGCATGGACAACGCAGCTCTATATACAAGACTTAAATCACAACATTTTACCGGGTGATCAATCACAAAGGGATTCATCTATATCCTATATAAAACATACGTATTTTATGAGAATAGCTAAGGTATGAGGTAATTATGAGGGAGGGGGAACAACTATGTGGTATGTGAGGGTTATGACGTTGGGGGTTACATACGCGACCGCTTATCTCTTGGCTTATTAGGTATGTGTGGGCAGATGGAGGACGGAAATGACTGTCCAGAAACATTGGACGTTTAGGAAGGCTATAATATAAATATTTTGATCCTCGGATAGCAACATATTGTGTTTCATCTTGAGAAGCTGAAGGATTTGATAATGTGCCCATGAGTAAGCGGTCTCAAATCGGTTTGATGTGCTTTGTGCTCGCGAGGACCCTGTAGAACAGTGGGATACCTTCAAACGTGAAACTCTCATCGCTGCCAATAAGTCTATTGGGGAGCGCCCGAGGTCAAGGCGTGGTTTGGTCTCGACGGAGACGCTGGAGAATATCAAGGAGAGTCGCGCTGCCAGGCTTGCTGGGAACCAGGACAAGTACACGGCTCTGTCACCCAGGATTAGAACCCACCTGGGCCGGCATTTTCGAACGCTGCTAAGATGTTCCTAGGGGAGTAAGAACATCTTAGCGGAGGTTGGACATTTTCGAAAGCGAAGTCGTGCATAGCTAAGGACGGTGGAGCGTCTCCATATTGTCTTAAGTAATGATAAAATATATCTAAATGTGGTATTAAGAGGCAAAACATTTTATAAACTGATTTCTGTATAGTTTAATATATTTTAGTATATGTTTAGGTGTATATCGTTATATTTTGGTAGTGTTTTGGTGTATAATGGTATGCGTTTAGGTGTATTTCGCTATATTTCCATAAATTTGGGTATGTGTTTAGGTGTATGTTCTGTTGATGTTTATATTTCCCACCACAGACAGACTAAATTCGCGCGCACTGATTGGTTGAAGCGGAGGAGGTGGAGGTAAGAAGGGTTGGCCTTACACGAACCTAAGATAAAACAATGTTCGAAAATGCTTCGTAAGTAGACTTCTTAGGCCGGTGTAGCTAAGATGTTCTTAATACGCTAAGAAGAAGTAGCTACGAGCCCCTATGAAAATGCGCCCCCTGGGGGAGAAACACTGAGAGGTATTTCAGGAGTCTCGCTGAGGGAGTTGGGGGCCATTTGAACGCTAATGATCTCCGAGCCCTGAAGAAGCTCCGTTCCAAGTTTACATCTCGGGCGAGTGCTATCCAAGCAGCAGATGGGCGCCTCGTGTCGGACTTGGATTGGCAGATGGCTCGTTGAGCTAAGGGTCAGTTGCAAGAAGGTCTCGTCGTGTGCCATATGGGGACCCGGCGTTGTAATGCCCAACGGCTCAGTTTCAAGAACAGCGTGTTTTCACCGCCATCGTGTGCCCGATCGGGAAAATAATCATCGGGCGGTACCACCATACCAACCAGATAATTCACTGGGGAACATAGAATTTGGTGTTTGAGATATTAGACCTTTTTATTGGTAAATTTAGGTTGCTGATTATAAATAAGCCATAACATTTTCTCCATCAGCTCTGGTTACTGAGATATGATATACTAATTGTTATGCTCTTTTTCGGGCATAACCACCTCCAGTCCTCCACCGCAGGGACGGGGAGCACATTTCGAGGAAAGGAGTTCAGATCTTGTCTGAATCCCTTGAAAGGGAGGTAGGTGCACTGCAGGCTTTTTTAAGATAGAGAACCGGGGAGTAGACACTGGGATCGAGGTAAGGGAAACTTGCAACACTAGGATGAGTTTCAGAAGACAGGGAACTAAAGTGATTCGTAAGAAGAGAGAGAGGAGGGGTTTAGTTAAAGATAAAGGGAAAATGGACAAAAATAAGAGGAGTTGCTTGAAGGTCTACTATACAAACTGTATGAGTATTTTAAACAAGATTGGTTTCCTGAGAGGAATAAATAGTGTAGAGGATTTTGATATAATAGCATTAACAGAAACATGGTTGGATATGTCAGGAAAGTTATTTGATCCGGAAGTCGATATAGCTGGGTATAAGTTATTTCACAAGGACAGAGTTGGCAAGCGAGATGGAGGAGTCACGCTTAATGCAAGAGATGCATTGCAGTGTTGTGTTAATAATGTTATAAAAACAGATGCCAGCATAGAGTCTATATGGGTAGAGGATACGGAGGGAACTGAGAAAATGGTTTTGGGTGTAGTGTATAGGCCTCCAAACTTATGTAAAGAGGATTCAGCTCCTGTATGGGAAGAAATAAACAAGGCCTGCAGATATAATCGACTATGCGTGTTGGGAGATTTTAATCTTAGGAAAATAGACTGGGATTTACTCATAGGTGGCAGCGACGCAGATTAATTGTTAAATATAATCCAGGATAACTTCCTAAGTCAAGCAACCAAGGAGCATACAAGAGGAGATAATATTCTAGATCTATTGCTGACAAATAAGGACGATTTAGTTACAGATGTGGAGGTCGGTGGAAAGTTAGATAATAGCGACCATTATGAGATCAGATTTAGCTTAAAATGGAAAGTTGGTAAATTAAGTGGCAAAAAACATAGAATACCTAATTTCAGAAAGGCCAATTATACAGGTATAAGAAGACACCTGGAGGTTATTAATAAGAGGTGTGGGATGGAGGGGAAGAAATTTTCCCAGGGTAGGGACAGGGCGATGACAGCTGGCAAGGCCAATTATGAAGGATTAGGAAGGCAACTGGAGGTAATTAGAGCGGTTAGACATGGAAGTGAGGTCGGGGCTTAGGAGATAATTAGAGCGGTTAGACATGGAAGTGAGATCGGGGCTGAGGAGGTAATTAGAGCGGTTAGACATGGAAGTGAGGTCGGGGCTGAGGGGGATTATACCATATTTGTAAGGAATATAATTGGCGGACAGAAAAAAATATTCCTTATAGGGAAATAAGGTCCAGAAAGAGTGATCCAAAATGGATGACCACTAATTTAAAACACAATATTGGAGTAAAAAGAAACATTTATTTAAGGTTCAAGGCAGGATTGGTAAGCAAAGAACAGTATAACGTGATGGCAAGGACAGTGAAGAAATTAACTCGAGTTGCTAAGAGCAATTATAAGATTGAAGTAGCAGGACAGGCGAAAAATTACCCAAAGGGGTTCTATCACGTATATAAAACCAAGACAAGGGAATTAGTTGGGCCGTTAAGGTCAGGACAGGGCGAGGTCTTAAATATGGATGAGGATATTTGTCAAAGTCTAAATTATTATTTCTTAAGTGTTTTTACAGAGGAGGATACACAGACGATACCTGATAGTGAACAAATGTTCATAGGAAGCGATGAGGAGAAACTCAAAGATATTGTGATAACTAGGGAAATGGTGGAAGAGGGTATAGATAGAATGAATAATTTTAAATCGCCAGGACCAGATGAAGTGTATCCCAGGGTATTAAAGGAAATCAAGGAGGTTGTTAGTGAGTCGTTAGTGCACATTTTTAGGAAATCGGTTGAGATAGGCGATGTGCCATTATTGTGGAGGAAAGGAAATGTTGTTCCCATATTTAAGAAGGGAGACAGAGAACTAAAGTCAAATTATCGACCCGTAAGTCTAACGTCAGTGGTGGGTAAATTATTGGAATCTATTATTGCAAAAAACATGCGAGAGCACTTAGATAAACATAGTTTGATCAATGATTCACATCATTGATTGACCAAGGGTAGGTCATGTCTTACCAATTTATTGAGTTTTTATAGGAAAGTTTATGAGATGGCAGATAATGATAAGGATTATGATATAACATATCTGGACTTTAGTAAGGCATTTGGCAAAGTACCACACGAGTGACTCTTAAATAAGGTCATGGAATAGATGGGAAGGTTCTTCATTGGATCAGAGCTTGGCTAAGTAATAGGCAACAAAGGGTTACAATTAATGGTTCTAAATCTGAATGGGGACTGGTGACAAGTTGAGTTCCACAAGGGTCTGTTTTGGGTCCATTACTATTTTTTATTTACATCAACGACATGTCTAACGATATTACGATATTACGATAACGATATACAATGATATCAGCAAGTTTGCTGACGATACTAAGGTAGGTAGGATTATTGGATCACAGTCTGATGTAAACATATTGCAGGGAGACTTAGATAAACTTAACGAGTGGGCAGTCAGATAGCAGATGGAATTTAATATTGATAAGTGCAGCGTTATGAATGTTGGTAGAAAAAACCCTGGTACACCATAAGCAATGTATCGCTGAAGGATTCAGAAGGTGAAAAAGATCTTGGAGTGAGGGTGAGCCCAGACCTCCGACCTAGGAAACAATGTATTGAGAACAGAAATAGAGCTAATAGAGTATTAGGATTCATTAGCAGAAGTGTTAAAAGTAGAAGTGCGGAAGTTATTCTAAAGCTTTATCTGGCTCTAGTCAGGCCTCACCTAGACTATGCGGTTCAGTTTTGGTCTCCATATTACAGGATGGATAATTATAGCCTTGTTAGAAAAAGTGCAGAGAAGGATGACCAAACTGATACAAGGGATGCATAACTTTAGTTATGAGAAGAGATTGAAGTTATTCAAATTACACTCACTCGAGAGACGCAGAGTAAAGGGCGATCGGATAGAAGTTTTTAAGTGGATAAAGCGATTTATTAAAGGAGTGGTAGGAAAAGTTCTTACGGCTTTTAACCAGGGTAGAACAAGAAGTAACGGATTCAAGCTGGAAAAGCGTAGATTTAGAAAGGAAATAGGGAAAAACTGGTTCACAAATAGGGTGGTGAATGAGTGGAATGGTCTCAGTAGACAGGTAGTTAGTGCGGAGTCATTAGGGAGCTTTAAAGAGGGGCTGGATAGGTTCATGGATGGGGATGAAAGGTAGATGTAGGTAGTGTTACGTGACAGGAACTACCACGTGTAGGTCTCACGGCCTCCTGTAGCTTCCTTATTTTCTTATGTTCTTATGTTCTTATGCATACAACCGATCGGGCACAAGGATTGATGTCTACAATTCATTATAATTGCCTTTTTCAGTGTTAAAACTGTTTCCTACATGTATGATTTATTTACTTATGATCAAATTACAGCATATAATCAGATACTAGTCAAACAAGCATATAAAGTTATCATTGGTACACTGTTCATTTACTCAGACATCTCACAAAAGCCGCGATTCAAGTCCAGTCAAAATATGACCTGAACCCCTCTCACCACAAACAAATTGCAAGAAATGGTTTTATTGCATCATTTTGTTGTTTCAAGTGTAAATAACGATGCAACAAAAGTTTACCAAAATTGGGTTACCGAAAATGGGTCAAATTGGCGTCATGCTTGATGGCCGCCTCTGCCGCTAGAAACACCTAATATTCCAGTTAGGTAGGCGGTTAGCTCTTCCGTACATTGATGAGTGTTCATTTCAGTGAACAAGTGACTTTGGAGAAGCTTAAAAAACAATAACCCCATTATTCTGGGATCTCAAACAGAGTATAGGCGCAGCCATAATGTCGTGACGTCATCCTGCAATGACGTCAATTTGGTTGGTACATGCACTGAGTTAAGTTATTGTTTTCATTCAGCCATTCCAGATTTTAGATTTTACTAACATTAATTTATTTTGCATTTCAGAGCATGAGAAGATGGCAAGTCGAGGAAATTGTCCTTTATGTGGCAGTGAGATAGATGGTGAAACGGTGGTGATTGGTGAAAAGGGGGCTGAAGGAATCAACAAGGCCAGCATCGACAGAGGCGACAGTATCGTGGTAGTTGCTGGTACCGAGGTGCATAAAAGATGCAGAGTAAGCTATATTAACAAGAAGCAAATATACTTGTTCAAGAAAGCCAAGCTACAACCACCTCAACCTGTCAAAAGGGGTGCGCGTGTTTCTGTCGGACCGTTCAACAGTAAATCGCACTGTTTGTTCTGTGGCAATGAGATAATAAAATCACCCGGTAGTGCCGATTTTGATAAATTCAGCTGTGTCAAAACAGATTCATTCGTGGAGACAACCCTTTCACATTGTAAGGATCGTAATGATGACTGAGAATTCACTGTTCGTGGTAGAATAGAGTATTTCGGAAAGGACCTCCACGCTGCTGATTGTGTGTACCATCGGTCATGTGACATCAATTTTCGCACGAAACGGGCTATTCCTTTGCAGTACAGAGATGGTCCAACTGAAAAGAAGCCACTAAAGGTTGGAAGACCGAAGGACTCTGACCAAGAGCAAGCCTTCATCGGAATGTGCTCGTTCTTAGAAGAAAATGATGAGGAACAATTGACAGTGGATGATCTTGCTAAGAAAATTCTTATCCTCAAGCACTCTTTGAAGCAAAACAGGTCTTACGGAAGGCAGACAAAGCACAACTGATGCACGCTCTTAACCCGTAAAGCGCGGCTATGCCCATTTGGTCTCTCAATAAGAAAACGTGAGTATGCCCAATTGGGCGGCCGCCAAATTAAAAAAGGTGGGCTAATTTTTCGGCCGGTGAAATCTGGCAACTCTACTTTACCTGAGAATGATCCATGGGTCACACATAGCCTCAGTGACACAGGGACCAGCATGGAAGGTGAAGGTGCTGACAGGTCTCTCCCTATCGCGGGCAGAGAGATTTGAGAGGAAGACCCTTGCGGCCTGTTTTCTGTGAACGAGCTGTACCATGGATTCCATAAACCTCAACGCTCTTCATCTTGCAAGTACAATCATAGAATAACCACAAGACATTAGCAAAACATTTTTTTTTTAGCCGTTGCACAAATATATGGCGAATACATTGATACACATTCAAGTTTGATTAGCGACTTTAAGAATTCTGGCAAAAGTCCCGCGTACACAGAGATATTGTCACACAGGTATCCGCAGTTTACGGGTTAAAGCCCATGTCACAGCCATTTCGGATGAAGCGGTCCTGGAGACTGCTCCTGAAGCAGAACACAATGTCTTAGATGGAGGTTCCCTTCTTCGTCGGCTGAAGTGGTCTGATGGAAGGACCTACACCTCCATTGCCAACGACTATGCAGCATTCACTGTGAAACACTATAGCAAGGCTACGGTAGTCTTCGATGGTTACAGTGGTGGTCCAAGTACGAAGGACAATACACATCAGCGACAGGGACAAAATCGTGACGGTCATAAGGTGAATATCACTGAAACAACCAAATTCACTGGAAAGATGGAGGATTTCCTTTCCATTAACGAGAACAAACAGACACTGATCCATATGATTGCCGATCGCATAAAAATCAGAGGATGTCATGTGATACATGCTATGGGAGATGCTGCCTTGGACATTGTGAGGACAGCAGTATCAACGTCATCTGAAAAAACTACCACGCTCATAGGCGAGGACACGGATTTGTTAGTGCTACTGCTTCATTACGCATCTCCGAGCGATGGTACAAAGCTTTACTTCCGCTCAGATAAAGGGAGTCCTACTGTAGTGTATGACATAAAGGTCATAAAGCAGGTTCTAGGTAGCGAGATCTGTCAAAGTCTGCTGTTTCTGCATGCGTTCACAGGATGCGACACCACTTCCAGGATATTTGGAATTGGAAAGCAGTCTGCTCTGCAAAAGCTGATAAAAGGTGATCCAATCCTGAAAAGTTGTGCAAAGATCTTTAGTACTCCTGGACAAGACATGGATGTTATTGTAGACTCTGTGTGTGCACTCATGGTGTCTCTGTTCAATGGCAAACCTGGGGACAACCTATCTGCTGTCAGATACACCCATTTTTGCAAAAAAGTGAGTGCGGCCAAAAGCTTCGTGATGGCCCGAACGACTGCCTCCAACATCTTCGGATACAAAGTATCATTCTCTGAGAAGCTATCTCCAGGTAATGCAATGGTTGGGCAAGGGTGAGGATATTGACGTCACAAAATGGGGGTGGAGCCTACAAATCAACAGAGTAGTTCCAGTGATGACGGACACTGCACCCGCACCAGAAACACTCCTGAAAATGATTCGCTGCAGCTGTTTCGGTGTTTGCAACACACACCGTTGTACTTGCCGAAAGCATGGACTAGACTGTTCTCAAGCATGTGGACAATGCCAAAATGGCCATTGTTACAACACGCGTCAATATTCAGTATCAGATGATGAAGGGG
Organism: Chionoecetes opilio; assembly: GCA_016584305.1. Lineage (NCBI taxonomy): Eukaryota > Metazoa > Arthropoda > Malacostraca > Decapoda > Majidae > Chionoecetes > Chionoecetes opilio. Next base: position 177,665 of record JACEEZ010020154.1, read on the forward strand.
AAATGTGAAGTATGGAAATATGAAGCATTGATCGCCATTTTTGTATGACGCCATTTTGACCCATATCCGGTAACCGAGTTTTGGTAAACTTTTGCTGTATTGTTGCTCACACATTAAAGAACAAATAAACACCATAAAACAATTTCTTGCAATTATTTTAGGGTTGTTGGCTACTTTGACTAGACTACACAGACTTCTTGCGGTTAGCTGCCCCAGGACAATCACTTTGAATAGACCAGCAGTAATCCGCCATCATGTGGGTATCCCAGTGTCCCCGGTATCTTTCTTCCATAGTTCTTAAATATTGGTGGAATCGTTCACCCTATTCTTCACTTAGGTCACCAAGGTTTTCTGGGAAACGATCCAAGTGGCTGTGGAGGTAATGCACTTTGATACTGATGTTACAGCCAAGTTGACGCAAAGAAGATAGCATTCTCTGCTCTAGTTCAGTGTAATTATCTGTTTTATAATTTCCAAGAAAATTCCTTACAACCATAGTGAACGAAGACTATGCATCTGCCTCAGCATTGTTCATTCAATCTTGAAAATGTGGATCTTTCATGAGTTTTCTGACTTGCAGCCCGTCAAAAATACCTGCCTTTAGCTTCTCCATGCTCACGCTGGAAATTTTCTGCACATGTAATCAAAGCAGCCCCCTTCTTTGTTCAGAGCCTTTACAAACAGTTTCATTAAACCTAGTTTGATGTGCAATAGTGGTAAAATGATCTTACCTCTGTCAACCAATGGTTCTGAAATTACATTCTTTTCTCCTACCACCATGTTTTCTCTCAGAGGCCATTGTTATCTCACCCAGTGTTCATCCTTAGATTTACTATCCCAGAGACAGATCAAGCAGGGATATAGGTGTATCCACTCTGCTGACCCAGGCTAAAATTCATCATCTTCAGATCCACACATATTAACCACTGGTTATACTGTTATGATATCTTCTGTATGACCAGGGCGATTGTTTTTTGCTTATCAGTCATCATAGTTGAGTGACCAATTGGGATTGATCCATATTTGTTGTCATTGTGTAGAAGCACACATTTAAAGCTCCGCTTAGAATTATCTATGAACAACCGCCATTCGTTTGGTACATATTTTGATATGCTCATTTTCATCAGCAAGCCTTGAACATCGTTGCAAAACACAAAATCACTCTCCTCCGAGAAGAACGGCAGTAAATCTATTTCTCTATTGCGATAGTATGTGATTTTGGTTCCCGGATAAAATAAGTAAATTTCTGCTAGTCTAGACGCCAACAATTTACCAATCAAAGATATTTAGCTCCCTAATGAGGTCATTGAGCTCCGGCTGACTAAAAACTTCTGCAACTGATGTGATTCCTACAAAATCACTGTCACTTTGCCCTTGATTATTGTCTATAGCTGTAGTATACGTTTCGTCTTCTTCAGGGAGTTCTTCCAGATGAATGAATGATCGGACAGGTATTTCATCTGAGTGTGCAACAGGTGTTTTGCCGAGTCTAGGTCAGGATGCGTCCATATATTCGTATTACGTCCATGAATGCCCTTTATATTAACCAGACAGAAGTAACCGTCTTTACTGTGGCTCCTCTGTTCTCTCCAGACCGTTGATATGCCAAATTTTACACACTGTCGAAGGTGCTCAACACAAATTTTACAGACAATGTGTGGAGCCCGTTTTATCTTGGTCCCCTTGTTTTATTTTGAAATAGCTTAAGTATGCCCTATTCACATAATCAGATATGGATTTTCTCTGTTCCATGAATATGTACTCTCCATCACAAATGTAGATTTGTAGATAAATCTGGATGATTCAAACACTTTCTTCGTGAGGAGGCCATGTTATCACCTGCAAGTGAGGAAAAAAAAAAGTAAGAAAATGGTGGAAGTAGATTTAAGAATAGACTACAGCAGTAATAGCAAATAACATGTATAGTACCTTGTAGCCTACTAGTACACCAAGAATAATTCAGATCACATTGCTCGATTTGCTAAAAAAGAATAATAATGGTCATTTGGAGGAAGAGCCTACCTCTTTGCATTCTTATGTATTCTGGGAAGAGAAATACAGCGTCCACCGAACAACAACCTTTCAGTCCCAAAGCCTGGAGCAGACTGACTCAGCGGGAAGAGGAGAGACGTCACCAAGGTGGCAAAATACTGTACAGCGAGTGTACACAGCGATGCTAATGAATTTACACGGAAGCACACGCTGTGACATGCTCATGCGAGGTACATTTATTTATAATTGCATTATCTCAAACACTAGAGTTGCTAGAAATAAATGAAGGGCATATTCTTATACAGTGGATTGATTATACCTAGGATCATGATATATCTTTTCCCCCATCGAATTATAATCGATGAGCACCATATATGATTAAATACTTTCATTGAACATCAATAAATTATAATCAATAAATTCAATAGGTGACACATTTTTGAGGAATAATGAACATTTTTACAAAATCAAAAAGGCAGCTAATTCATAGATTTCAGTTGCCGTTAACTCAAGACAGACGGACGTCCGCGCCACCTACTGGCAGCGACGGGCGTCCATCCACCCCTCACGACTACACGCTGTCATCCACCTTACCTGTGTCTTCCTGAAGAAGACTGATCAACTCCCACGCCTGTGATAGCATATTAGGGCATCGCCAGGGCTCATATGGTTCATCAGCAGTTCCTCGCAGTCCTAAACAACACCAATACCTGCTCAGTATTACCACAGTATATAAGGATACAAGTGAACAGCACTTTAACTATGAGTGAAAGTATGTGTTACATACTTTTATGCAGTTACCATTTGAAAATCATGATAAGTAATACGGCAAAGCATTACTGACTAAAATGATACAGAAACGCAAATGAATGGTAACCATGAGAGAGAGAGAGGAGAAGAGAGAGGAGGAGAGAGAGAGAGAGAGAGAGAGAGAGAAGAGAGAGAGAGAGAGGAGAGGAGAGAGAGGAGAGAGAGAGAGGAAGAGAGAGAGAGAGATGAGAAGAGAGAGAGAGAGAGGGGGGCCAGCGAGCGAGCGAGCCAGCTAGTATACAATATAACAACCTATATAATATATATATATATATATAATATATATATATTATATATATAATATATATATATATATATATATATATATCTTGACATTTCAGGGTGACAAAGACACTCGTCATTCTTGGGGTTGTTTATGCGCAACGTTTCGCCAAAAGACACTTGGCATAATCAGGGTAAAATAGTTAAAAAATGAATATACTATTCTGCTAAAAAGCAAACATCTAAAAGAATTTTTTTAAACAATAAAATAATCCTATATTATCTAAAAAATAATAAATAATAAATAAAATACAATTTATACTTAACGGACCTTGGTGTGTATGCTGTCTGAGTTGGCAGAGGACTGAATGAACAATAGTTTGCGGGTAACATTTCGGCTCGTGTGTGGCGATCGAAACGAGAGTCGGACAATCGAAACAGTGTGATAATCATTTGAGTATATGTAATTGGTATGAAGTGACTTGGTTATTAAGATCAGGGGACAAATGTTTGATGTGTATGGATTCTAATAATTTAGTGTCACTAGGGTAGTGTGCCTTGGATAGGATACTAAAGTCATTCATAGAAAAAGGGTGATCTAAATCATGTGAGTGTGTATACTCATCAGATATGTATCAGATATATATATATATATATATATATATATATCATCAGATATATAGATGTGTATACATCTATCAGATGACCGTCACAAATTGCGATTACACACGCAAAAACAGTAGTGTCATACCATTCCATACCATTCACATTTTATATCAGTTCATCTGATTATTATTTTACAATTAGCATGTATTCTGAATTTTAATGTGTGTTGTTCTCTTTTTAGAAAATGTCTACACAACACACCAAGCCAATGTTATATACACTCTTGAATATACTTACATTTGTGTTTTTACGAATTTGTTTTGGTTTAGCTACATATTATTCTGACCAGCTACTAGTGGAAACTGATAAATTTCCACTTTTACCTTGTAACTCTTGCTCGATAGAAACTCTAATGGATGACAGAAACTTGATAACCTATGTATAACTCTTCACATTAGAATACTATTATGTAACAGTTAAAGTTGCACCACAGTGCATTGCATTATTTACTTACATTCCTCAATTGAAGGAATTCTTCCGCACGTATTGTTGCATGACATTATCTACATACATTCCTCAATTAAAGGAATTATTACACACTTATCATTGCATGACATTATCTACATACATTCCTCATTTAAAGGAATTATTACGTACTTATCATTGCATGACATTATTTACTTACATTCCTCATTTAAAGGAATTTTTACGCACTTAATGTTGAAATACATAAATTAATTGCATGACATTGCTATGTATTAACATACATACTAACTCACTTATTGTTACAATACATTATTTACTTGCATAAAATACTAAAACACTTATTTGTTGCACAAGTTACACATTTTTACTTGACTGCATTCCCTACGTATTAAATGCATACATGCATTGCATTCACTATAGGAATGATTTACTTACGTTCTTCCTGTTGTACCACGATCACTACTTGAATGATAATCGGATTGTGTACTTACTAACGTACTAACCTAGGTAATATATGCATGACAAGCAGTTACTATATAACTCTTTACACATCTACATGATGTACGTGATGCACGCATCGCTATGAACTACATTCTGCTCACTTGTATTACCTATGTACAATTAACTACCTATATATCATTACTTACCTAAGAATTCCAACTCACAGAGAAATTACGAATGACTACTTGTCTTACTACAGACCTCAGAAAACATTGATTGATCACATATAACCTTATCTCTCATAACATTGTTTGCCAATGACGAATACAAATTCATTCAATTTCTCTGCCAGTCAGTTTTTACACTCGCTGATATCAAAATATTTTCTACAATAGCATTGAATTATTTTCATTTATGTGTGTTTTTTTTTGGCAAACTTGGATTTGCCCACACACAATGCAAACACAGCAGCAGCTCTACAGTCAGACGAGCCTTCGTCGTTACTTGACACATTCAGTTTGTTATTTTACGATTACTTGACGATTTAAGATTACGGTTTCATTACTTGAAATGATATTTTCAAAATTTTTCCCTGTAATTTTAACAGCTACTTTCGTTGACAATTGAGTTTGCTAGCTACCGTCTACGGTACACATACACTTGCTACACCTTACACTTGAAAATTATTATCAGCGTTATTTGCACATTGGGGGATTTACCCACGCAAAGTGCTGACACGTTTATATAATTTTACTCGGCCATGTCATTTTCTTATGTTGGAACATCATGTAATCCACTGTTTTCCCCATTATCATTTATTACAATTTCCTCATGATACTTGGAACTCAAGCGGCCCAACTTTCCATCTCTGCCCCCCCCAAATTCTTTGTAATTTTTTCTGTACATTTAGCTCAGATTTTACACACTTTTAACGATAGGAATTAAGCTTTGGGAACTTTAGAGTTTATAATGTATATATTATATGTATGTATATAGCCTTTTGTTAGGTGTACAGTTTCTTTGACCAATTTGTATTCCCCAGCAAATTCTTATGTGACTAATTTGAAGACAAATTATATAGCGGCCCGAGCAATGTCAGTCAGTTATCACTCCTAACATATATACTAACTTGCATAACTATTACTATTGAATTACAACTATTATCACACAAGTGTAACAAGTATTATAACTTCCATACAGGATATTTTCATACACTTAACATCAAAAGAAAATGTATATTTTTAGGATCATTATAAACATATAATTATATATAATTATATATATGCAATATATATATATATATTTATACGTATATCTTTCCTGCTATGTTTCTCCGTGAGAACCAGGAACACCTTGCAATCTCTTAGCTCGAACCAAGTAGGTCACAGAACAAATGTATAGCTATCAGCATTATGTTAGGATCAACGACACTTGTGACAGAGGCAAGAAGTGGACGGAAGACAGGAGAAGACGGGAGAAGGCCTCGGGACACACTAGCTACAACAGCTCATCCCACGAGCTCCATGTCACTCCCTGGTTGTGTTCAGAACATTAATTGTAATGGTTGTAACATCTCTACGCTCCTTATTGGACTTATAAATAAAATGTGTACAAACTGGAAGGGCCATTTTAACTCAACCCAGATAAGTCTCTACAAATATACCGACTTATACTATGGTGAGCGAACAACACCTCCCTTATTACAAGGGTGGCTGACAAAACTACCACTACTCATTCAGAGGGTGGTTAGTGGACAATTTCCACAACTGGAGTCCAGCGACAACTGGAGGTCCGCCTCATATGACATGACTCCAGGCCACATAGCGCCGGAATATTTGAATAGAGGTTTCGGCACTTTGGTCTTTGGCTCCTTTAAATGAATAGCCCTGATACAGGTACAAGTGAATATGCAGACATATACTTTATTGGGGGGAGAGTTATCTCCTGAATTTATTATATCCCCAGTATATTCATCACGAGTGTTACGAACGTGACAATACTCGCACACAAAACAACAAGAGGTAGTCAACCAAAAATTTGAATGTTTACAGACTAATATTTATTATTTTCTTTTGAAACCAAACAACAAACACAAGAGTGGATATTGAGAAGAATTCCCGGTTATTTTACCCAATCCTCAGACAGACGTTTCCCTCACTAGTCATTCTGACACAACACTAGTAAAACATATATTACAATAATAATCACACGGAGAAACAACGTAACAAAATTAACACCAGACATAAAACCCAAACTTAACACTAGAACTAAACGTTGCTCTCAGAAACTTACTTACAAACTACTACATACTGCTGGAGGAGGAGAGAGGACAAGTCACACACTCACGTGAACCACGAGTTCGGATAAAAGAGTCTGTCGCAGTGTTGGCTGAGCGAGTTTATATTGGGGTAAGAACACGTCCCGAAATCGTGTTCGAGGTCTCACCCACGATTAATAAAGCACGTAAGGAGTTAACAGGGTGGAATTTTCGAAACGTGAATACGTATATTCGAGCAATACCTCACATGACCCCCCATAAAGGAGGAGCTTTTCTGTAGGAAAATTTCCTGTTTTTAAACTCTAGACAAGCAGTCCGCTAGGAAATTAGCTCGACTACGTAGGTGTCTTATATCTAGATTATATCTCCGATTTTTATGTTTGAACCTCCTTAAAAACTGTATGGGGTGATGATCAGTGTACACTGTAATGAGATCACCTGTACAAAGATACACGGCAAAATGTTGTAATGCCAGGATAAGGGACACCAACTCCTTTCCTATAACCGAATAATTCTTTTGAGCGGGACTAAATTTCTTACTGAAGTAGGAAACAGGATGATTATCTTCAGAGTAGTCTTCTTGTAACAAGACATAAGAACATAAGAACATAAGAAAATAAGGAAGTTACATGAGGCCACAAGGACTACACGTGGTAGTTCCTGTCACCTAACACTACTAGTCCTGCAGCCAAATGGTGATTTAGGGGATGACCGTGCATTGGAGTCCACTCAAAGTTTTTTTTGTTGTTTATGATATTTTGTGACCTAATTATTCAGAATCTTGGTCATGCCACGCAGGCAGGTTAGGGGTATTTGAAATATTCAAAATGGCGGCCCAGATGACTGCCGAAAACTTGAAAAAACACAAAATAATCAAAACTTCATTACTTATTCACTTAAAAACATACTTTTTAGATATATTTATAGGTTTTGGCACCAAAGGAATATGATGGTATGTGTCCCAAAGGCATACGATGCATGCAAATACAAGATGACTGCCAAAATGGCCGTCACAAATATGAAAAACACTTAAATAGCCATTATTTTATTCTTATTTCACTTATAAATGTACTTTTTGGGTCTAATTGTAAGTTATGCTACCTAAGGAATATGATTGGATATGTCTCTCACCAATTGGATGTAGGAATAGTACTTTATACACATGTGATTTCACGCACTAGAAATAGTTCAGTCATCACTCAGGTCGACGTCATCCGCATCACTGTCCCCATCTTCTTCAGTAGTGCTGACCTTTTTTGTCCATCTGTTACAGCACTCTTCCATTCCGTGACACCCACAGAAGATGGTGCATGACATTTGAGCAGTTCCACTCATGCACCTAGCATTTGCACATGGCTGGTCAGTCGCACAACCACACCTGATCACTTTGAGAACATCCGGAGGTGTAAGTGCAACTCCTTCAGGCACAGTAATTGGTAGCAGTGATTTCGTAGTTTCATCTTTTTCCCAGCCAAAATCTGTTGGTAGTAGGTCAGGAGGTTTTTTTTCTAATGCTGCATTGCAGATGCACACTTGGTAATGTGCCGCTTCACATTTTGCTCAAACGCTTCGGATGTTGGGGGGAGGGATTTCAGCTTTGGTATGCTAGTCACTTTCCTCTTTCTGTGGTCGAGACGTATCCTCCCCACGCCCAGGCTCCGCGGGGATGGCCTGGGGGGAGTGGGGGGCTGGGTTGGAGTAGGGGGCCGGGGGGGATTGGGGGGCCGGGGGGAAGTGAGGGGCCGGAGGGGAGGGCAGCGCCTGATAACGGAGGGGTGAAGCAGGTGGGGAGACAGGCCCGCTCTCCAACCGCGGAGGAGAGGCCTCAACCGTCCCACTCCCCTCCACATGACTCACAGACAGGCGCACACCGTAATCTCCTTCCCACCGTGACCCAGGGGGAGAGGGAATGGGGGAGGTGCTACCCTCCCCACGTGCCCCACCAGGGAGGCTCACAACTCCCCCTATCTCTGAGGATGTGTCAGCGAGACCAGAAGGGCTGTCCGCCACCATGTGCACCACAGTGGAGTCATGCCCCTCCCGCGGCGTCGCCAGACAGAGAGCTGAAGAAACTCCTCCGTCCACATGTGGCAACTCCGGGCGGCGGGCAGCAGTGGCCCCCCAGCCTCGTCCGGCCCCACCACCATGGGGAGGGGGCGGCGGTGGGTACCTGCCGAAGTGGGGAAACCACGGTACCAGCATCGTGGTGGGGTGGCGGCGTAAAGGCGCTAGGGCCCGCCCGCGACGTACCAGCATAGCCACTTCCCACCTGAGCCGACACTGCGTTATGGGTGGACGGAGACCCGACCCCTTCTTGTGCCTCAACCAGGAGGAGGGCGGCAGCAACCTGCCCCCGTGGTGAAGCTGCAGCGCTGGGAGCGGCCAACAGCTGGGGCGGCAGGGGGGGGGGGGGGGGGGGGGGGCAGGGGAGACCGCCAACGCACGCCAGCCATGTCCTGACCAGGCTGTGTCGGCGCCGGGGTGAGGGCGGTGGCAGGTCCCACCTCCCTACTTGGCACCTCCTGGGGGGCGGCAGCGGCAGGCACAACCTGCGGCGGCGCCGGGGCGAGGGCGGTGGCAAGTCCCACCTCCCTACATGGCACCTCCAGGAGGGCGGCACACAGCTGATCCAGGAGTGACCGGTGCTCAGCCAGGGTCGTCTTCATACCCAACATCTCCTGGTTCGTACTCAACACCTCCCGGTTGACATTGATGCACAGGGAGTATATGGCTGTACCGACAGTGTACCGTCCAGGCCGCCCAGTCGCGTGGATGGGACGTGGCACACATCACCACACACCAAGGGCAGGTGTGAATCAGGAGGCGTCTCCTGCATAAGGTCCAGGATCGTTGAGATGTTGTCTGCCATGACCCTGGAGCACCTCCTCCTGATCCTGGATTCCTGTCGCTCCGGCAGGATCCTGTAGTAGGTGTCTCGTGCCTTCACGATGTCCACCTCACAGTAGTACTCACATACTAACTTCGTGAGGTCATCCTTGGGCATCTTCCTCCTCATGCTGGAGAGGAAGACCAACACATCATCCACAGCCGCCACCAGCCGGGAATCAGCCCCTCCTGCAGGAGTGGTGGATGGCGCAGTGGGCGCCATGGCAATCAAAGCACGCCACAAGCCATCATACGAGAGAGGACATAGGGCACACAATTGTTTGCGCGGACCGAGGGATGGTAAAAAATCACACCTCGACCGCAGCGATAACGAAAGGTCACGGCCGTCGCTTCACTACCACGATGCACCAAAGCAGGCACAACACAGTCCGTGTAAGTAGTATGTAGCTTTATAACATAACAGAGCTATAGTCACTGTAAGTGCAAAAACACAGTCCCCAATACACGTAGCACACACTTATGCATCGCTGGGTGTGACCGCCATGTCCGTAACACCGGAATATCCCGCCAAAACACCCAGAGACCCCGGAGCCTTACGACACACGTCTGCCCTGGAGCCAGTATCATATATATAATACTCCAAAACCCAAAATTATAGAATCCCGGTCCACAGTGTTGTCCTTCCATGCAGTAACTCCGGTTACAGGCAGCAAGCACACTTCCTCATCCTCCACTAGACTCAGTGACATTGCACTTGGGCGCTCCCGGCGAAGAGTCTCTCTGGAGATAAGGCTTGGGCATATTTACATGACAGAGGCGTTGGAGCTTCCTGCGGTCAGGGTTAGAAATAATGTAATTAACCTCACTTACTCTTTTAAGCACCTCATATGGCCCACTGTATTTAACCTGCAGGGGTCGCCCTTGAAATGGGAGGAGCACCAGGACTTTATCCCCCTCCTTAAATATCCCCTCAAGAGCGCGCTTGTCATACCATGTCTTCATTTTGTGATGGGAAGCTTTAAAATTTTGCCTGGCTACTTCCCAGCCTCTCCTGAGCTTACTTTTGAGGTCAATGATAGTCTTCAACAGTCCCAGGGAAGGCTCGTCATCCAACCACCGCTCCTTAACAACTTTCAGAGGACCTCTAACCTCATGACAGAAGATAAGCTCAAAAGGAGAATAGCCAAGAGACTCATTGGGCACCTCTCGAGTGGCGAACAAAACATAAGGGAGCCCCTGATCCCAATCTTTTTCATTTTTAGGCAACATTTCCTCAACATTACTTCAACCCAAACAATTCATTCCAACATCCCAAAACTTTTCAAGGTTAGATGATATCTTTCTAGGGCGCCCTGGCTCTGTGGATGGTATGCACTATAAGTTATTATCTGGTCAATACCCATCTCTCTGAGGGCTTGCTGGAAGGTGTGATTGGCAAAATTAGATCCCTGGTCTGATTGGATCTCCTTAGGCAGGCCAAAATGTGAAAAAAAATTCAATAACTCCCTCACCTAAGTTTTTGCGTGGATATTGCATAGGGGAATAGCTTCGGGATATCTAGTAGACATATCCATGAGAGTTAGTATGTAACTATACCCTGCAGAAGTATTAGGCAAGGGCCCTGTGAGGGGTCCTGACGTCCTTATCGTAGGCTTGGGGACGAGGGATACACCAAAGTAAATGTAGTTCCTTTAATACAGTGCACTTAAGGGAGTTTACAAAGGTTACGTGAGAGAGTATGATTACAAGTTTATGGCCCGAGGCAAACTGAATATTACTCGCGGCCTGCGGCAAGGAGTGAAGCTTAAGTTGCTGGTTAGGCGTTATACATGGCATAAGGAATACATGGAATGCAGTACATAGAATAGTATCCTACATCTCCCTCCCCCTGCCACGCTCATAGACCGCAGGTTCCTGAGCGTCCCGTTTGGCCTTGATACGGGGCGAACGGTGAGGCTAGACAGGCTGGGACGGCTCTTGTTCCGAGGAAGTGCCGTCGGTGGCCGGAGGGCTGTCGGGTTGGGGCGAAGTCGGGCGAAGGAAACGGCGGTTTCTCCACCAAACCCGGCCGCTGGGCATCCGGATGAGGTAATCGCGGGAGTTACCTATGCCCATAACTGTGCCAACCCTGTCCCACCGCTTTGTAGTCGGGTCCTGGATATGGACTACAGAACCCAGCGGTAGCGGTGCGAGAGGTTTGGCATGGGCGTCGTACCGTGCTGTAGCGTCGCGGAGACGAGTGGTGGCTCGACGGTCACAGCTCTCGGCCCTGACTTGCCACTGCTCCTGGAAGGCCCTGGGGTGAGCAGGAACGCAGGAACGAGGAGGGTGTCCGTAGAGAACCTGAGCCGGGGAGCGACCAGTGTGGTTTGGGGTGTTCCGGAGCTCGAGGAGACCCCTGTCGAACGCCTCACAGTCGAGATTTCCTGAGGGGGCCACCTTCTGGATGAGATGTTTGACCGATTTCACCGCGGACTCAGCGTGGCCATTCGACTGTGGGTAATGGGGCGACGACGTGTTGTGGCGGACTCCCCAACGCTCCAGGAAGTCAGCGAACTCCCGGCTGGCGAACTGCGGCCCGCCATCTGTGCGTAGACGAACTGGAACGCCTAAGTCGCGGAAGAGATGCTGGAAGTGACGGATGATTGCAGAAGTGGTGGTGTCCGAGCCACATGACACCACTACAGGCCATCCAGAGAGACGGTCGACGACCACTAAGGACGATTTCCCGGCTACGTTGAAAAGGTCCGCCGACACTGACTCAAAGGGCCTGGTGGGGTTGTCATCACAGCGTAGGGGCTCTTGCTGCTGACTGAGTTGCAGTACCTGGCATGGCTCGCAAGCGCGCACGACGTTCACGAGGTCCGAATCGATGCCAGGCCAGTACACCACTTGTCGTGTCCGGCGCTTGGTAGCCTCTGCACCGCGGTGACTATCGTGCAAACGGGTCAAGACACGACGGCGGAGGGCAGCTGGGACTACGACACGGGCGTCATACAGGACAAGGTCGTCTTCACTTTAGAGGTTGTCCCGTAGTTTCCAATACGGACGCAACACGTTGGGTAGAGTGTAGCGGTCTCTTGGAAATCCTGTCGTGATCCACTGAAGGAGCTCGGAGTAGGCAGGGTCCTCGCGGGCTGCGCGACGAAATTCATCCATTGCTACGTCGCTGGAGTGCCCGGAAGCGCCGTAGTCGACGTCGGTGGCCAGAGACTCTACTGCTCGTAGGGTGATGCTCCTGACGGAGAAGCTGGTTTCAGCGTCCAAGACGTTATCTTCGCCCGTCGGCTTGTTCACTGGAGAGCGAGAGAGGGCGTCCGGGATGCACAGCTCCTTGCCCGGACGCCAGGTCGCGGTGAAGATGAACACTGAAATCTTCTCCTTCAGACGCTGGAGACGAGGGTTGTCGATGGCATCCAAGGAGTAACTGTTGAGGATGGGGACCAAAGGGCGATGGTCAGTCACGAGGTCGAAGTGCTGGAGCCCCGCGAGGTAAAACCTGCACTTTATCATCGCCCACACTACTGCCAGTAACTCCAACTCGATGGTGGCGTAGCGGGTCTTGGCATCCATTAAGAAGCGTGAGCCACATTGGATGAGTCTGAACTGTCCTCCGCCGTGATCCTGTAGGAGAGCGTATATACCCAGACCGTATAGACGTGAGGCGTCTGTCTGCAGGACGGACGGGAGGGCTGGATCGAAGGAGGCGGGGACAGGTGGACTGGATAAGGCCTCCTTGACCTTCTGGAAGGCCTGGTCGTGGTCGGCCGTCCACACGAACATTCGCTTCGGACTCATCAATGGGCGGAAAGGAGCAGCAGCACAAGATATGTCGGGTGAGAACTCTGCCAGCTGGTTTGCCAGGCCCATGAATGACCGCAAGTCTGTCAGGTTGGCTGGCTTGGCAAAGTCCGTGATAGCCCGAACCTTTTCAGGATCTGCGGCGATGCTGTCATGGGAAAGCTGGTAGCCACAGAAGCAAACCTTTGGTGCGGCCAGAACAAACTTCTCGGCATTTAAGGTGATCCCGTGTGCTCTGCATCTGGCGAGGACTTCATTGACTCGACGGAGGTGTGCCGTGTAATCTTCGTCATAAAATAGGATGTCGTCTACCACCTTGACGCATTGCAGCACTCCCTGAAGCGCGATGTCGCCCTGTCGACAGAAGGCGTCTCCCGTGGCAGCGAAACCCATCGGGCCTCGGAGGTATCGGAAGCGGCCATAGGGAGTGATGAACGTTGTTAACGGCTGGTCTTCCTCGGCCAAAGGAATCTGCCGGTATCCGCATAAGGCGTCTATGGTGGTGAAGTACCTGGCCTGTGGGTGAACTCTACGTGTGGCTGCGAAAGGCGTAGGAGAAGGGTGGGCGGAACGTGAAACCTGGCCGTTGAGCCTTGACAGGTCCGTGGTGATCCGTACGCCGCCATTAGCCTTCGCCACGACGACCATGGGTTGGCACCAAGGGGATGGGTCGTCGCCAGCAGGTGCGATGACGCCTTGAAAAACCATAGAGTCCAGCTGAGCTTTCACCGGATCCTGGTAAGTTAGGGGAATGAGACGTGGAGTGTATATGGTGAAGGGCTGTGCGTCTTCCTTTAAGTGGATTTACATGGGTTTCAGCGGTGCATCCTTCGTCACCAACACGTCTACGAACTCCTTAAGGAAGTGTGCCTTGGCAGCTTCAGGGGACGTGGTGCTAAGGAGTGGAAGTGGCGGCGCTGCGACCTGGGGTGGGGAAGCTCCGGCACTTGTCTGTCCGCAGCTCTGCGTGCCACCCTCTGGTCTGACGCTCATTGACCTCCTTACCCTGTTGCCGCTCCTCCCGTCAGTCCTGATCTGCTCCGGGAAGTACTCATGCACTATACCCAAGTCTCGGCAATGCTCCCAGGACAACAGGGGCGTACTCAAGGAGCTTTGCACGTCAATCCAACCAGTGCAAAAAAGAGCGCCGTAGGACAGCTCAGCCTGGAAGGAGCCCATGGCGGCCGGCATTTTAGAGTCGTCAGCATTGTAGTAAGCCAATGTTGGGGGCGGGTCGAGGTCGGACTTGGAGAGGCCCAGGCTCCTTAGGTGCTGTGGGCCTATCACCGTGGAGTCCGCACCGGTGTCAGGTATCACCTCGAGGGTTCCCGACACTCCAGCGTGCCAGACGACAACACTGATGGTGGGAGAGGTCGTAGGTCTCTCACGTGCTGTCGACTTGACTCGCCTTACACTGCTGGCTTCATGCTTCGGAGGCCTGGGGTTTCCGAGGGGTGACTGGGCTCACACTACGTGAAAGGTGGAGCGTGGGTCTTTCCACGGTTTTGGATTCCTAGGCTTGGAAGGTTGCTGATGCCTGGGTTGCGAAGACCTGCACCTCTTTTCAAAATGCCCGTACCGGTTGCAGGCACTGCACTGGACATTCCGGGCTGGGCAACCCTCCGTGTGGGACCAATGGCCAGTTCTGCCACAACTGGTGCACGTTGCTTCTGTGGCAGATCAACCGTTGGGGCCATGCTGCTTTTCCCCACATTTATTACAGGAGGATGACGTGGTCGCGAATAGACGTGCCTCTGCCTTCGTTTTGTGGGCCGCCTTCTTCCCTTTCTTGTACTGGGATACAGCTCTTGCGGCTGGAGGGGCCCGTAATGCGGTAGCAGTTGACCTCGTAGCCTCGTGAGAGCGGCACGACGTCACCACGTCTCCGAGTGTGCAGGAGGCGTCCAGGGCGATGAGTTTCTGCACCAATTCTTCATCGTGGACGCCTGTGAGGATGCCGTGCTTGGTCCAAGCCTCCTCACAGGCGACGTCGTGGGCTTTACAGACGTCGATTTCCTCTCAGAGGCCCTTCAACCTGACAAAAAAGTCGGCAAAGGACTCGCCAGCAGCCTGCTTGCAACTGGAAAAATGCTCGTCGTCGTCGGGCCTCGTTGCTGGAATCATTGATGTGCTGTTTGAGGGTGTCAAGCACAGCGTCGACAGAAGAGGTAGAGTCTGGGGGCACTTGTAGAGGGTACTCCAGCACTCTCTGGGTCTCCAGCGATAAACACATCCTAAGCTGGATCAGTTGCTTGGGGCCGGGCAGGCTGGCTAAGTCCACCATTGTCGCATAATCCTTCCACCGTCGTCGCCACCCTCTGAAATTCTGGAAAGTGACATCAGGGGAGAGGGGGGGAGGGGGCTGAACAGCTGCTTTGGGTGCCGACGGGGCGGCTGAGGTGTTTGACGACCCAACCCCCGGTGTACTGGAACCCGGCACGGCCCCAGCCAGCAGTGCCGTGGGTGAAGGTGAAGAGAGGGCGCCGGGACTGGCAAGCCTCGACAGCAAGGCATCAAGCCGCGCAGCCTCCTCACGTCTCTGTTCCTCCCTCTCATCGCGAGCAGCTGCTTCCTCCGCCCTATGACGTGCCGCTTCTTCCTCGCGTTCGATGCGCGCCGCATCGTCTCGGTTCGTCATCCAAGTAAGAAGGCCGCACAGATCCATCTGCGGGGGCGGGGTTGATGTTTCTCGACTAGAAGGCGACGAGTCACCCGTTGCCATTTCCTCTTCTACCTCTCGCAAGGAACCCTTCTTTCCTTTTCCTTTCGGCATGTCTAGGCGTGCTGTAGTTCACTGACGTATGAACTGCGCCTTAACAACTCCACATAACCAGAATGAGTAAGGTTTGCGAGTCTGCTTCGCCTAGGTGTGTGCAGTATGTTAGGGTGCGTGCATTATAACGGGGTGCGTGCATGCGTTTGAGGTGGTGGTGGTGGTGGTGGTAGGGTGCCGCTGGGTGAGCCGCTAGGCTAGAGACAGCGTCACAGCGTGACGGCAGTGTCTGCGTGACTTTCGAACGAGGTGGGGGTGTTATGCTCCGCGCTCTTGTTTGCCGGACTCAAAGCCTCGTCAGTGCTGACCACAGTCAGTAACACACGTTCACGAAAGCCACAGACACTATACTACACCACTCGTAGCACCACACTATATCGCTGCACTGCACTGAACACGCACTATACTGTACCACTGAAAATCCTGGCTGGCGGGAAGGCGGACAAGGGTTTTGGGCACGCCGCGGGGCCGACACAATCTCTCACTGCTCCCTTTTCTTGCTCGTGCACTGTATCCTACTCACTGCGCCATGTGAGGGATCCTGACGTCCTTATCGTAGGCTTGGGGACGAGGGATACACCGAAGTAAATGTAGTTCCTTTAATACAGTGCAATTAAGGGAGTTTACAAAGGTTACGTGAGAGAGTATGTTTACAAGCGTATGGCCCGAGGCGAATTGAATATTACTCGCGGCCTGCGGCAAGGAGTGAAGCTTAAGTTGCTGGTTAGGCGTTATACATGGCATAAGGAATACATGGAATGCAGTACATAGAATAGTATCCTACAGGCCCTACTATATCAACGAGTATTTTGGTGAAGGGTTCGTTGAAAGCAGGTATAAGTATATGAGGGGCAGGTGGAATAGAGGCATTTGGCTTACCCACCATCTGGCACGTGTGACAGGAGCGACAGTACTGTGCCACTTCTCTACGAATCCCGGGCCAGTAGAAGTGGCGCCATATACTGCCCAGGTTTTTTCGTATGCCCATTTAACCTGCGAAATTGTTATGAGCCACACTGATAATTTCATTCCGGTAACATTTAGGAACAACTACCTGGTGTACCGTTGTCCACTCGGTATCTTCATGGCAAACAGTAGGCGGAGTCCACCTCCTCATCAGGACGTCACGATTAAGGTAGTAAACAGATGCGGGTCGTTTTCGTCTTCGAGAGCTTTTCTCAGCCGCCGTAGCTCACCTCGCCTCCACCTCTGTCAGAGTTAAAACTCATCCCTGTACTTACTTCAGGTTCAGGGTTAAACACAACTTCCAAATTCAAGTTGTCGTCAACAGGAAGTTCACAACTGTTCTCCACCGGAATACTGGATCCCTCAGGTGTCGAGCGACGAGACGTCATGGCGCGGGTGACAACACACACGGGGAATAGGTCTGGAAAACTCTCCTCTAACTGTAGAGTACTAACAGACTTCTCAGGACGTCCAGACAATACTGGTGTCGGAATCATTCTCCCAAAAGCCAAGTCATTACCCAAGAGGAGATGCATATCAGGGACGGGTAATTTCTTCACAACACCTACCAAGGCAGGCCCGACAAACAGCGAAGAGCGCAGATAAATATCAACCAGGGGCACAGAACACACCTCACATAACGAGTTTATCATTATTCTCTTGCCAGTTCCCACGTCGGCACCATTCCTTCCAGTAACAAAGTCTGTAAACCTCCCGAATCCCTAAACATATTTATCTCCCTTTCTTCCCCGTCAACCATAATAGTACCTGACGACAATAAAGGGTCATAAGTACCTCCCCCTCATTAACATCTCCCCGACCCTTTTTTGGGAATTCACAATCATGCGAAATGGGTGAGGTTAATCCAACATCATTAATACTAGAACAAGATACAAGGGAAACAGGTTTTGTGTCTCTATCCTCAGAGCTAGTAACTGCCTTAAGTGTCTCAGTAATTAGCGCCTTATCAGTAGAAGGAGAGGCTACAAACACAGGCTTTGCATTATAAATATCACAAGACTTCTCTCAACACGAATTCACCTGGTGGATTACTTTCCCACAATAAGTACTACTTCTTGGCATAGTGGTTATCCTCTAAATATAGTCTAAATTTCAGCCACTTTAGTTTTGAGTTGAGCGTTACTAGAACCACCAAACGAGGTCGCAGGTTTCCTAAAGTCAGCATGACTCTCCTCTACTCCCTTTACGGGGCGAGGGGGCTTATCACAGGAGCATCGGTGTATTAACACGTAATTATCAGCAAGTACTGCCGCATTCTCAAGTGTAGTGACAGTTCTTTCTTGTAAATAGACAGAGACTTCTCTCGAAACACTCCTCTGAAACTCCTCCAACAAAATGAGTTCACATAAATGAGATAAATTTGTACCTTTCTGAGAGCGTAACCACTGTTCAAATGCATCCCTTTTTACACGGGAAAATTCTATAAAGGACTGACTTGGTTGTTTCCCCCTCTCCCTAAACTTTTGGCGGTAAGCTTTAGGAATGTGTTGATAAGCCTTCAATACTTTCGCCTTAACGGTATCGAAATCAGCACACTGTATCTCTGACAAAGCTACGAATGCACGCTGTGCCTTACCCGTCAATACACTCTGCAAAAGGATAGGCCAATAATCTTTCGGCCAAGACAGGCTATTAGCAGTTTTCTCGAAAGACCGAAAATAAGTCTCCACATCACGTTCAGAGAAAGGAGGCACAAGCTTCACATGTTTAAAAACATCAAACATAATAGGATCCCTCTGTCTGACCTTTGCATCTATTTCAAGCTTAGTACGCTCTAGCTTAACAGACTCAGGTTTGATCTCTTTATCTGCTTCAACCTGTAACTGAACTTTAGCCAATTCCAATTGTAGATGAAGTCACTTGTTGTTAGCTTCCTGCGTGTCCTGGCAGATAAGTAACATGTTGTGTAACTTGTTGTGTAACGGGGATTAAGTTGCCGAGCGTAAAGCACTTATAATTATGGATAAACGGTGTATCAAGCACAAGGATGTGTCATAGTTATTATTCTAAATTACAGAACATGTATCGGTCTTGTGCAGCACGATATAATAAAATATTCAAATAGTCACTTCCCTCAACATGTCCTCACACGACCGGTCTGTCTTTCTCTGAGGCGTCTTCACGTCTCATACCAGCGGGCGCCGGGTCAGGGGGGTGCCCGCTGTCGGTAAACAAAGGTGTGGCCCTCTCCAGTAGGTGGTGTCCTTTGGCGGCATGTGTTGTAGACGATGGGACACGGGCGTCGTCATGGGCGTGACACGTCATATCAATACTCTTAAAATAATCACATGATTAGCAGAAAAGGTGCATACATGAAATATAATGTAGGGACAAACATATGTGCCTCTAAAGCCAACATCGGTCGGTCACCTACCTGGCGCGTCCTCGCGCCGTCCTAGAGACATTTACCTAACCATGTTACAATTATGTATTTACCAGATTTTGTCGGATTTTGCCATTCAGGAGAACATACAAAGATAGGGCCTTTCTAATAACAAGGCAAGGTAGAATTACTATGACAATGATTATTATGATTGGCACAATCATGGAAGGAAAATGAACAGCTGAGTTAAGGTAGACAGGTAAAGAGTCCTGTACGGCTGTTTCCAATTCTGAGAAATTAGATAATGTAAGGTCAGAAATGGTATTAGTGACATATTTAATGCTTGATAAATGTATATACTTCAAGCTGCCAATAGGGAAAAGTCGAGCAGTGAAATTAGCTACAAATCCTTCATGCAGTTTTTCAGGAAAGGTATTCAAATAGTCAGAGCACAAAAAGCAAGCCATAAGAATTGCGAAATGACCGGAAACGTTCTGATACACTGCACTTTCGGGACATACTACAGACACATAGAATGTTTGTGTAAAAAAAAAATAGTGATGTCCGAAGAAACTTTTGTGAAAGAATGGTTGTAAAATCAAGTGGGTGTAAGGACATAACGATAAGGCCTGAAAAGCATTTGCTTAGCTAGCACCACCTCACAAATACCGTCACCTATAGGTAAGAAGGCAAAGAGAGATGCGGGGCAAAAATACAGGTTCAAATATTCTTCCAGTATTCCAGCTTCCAGCTTCCAGTAAAATACTGGTTATATCTATTATTAATCAACACCACAGTACTTGGTTGATTCAGTATCATAACAATTCGTTTACTGAAAAAGGAAAGGTTCAATTCTGTGAACATCAAACACATGCTTGGATCGAAAAGGAACATGTATAACAACGGCATCTGACGTTAGCACTTTTTCAAGAAGTTAATAGTGTTGAATACCATTTATATCAAACAAAGTTTTCAACTTGCAATTTGTCTTTCCTAAGTTCGAGGCATGCATAAAATTCTTAACAGGAAAGAGTGAAGAAGTGACCCTTCCACGTGTTGCGTCAACCAATTTTGTTAGTAGCTGTTTGTTAGTTCTTACACTAGAATTAACCGAATTAGTAATAAACAGGCAGTGCTTGCTCTAACACAGTACAAGCTTTGTAAAAGTTGTGCTCAGATTGAATAGTATTTAAGGTCTTCCTCAATGAGTCAGTGAAAGAGGCAAGCTCTACTACTTGACTTTCAAGTCTAGCAATATTTATGCAATTTAAATTAATGAGTTTGTTATTAGAGGAAGCCAAGGAGGCCAGTTGATTGTACCGGTCTCTAAGTTCTTCTACATCCTCATTCATAGCTGTACCAAATACCATGCGCGAGAGCTGTCCAATACCGTCAATGAATCCCGCTTTGTGCGATTAGTTACTTTTAACCCGTCATAGTTTTCCAAAGCTAGGTTGACAGTGTCGTTCAGGTATTGCACTCTAGCAGTTAAAAGGACAAGAAAGGATCTAGGATACTTCACCGGAACGTAGGACTCCAACTTCAAGAGGGCTTCATCCAGTTGTTCCGTTACTTTTCGCAGTCTACTTGGGATTTCCATCAAAGTAGCATAGGAATAACGTACCCACAAAACATTATGCACCAAGGTAGCCCTTCCCAAGGGAGCGGTTAGGGCTCCCGGCTTAAGATGAGCAGGTTCCAAAGCCAAAATAGAATGCAGGATGAAGAAGAGGAATTGGACAGACATCTCTGGAACAGAAAAGTATCATTTACGAGGGCGTAAATTATAAGCATGAGTTTGATCAGTAGGAGCATTAGATTTGTTAGTTTCAAGCCGCGTAGCATCGCTAAGTTTAGCAGTTTCTACTAAGCATAAATCAGGCTTGGCATTGGTTCATTTAAGACGATCACTGTGAATTACTAATGTATTTAACCACGGATCCAAAATATCAAACTTATTTCCATGGAGTTGCTTAACTACCAGGCGCGGACCCACAAATTTAGGAGATAATTTAGAGTTCCGTTCCGGGACTCGAATCATGCCAGTCACCAACCCGGATTTGAACTGGTGAAGAGCGCCGGTCTTGTTGCGAGCACATAGCAGTCTTGGAAGCCTGTAATTTATCTCTGACATCGGAATATAAGTCTGAGAAAACTTTAAGTTGACATTTAGAATAATCATCAACATTGTACACAGGTTTCTAAGGGCTACTAAGCAAGTCATATGGGAGCTGTTTCTCCATATCAAAAATATTAATATAAGGAGTTTGACCTGTCGAATCACAAATATTGCAATTAACGCATGCAGCAACATGGGGTAAGCAATCTTCCCAACTATCAAGCAAACCACCAACAACTGGGCGCAAAGCTTCCAGGACTTTCCTGTTCGCACGCTCAACTAAACCGTTACTGGCAGGGTGATAAGATACCGTGAATGTTTGTTTGATGTTGAAGTGCCCACATATTCATTAGGAAGCGCATTTTTAAACTCCGCGCCATTGTCACTCATTAAAACTCGGGGAGTTGAGTATGGACAAAATTAGGCGATCAATGCGTGTGCAATCGCTTTGACAGTTTTATCCATCACAGGGGCCAAAACAACATACCTTGAGAAGTGATCAACACATACTAACAGGTATTTAGACCCTTGACGACTAGAAGGAAGCTGTAATAGATCAATAGCAACAATGTCCCAAGGACGCTCAGGAGTTGGATATTTCAAAAATATTGGTGCTGGCCTTGGCACCGTACCCTTATGCACAGCACATTTCACGCACTTAGCTACATATGCGTCAATATCTAACCGCATTTTAGGCCAAAAATAACTATTGCGGGCCACGGCAAGGAGTACGCTCCTTTCCCGGGTGACCAGCTATTACAGCATTATGAACTAGTTGCAGTACCACAGGTACTGGTATCACAAATTGGCTCACCGGGATCCGCTTATTTGGCCAAAATCTACAAAGGACCTGATTGGTGATAAGAAAAATTGTGAAAAAAGAATGGGCATATTAGGTAATGTTGACTGGTCACCCGATTCCAGAGCATATATCACTTTACTCACACGTCATGTTGACGTTGGGCAACAGCTAGTTCATGTAGTGTAAAAATTTGAACTGAAGGGGACTTGTCCGTCACCAGTCCAACATGTGCATTTCTAGACAGTGCATCAGCCACAACATTGACTCGATATGGTAGGTACTTAAAAGTAGGATTGAACTCCTGTATTTCTAAAAACCAACGCACGAGTCTTCCTGAAAGGTTTTCCTTTAAAAAATTAAGTGACAGCTGCGTGATCAGTATATACGGTTATATCATAACCTAGGATATAATCTCTAAAAAGGTTCAGAGCCCAGACAACTGCGAGTGATTCCAGGTGAGTTACTGAGTAATTAGACTCTGCCGGAAGTAAAGTTCTACTCGCGAACGCATCAACGCGATTTTTTTCGCGT
This sequence comes from Chionoecetes opilio, assembly GCA_016584305.1. NCBI lineage: Eukaryota > Metazoa > Arthropoda > Malacostraca > Decapoda > Majidae > Chionoecetes > Chionoecetes opilio. The sequence continues at coordinate 200,683 of JACEEZ010020154.1, forward strand.
GCGTCAGTCTGCATCAATACACCACCCAGCCCTAATGCAGAGGCATCCGTGTAAAGAATAAAAGGAACCTTATAGTCTGGGAATGCCAAAACAAGGGCCGTAGATAGGACGACTTTTAGATTTTGAAAAGAGTTTTCATGTACAGCGTTCCAATTAAAGTTCACGTCCTTTTTTAATAGGTTCGTTAAGGGCGATGCAACCGCTGCAAACTTGGATATAAAAGATCTATAGTAACCACTCAACCCAATGATAGAACGGACATTGTCGACATTCTGAGGTCGCGGGAATTTTGTAACTGCAGTTATTTTGTCTGACATTGTATGAAGTCTATCACCATATACCACATGGCCTAAAAAGGCGATTTAAAAATTAAAGAATTCACATTTAGTCAGTTTAGCCTTGAGTCCGGCATTTTTCAACTTGAGGAGCATTGCTTCTAAATAGCAAAATGAGACTCCGTGTCTTTGCTGCAAATTATAAGATCATCAAGGTAAGTATAGACATTTTTGCCTAGCATATCGGAAAATAAATTATTAACCATTCTTTGAAAAGTAATAGGGGCTGACTTTAAACCAAATGACATTCTGAGCCACTCGTAGTGTCCACTAGGAGTGCTAAAGGCAGTAACTTCCCTAGATACAGGAGCCATGGGCACCTGCCAGTAGCCACTAGCCAAAACAAGGCTACTGAACATAGTGTTACCAGGTCCTAATGACATTAACAAGTCTTTTAGGACAGGTAAAGGAATGCTGTAATGTAAATATTATCCTTCGTGACTTAATTTACTGGACGGAAATCAATTACAGGTTTAACTGTCCGTTCTTTTTAGGAATGAGGAATAGAGGCGAGTTCCACGGTGAACGGGAATTTTGGATAAAACCCTGAACCAACATGTCTTTAATTTGCTCATCAACAATTAGTCTTTGACTGTGAGGTAGACGATATGCTGGGATATACACAGGATGTGTTCCAGGTTTAAGTCTAATGTTGTGGTTAGTTTTATCAGTTGAACCTAACGATTCTCCGGGCAAGGCTATAACATCACGGTCCCGCCTAAGCAGTTCTAACAATGAAAACCTGTGCTCGGTATAATCTACAATAGTGACAAGTGAGTTAAGCTTTTGTGCTTGAGCCAAATTACAGTTGCTGGACGACGGAGTTACCGAACTGACAAAACCCGTAGGTAAGTCCAAAGGTTCTGGCACTACCTGTTTGTCAAAAGCTAACGCACGGCTTAAAAATACACCTTGTCGAAGTTTGACAGGGCCGCCAGTCGCATTAACAACAAGAGTGACGGTTTTATTTCCTTCACGAATTTCACTTAGGGTTGCTTCAACTGTTAGTCTGTTCACTTGGCTGGGCCCTTCTATACAGATGTCACAACCCACGGTGGTATTTGGGACTGACACGGGAATGTGCATTGCCGTAGGGTGGGGAATTACATGATTACCAATTACCGTGGCCTTCACGATTTTTCACATTTCACTAGGGTCAGTTACCGTTGTCTGATGATACGAATTTGTAGGCTGGGTATTAGCACGAGTCTACGCGCGAATTCGTTTCAGACCTAGGCGGTGTTCCATTTATTAATCCATCAGTAGTAACCTGAACACTAGGTACGGTCAGTGCATTACAAGGAACAACCTTGTTTTGGCAAGTTAAGCAAATGGGTTCATCCATCGCTTTGAAATTCTTCCCTAAGAACCTTATGGTATTGGTATCTGGATGTATTATCATTCGGTTCGCTCTCAAAGACGCTAAACCCAATAATCCGTCCAAGGGCAACGTAAAATTAGAAGCCACATAAAAGTTCAAACGAATGGTAGGCGTACCTTTTCCCAACCTAACGGGCAGACGAACAACTCCTAATATATTAAGAGGATCGCTAGTAACTCCCATTAGATTGAAATCGTTTGGTGTAAGATGCCAGCGGCTGCAACGTGACGCGCGTTTTAGTGCAAGGTAAGCCTTCTCGGATAGCACGTTAACAGCTGCGCCTGTGTCCACCACGAACGATGCTTTCACGGACCCTAATCTGGTTGGTAAAGCCAAAATATTGGCTTGACTGCAAGCGGCAATTAAAGATGAGAGAATTTTTCTGTCATTCAACCGAGTTGCAGTATTATCAATTATACCAGTTGTATTTACTAGCCTGGTCTGGTTTGTGCTGGGCGTGCGGCTTCCCCCGACCGAGTGTCATTGCGATACTGACGCATTCGAGTCTTTAAAATTGAAACCGAATAGCAATTCTCCGTAGAGAAACACTCATGTAACACGTAACACTCATGGATAACATAGTAGGAAGGATTTTATGCCACACCGCTGGAAATAGCAGTGTTTCCAGAACCAGTATTTCCCTGTATTGCGGGATTACGATTAGCAGTCGTCGATCGTGCGCAATCATGTGTAGCAGTAGAGTTTCTGTTTCCGTCTGTGTTTCTTGAAGCAGGTAATTACCTTGAGGCGGCTTCAAGTTTTATTTGTCGTTGACGTTTTTTAGCTTTAATATAACACCGATTTGCAGTGTGTCCTTCTTGTTGCAATAATGGCATGTAAAGATAGGTCTTTGTTGAGAACTAGGGATGGCCGTAACTGTTGTATAAGATACATCTATATCCCTACCGGCTACATCAGGCTGAGTAGTGGCTACAGATGACACAGTTGTTTGTATGTTACCATCTTTCTCTTCTATCTTGGTTTTGAATTTCAATACAAAATCATGCAGTACTTCTTGGGGACTATAATTAAGAGACAGAGAGTTTTCCCGGAAGGTACTTCTTAGCAACATTATGTATGCAAAGAATTCAAGGAATTTGCGATTGTTACTAAGTGAAATGTTATCTCCCTGTGTCCAGCCATTCTCTTGCAAATACTGGATAAAATCTACCGAAAGTCCGGTTTGCTTCCACCTGTGCATCTAACAAATCAGTGGTAGCAGCACCGCTTAGCAAAGTCTCAACAGCTAAATTAACTCCCTTCACTAAAGTATGCTTTGCGTTACTCCCAAAGGATTCTAGAAAATTAAAACAAAAGGTTTGGTAATCTTTGTTCGTTTGGGGTTCCGTAAAAGCATTCGCTTGCATGAGGTGTCAGCGTAGGGTGTGGCGCTGAGGTATGTCCCGACCTTGAGTTAAAGTGGAGGGCGTCTGATGCGATGGGCGGCGTGCGTCACGTCGTCGACCACGCCCACATCCTTAATTTCACTTCGTTCTCCACCAGTGTTCCACCATGTGATGCATGTGAGCCTGGTTGTAAACGTGAGCGAGCAAATGAAATTGTATCACTCTCATCAGTAATAAATGAATTAGCCAGTACGTCCTCGCACATAGCAATATACTCTCGGGCTGTGTAATCCACATCAACTCCCGGAAAGGGCCTGAGAGACGCGCTGGTAGGTAATAACTTAATCGCTCCAGCTGCCTGTGGTTGAGGATTTGAGGGAACATGACTACTACTGCCTGTTGCTCCGACCGGAGGAGGCATGCTTGTTAGTGAAGGCTCAGGTAAGGAAAAGTTAAAAGATGCAGATGAAAGCCTGAAGTGTTGCGAACCGCTACGCAGAACACGAGGGCTATCGCTATTTTCCTCAAAATCAGATTCAACACCTTCCTGTGTTCAATGCTATCGTCATTTAATGTGGATTTATTTTCACCACATAGTCTAGCAAATTCCTCACTTAATAGATCAATATTAGGTTTTTGAGCCATAAGCTATAGGTAAAAACAGTAGTAAATTGCGTAATAAAATTAAAATAATAATTAATGCAAATATAAAAAAATTGTATTATTACCGCAATTATAATGTGAGTACTATTTCTCAGGTGCATATAAAGCCTTACGTAGAATGTACTGGTCATCACAAAGAAGAAAAGTACATTTTACAGAAGAAGATATATATATTGATATTTTGATATAGTAAAATATACTATAAATGAAGTAAAAGCAATATTAGTATAGATGAGATTATATTAAATCAATTAGAACTGTCTCATGAAATGTGTCATATTCCTTTTCACGTAGATAATGAATCAATAATATGTGAAATGAATTAGTCACTAGCAAATTAATGTGCAACAAGGGATGTAATTGATTAAATTTCAATGAAGTGTCAGCTCATATGCATGTTTAATCTCACCTAAGTATATTAGCGTTGTAGCAGAAGATTCTTCCTTTGAAGTTAAACCAGCATCCAAGGGTGGGGTCGGTGGGCGTCTAGGAGGTAGGTCAACCAGGGTAGGGTGTGGCGCTGAGGTATGTCCCGACCTTGAGTTAAAGTGGAGGGCGTCTGATGCGATGGGCGGCGTGCGTCACGTCGTCGACCACGCCCACGTCCTTAATTTCACTTCGTTCTCCACCAGTGTTCCACCTTGGAGCTGTAGTTAGGTCTTGCTTTCTTCAACAATCTGGATCACGATGTAGTGTTCGAAGGGGCTAATGCACCTTTATATTTTATCAGCAAACAGGAAACTTCTTGTTTTTGTGTTTTGTTTTTCTTCATATATATATATATATATATATATATATATATATATATATATATATATATATATATATATATATATATATATCTTGTATGATCAGTTCATTTAAGTGTGGTGGAATAAATGTTGTCGGGAAGTTGAGTCGAGTATGTGGAGGAGAGCGTGTGGATGGAAGTGTAGCGAGGCGATAGTTGAGGGGTGAAGGAAAGGGTCGCGGTTAGGGTGTGGCGTGGTCAATGGTTAACGTAAACACCCGTGACCTTTTTTCCCAAAAGTCACTATCACTACCAGTTCATTCTTTAGTTTGTCACTTCACTTCGCTCAAAGTCTCGTTTCAGAATTATCGTCTTGTATCAAAATATATTATTTTTTGCACAGAACCACCTTGTTTTAACCCTTTCACGCACGGTGACACGATCGCGTCGAAACGGGCCCGTCTACAATCTGAGCTTTTGACGCGAATTGCGTCAAAAAACTAAAAAATTCGCCAAATATAACGTATTTATCAGAATTGCGTCAAATTGTTCTGCATCAAAGATCCAAGGTAGACCTATAAAATAAAATAATTGTCAACTCTCTCGTGTGAGTGGATGTGAATGATAAGAGTTTGTGTCTCAGTTTCCACTCAGCAGGCAGCCTGTGAGCGCGAATTGTCGTCCCTTTAAAACGTGTCCCGAGCTGGCCATACTGGCCATATGAAAATTATAATGGTAGCGTTGGAATCCTCATCAAAATTCGCTTTTATTGGCATATAAACCATAAAAAGTTGACTCAGGAAGTTTCGAGCTACGAAGTGGTGAACGTAAGTATTTCTTATTTCTCTTTACTCAATATTTTTTCGGAGTCGGTAAATTCCGCTATTTATTTGCATTTCTTGTTATTTTTTTCTTTCATAAGGCAGAATAATCTCTTGCAAACAAATGATATATAATAATGCCAGGAAAAAAGAATACATGTTTGTGAAATTGATAACATAAAACAATTATTCGCCTCACAGTCAGGCCATAACGCGGGGCCCCTTAGGGAGCATAAGACGGATGTCGCAGTGGACGGAGAAACTTATTAAACTTTTCGTGCGTGAAAGGGTTAATAATCTTAATTACTGGTACAGTCTGATCTCACCGCTGCCACCAAATATGTTAACTTCCTGCGTGTCCTGGCAGAAAAGTAACATATACCTACTTGTTGTTGTGTAATGGGGATTAAATTGCCGAGCGTAAAGCACTTATGATATGGTTACGGTGTATCAAACACAAGGTGGTGTCATATTTATTATTCTAGATTACAGAGCATGTATCCGCCTTGTGCAGCAAGATATAATAAAATGTTCAAATAGTCACTTCCCACAACACGTCCCTACACCACCGGTCTATGTCTTTCTCTGAGGCGTCTTCACGTCTCATACCAACGGGCGCCGGGTCAGGGGGGTGTCCGCTGTCAGTATACAAAGGTGTGGCCTTCTCCAGTAGGTGGTGTCCTTTGGCGGCATGTGTTGTAGACGACGGGACATGGGCGTCGTCATGAGCGTGACACGTCATAGCAATACTCTTAAAATATTTACATGATTAGCAGAAAGGTGCATGCATGAAATATAAATGGAGGGACAAACATATGTGCCTCTAAAGCCAACATTGTGGCAGTGTCCTGCAGTGGAGTTCTATCTGCGCCAGCGGTACTGACCGACAGTGACGCCTTAAGCTCCCTTACGTTAACATCCTTAGTCACAGGAAGATCAAACTCCCCAAGGCATAAATGTGACAAAACTAAATTTACCAACTGCTCTTTAGTGCAAGAAGAGGTAACAACTATTTCAAGGCATTGCGCTACTAAGCTTAACTCGTGCTTATCCAACGCAATCACTAGCTCCGTCGTAGGTTCAGAGCGACATAACTGCACTGCGTCACTCTCACTTATCACAGGCATCGTGAATCACTATTGGCAATGGGCAATCAAAAGAAATGGGGGTTAAATCATAATAAGTCTGAGGTTCCTGGCAAGGTCGCCAAAATATACTGTTACGAACGTAACAATACTCACACACTAATCAGCAAAAGGTAGTCAACAAAACACTTGAATGTTTACAGACTAATATTTAATCTTTATTTTTGAAAACAAACAACAAACACAAGAGTGGATATTGAGAAGAATTCCCGGTTCTTTTACGCAATCCTTAGACAGACTTTTCCCTCACTAGTCATTCTGACACAACACTAGTAACACATATATTATAATAATAATCACACGGAGAAACAACGTAACAAAATTAACACCAGACATAAAACCCAAACTTAACACTAGAACTAAACGTTGTTCTCTGAAACTTACTTACAAACTATTATATACTACTGGATGAGAAGGAGAGAGGACAAGGTCACACACTCACGTGAACCACGAGTTCGGATAAAAGAGTCTGTCGCAATGTAGGCTGAGCGGGTTTATATTGGGGTAAGAACAATTTATATTGGGGTAGGTGTTAGGTAACAGGAACTACCACGTGTAGGCCTCACGGCCTCTTGTAGCTTCCTTATTTTCTTATGTTCTTATGTTCTTAAGTAACTTGACAGGAAACATCAACTTGCCCCTGCCACGAGCCTTGTGGGCACCCCATTGGCCTCCTCCACGCTGAATTGTCTCTTACAGGTACAAACGGGAGGTAAGGATTGGTTTCAGGGTAGCCTGCCACATGCCCATAGAGCCGAAGATGGCGCTGACGGACTATGCAAGTATTAGGCCTCGATTCAGTCTCACGGTGCAATCGCTGATTTGATACGTAATCATCCTAGCGATACACCATGATTATGTGAAGACACTTATTACCAAAGGCATCGATTCGCCTCTTCAAGTCGCTATTTAGTGTCCATGTCTCACAACCATAGAGTAAGACAGGGCTAACAAGCGACCTGTAGATCCGGATCTTTGTCCTGCTGCACAGGTACCGACAACGCCATATACTAGTGCTGAGCGAGTCCATTACACCGTGGGCTATGCCAATCCGCCGTAAATCTTCTTGACGTGACCCGCCGTCATTATGGACTGCGCTACCAAGGTATGTAAAACTTTCCAAGATCTCAATGACCTCGCTGCACGCATGGACAGACTGTACTGTTCCATCTAGTAAGCCTCCAAACACCTGGATCTTGGTCTTGTGCCAGGAAACCTCAAGTCCCAAAGGCTTTGCCTCCTCGTGCAGCGCCTCGAGAGCCATCACCAGGACCTCCAGCGAGTTAGCAAAGATGACTGCATCATCAACAAAAACAAGATCAGTGATCTTGGTGTTGCCGAGAGATGATCCACAATCACTTTGATGCCTCTGTAGCCTCCCGCGATTGTCCATCTGATGACGTCACGACCACGTTGGAGCTTTTTGTATGTCACATATTCTTGATAGTTTTGTACATACCTCATTAATATGATGGCTCCAATTCAAATTTTCATCGATATTGTCACCCAAGAATCTTATATGAGGAACACGTTGTATCAGTTCACCTTCTAGTAATACTGGGGGCATGAACATTTTTATTGAACGATTTTTAAACAGTACATAATTGGTTTGTGTAACATTGCGATGTAACTTGTTGGCCCTGTATCTACTGATTTATCAACAACAATACAATTTGCAAATTAAGGTGTAAGGAGTTCAGGTTACTATCAGCTAATAGGAGATTTGTATCGTCACCAAATATAGTAAATTCAAATTTTGAATTAACATTGGTTATGTCTTTGGTTGTTGGAAATGACCCTGCAATACATGTATTTGTTAATGATAACTAGATCTGTAATTGGTTATGCAGCATTAAGAGTTATTTTGTTCGAAATATAACCAAAGTGAAGAAAAAAATCATCAGGGGACATGTTTGTTGATATTAATGAGTTTTATATTTGCATGTTTGCTAAATCTTGGATGATAATATCGTGGGATGATATGAGAAAATATTGGCACATGATACACGTCCATATTTGATATATATTTGTGAAGCTTTAATTTTTGTTCCATGTCTGTGATGAAACCGAAGTTATGTTTTTCGCTGAACATGACATATTGTTTGCAATATTTTTGCAAAATATCACTGATATTGTATTATATCATTATTTTATGGTGTATCCGGTTATTACCTAGAATTTGACACCTAAAGCAAGTGTGTAAGTGTAGTAATAGGTATGTTATTGGCATTTTAATAATTTCGAAAAAACAAGTACTATTTTGAACAACGTGTTTCAACAAGTGGCCCATGGCAGGGTCCCAAATCAAAATATTAAGTGTCATCCAGGCTAAAATGGTTGAGGGGGTGTCATGCATTAATTCCAGCATGGGTGACAACTTGTAGCACACTGTTACCCCCAGTGCTATTTTAACCCCTTTTCTTGAAAATATTCCTTGTATAACACCCCTTATCCCAATTTATCTACTTTATCTACCTTATCTATCTTATTTATCTACTATTTTTTATACTATGCAGAGTAGTATGTGATGATCTAAGGAGTCAAACAAAGGCTTTTGATAAATCTATGTTTATTCCTGCAAGACAATATTTACATACTTTCCAAATATTGATATACGTCACTGATAAACTGTAAAATGACAGTTTCTGTATAGCGATTTGATCTAAAGCCATGTTGAGAGTCAGTTAATAAGCCGTTTTCCTCCAAGTAGTTAATAAGGCGAGTAAAAAGCTGCCTTTTAAAATATTTTGCTAAGAGCTGTGTGTGTGTGTGTGTGTTTGTGGTGTGTGTGTGTGTGTGTGTGTGTGTGTGTGTGTGTGTGTGTGTGTGTGTGTGTGTGTGTGTGTGTGTGTGTGTGTGTGTGTGTGTGTGTGTGTGTGTTTGTGTGTGTGTGTGTGTGTGTGTGTGTGTGTGTGTGTGTGTGTGTGTGTGTGTGTGTGTGTGTGTGTGTGTGTGTGTGTGTGGCTATCACATATGTTTACTTATAGGTAATCTAAGTGAAACAAGTGATGGACAAGACAAATAATTAGCAGTCTTCCACATATTCTCGCGAGGGAAAGGATTTTAGAGACAATTTCTTTTTCTTTAGTATTTGTTTGTTTTCTATGCCTTAGTGACTTATCACTTCTACTAACTGCACAGGATGACTCATGAACATTCAGTGTCGACCGTGCAAGATCCTGAACAAGAAGTACAGCAGGAAAAATAAGTAGAAGAGAAGAGAAGGAAGAGGAAGGAAGGAAGGAAGCAATGATTGATATAGAAACAGATTATCATATTTATTTGCGCGCTGAGAGGAAATAAATGACGCAACATATGTCGCAACAACAACAACAACAACAACACACAGCAAGGAGAGGAAACATATAAAACATTACGAAAAACATTATATGAAACATATAGAAACATATTTTCATATTTATTTGCGCACTGAGAGGAAGCATATATTGCATTAAATCATTATATTCATAATTATAAAGCACAGACACACACACACACACACACACACGCGCCCGTCTCGCCGGGCGGAGCAGAGAAAGATGGGCGGTCTCTTTAAAACCTGAGCCCCTGCCCACCCAGCAGTGAATAGGTATTGGGTGTTAGCCAGGGGTTCTGTCCCTCCTCCCGTGGTGATGGCTTCCCCCGACACTAAGCAATAAGGATAAATTATAAAATGCAGGTATAGACGGGGCAATACGAGGGTTGCTTAGGCCAGTAAAAACACAATTAGATGAATAAATTTGCCACGCCATCGCCGCGATGGTCAAGTGGATAACAACGTTGGCGCGCCATTCTGTGGTTAGAGAGAACGTATTTAGCTGTTTCGAATCCTCACCACTCCAGGGGATTTTTCACTGACAAATTAGGGTGGTTGCTGACCCCTTGAGCAAGGGGGTGGGATTGTGTGATGTGTGAAGTCCCAGCATTACCCAAAGATCGGTAATAATGAGTTCCAAGCTCGCTCCGGGAGAGTGAAACTGGCGATCGCGGGTTCGACTCGTATGTACAAGACCAAGGGTGAATGACACACACACACACACACACACACACACACACCCAACACACCACACACATACACACACACAGATAGATAGATAATGTATTAACTAAAGTTTTATAATATTTACACATATTTTACTACTAATATAATACACTAATTAAAAGAACAATAGACATAACAATAAAACGAGACAGTAGACTAGTATAGTATAATCAGTATATAGCAAAATATTGGAAAAAAACTAAAACACCCATCAAAAGGACGATAGAAATAAGGCAAAAAAATGTACCAGTAAAAGGTAAGAACATTATAAAACAAAACTCGCAATTATAGCAGTACAAAACTACAGTACGAAATAAAAACAGCTAATAGTAGATATTAGTAAATAAAAATAGTAATAAAGATACTAGTAAATAAAATAAGTCATTATATACATTTATCAATAAAACTGTACAGTACTCTAAACCATAAACAATATTCATAACCTAAAATCTTAGTATTTACACATATATTTACTCATACGTTTCCAATATTTCATAAATCGCTTTACACATTATATCTAGAGCCAAGTTTTCATAAAACAGTTCTTGCATCGTTGTTAATCCGTATAATTGTCGTAGATGTTGTGTTTCAGGACAATGCTCGATAACGTGTACCTCCGTCTGCACGAGCCCGCACGTATACACATCCCCGCACTTGCAGTGGCAGGCGACCTCGACCTCTCCTGTTCCAACGACCCGTCTCGCACGCCAAATTGTGACTGCTCACGCGAAATCTTGTGAACGCAATTCTCTGCAGCTCGTTCACACTATACCGTGTGTTATAAACATTGCGGACACTGAAGCTAGGGTTCAGTTCTACAAATGTTCTACGTCGAGACGTAGAACCGTAGAGTCACTCAAATCGCAGAGTTGCTGAGGACCAAGTTTGATACAATGTTTTGACGATCATCCTGCATATCCCTCACATTGGTCGTCACCCACCGGTGTATGAGCTTGGACGCCGCTGACTTTCTGGTGAGTGCCAGGTTCACACTCCATATAAGAGGAAGAAGATGCTACGCCTTCTCACAGACAAATGCTTTAAAAAAATAGATGACATTATTATCAGTCAATCAGTCAGTCAGTCAGATGTATTCACACTTGACTGGCCAGGATCGTGTTACTTTGCCTGGAGAGAGAGAGAGAGAGAGAGAGAGAGAGAGAGAGAGAGAGAGAGAGAGAGAGAGAGAGAGAGAGAGAGAGAGAGAGAGAGAGAGAGAGAGAGAGAGAGAGAGAGAGAGAGAGAGAGAGAGAGAGAGAGAGAGAGAGAGAGAGAGAGAGAGAGAGAATGATCGTTACGTAAATCAATGTTACCTAGAAAACTAAGTTAGATATTATTGTATTAAGAGTAAACTTTTATATTGCACGGTCTGAGATATCTTTGAAAAATAGTTCACTAATATTATATCCATTGAAGCATAATAAAATATTTAAGCAGAGAGATAAAACATTCCATCCTCATGATAACATAGGAGGAGGTGGAGGAGAGAAAAAGGCATGCAATATAATGAAGATTGAGAGAGAGAGAGAGAGAGAGAGAGAGAGAGAGAGAGAGAGAGAGAGAGAGAGAGAGAGAAGAGAGAGAAGAAGAGAGAGGAGAGAGAGAGAGAGAGAGGAGAGGAGGAGAGAGAGAAGAGAGAGAGAGAGAGAAAGATGAGAAGAGACGGAGAATGAGAAAGAAAGAAGAGAGAGAGATAAAAAAAAATACCAACCAGCAGATAACGAAGGAGGAAATGGGGAGAAAAAGACATGCGATATAATGTAGATTGAGAAAGAGAAAGAGGGATGAGAAAAAAAAGAGAAAAAAAACACCAAAACACATTCTCTCCCGCGCCTCCAGATGGGCCACCGTGTCAGGCAGAACTTGGCCTCGAGTCTCCGGCAGCAGAAAGGTTCCCGCCCCTGCCAGCAAGGCGCCCGACCCGAAGATGACAAAGGGCGCCCAAGGATACATGGAAACCCTACGCAGAAGGAGGAGGAGGAGAAGAATAGAAAAAAATAACCAAACTAAACTTCTATTTCTACTACCAAATAACATTACTGATATCTCAAGTAGTAAGAAGACAAAATGAACCCAATACTCCAGTTATCCTTCTTCAGGAGCTCTAAGAACTCACCACCAGATCCGTGATGAAGGGCGCCCCCATACTGCCTAGATGGGACATCATGAACGCGGTGCTGACCCCGCGACTTCGCACCTCCGTCGGGAAGAGTTCGCTCGAGAAGAATATAATCATCTGGAAACTTATTGAGATGGCCATCTTCCCCACCATGGCCAAGGCTAACAAGGTGGTACTGTATTCTGCAGAGGGGGAGGGAGGGAGGTGATGAGCGTGGGCTATAGAGAATGCAACAACAACAATAACAGCTACTACTGATACTACTATTAAGGTGATATTATACACGGGGACGATTTTGCTCATTGAGCACACTATCATGAGCATTTTACTCACGGGAATCCTGTTTCCATGAACAAACGGGGAATTATTACTCAGAAGCTATTTCTGCTCAGCTTTTCTACTCATTGAACAAAGTTTTGCATGTTATAAATCTAAACCGATTTTATTATCTATTGTAAACGTATTTTGTTCCAAAACTCTATAAATACTTAGGCATCATAAATAGTTTGTTTAATTTATCATATATATATATTATATATATATATATATATATATATTATATATATATATTATATATAATTATATATATATATTATATATATATATATATATATATATATATATATATATATATATAATATATTATATATATATATATATATATATATATATATATATATATATATATATATATAAGTAAATCAAAACATAATACTCCTGACATAAAATCATTATTCTCTATTTATACTTCGAATTATACGTTCCTTGAAAAGGATTGTATACGAATATACTATGATATACAAATATACATAATTAATAGAACAACTGGTAACAAAAACAGTGGCAGCCGAAGGCAAGGCTTACTCCACACCTGCTTCTAGACTGCATTATGGAGTATAGCATCACCACAAGTCGCTTTGTTATTGTTTGGACAAGATTACTCACCTAAACCTGCATCACCGGGTGATCTTTTCCCTGGAAAGCTGAGAGAGAGAGTTGCTCAGCGAAAGTCTGCTCACGGAGCAAAATCGTCCCTGTGCAATACCGCCTTTACACTAACCAGCAGGGGTGAAGGCTACAGCGAGAAGAACCACAATGGTAATAAAGAAAGAAAAAAAAGACTCGGTTTCCTCCCGAAGTGTTGGACGATGAAACCAGAGAAGATATAGGCCAGGAGCTCCATAAGACCGCTCAGTACCAAATAGAGGTAGGGGTTATCGCTTATGCTGGCACCACTGAGAGACAAACCGTAGTACACCATTGCCACCACTATGTAGATAAAGTAGATGGTAAGCGTGATGGTTCGTAGCCGCGGCGTTCTGCAGAGTGATAAGAAAGTAAAAAAAAGTTATTGATATTGTAAAAAGGAAAAATAAGGAAAGTTATGATATGCCCGCCATAAACGATTCTATTGATACTAACGACTAAACTATTTATATATGTGGTTTATTTTCTTTATGCCCAATGAAACAGGAGAAACAAAAGGAGATTCCATCCTCATAACTCACTTCAGAAGAATCACAACATCGTCAACAACAGACTTAAGAAGGGACCCCATAGAGGAGTGTTTGGGGGCAGTATTTTGGCCCTCTGCAGCCTGTTCCTCAACCAGCCTTTTCATCTCTGCCTCAGGAGGGAGATCAACGCCGTGCCAGCGAGCCACTTTGCAGAACACCTGGAGGGCTTCCTGGGGCCGTCCATTCACGATGAGCCACAGCGGGGACTCGTCGATCACCCTGCCGTGAGGAAACAGCGAACTCAAGACTCGACCTTCTGGCGTTCCAAAGTTACGTGACTATATACATTATATATACTATTACATACTCACTTTTGCAATCGCTTTTACCACAACAACAACAACTAGTACTATTCGCAACACAAAATTATAAATATCCCTTACAAAAAAAGGCTTTATCATCATACTCGCATCTGAACTAAGTATTTTACGCCCTTTAACTTTTTCTCCAGATGACTTACCACAGAGCGGGAAGGATGAGCAGTCCAGGAAGGGTCGCCGCCGTCTGCAGGATCCGCCAGTCCCTTATCAAGTAACCTAAGCCGCCGTACAGCATAACAGTAACCCCCCAGACGGTGTTGATGCCGAAAGCAGCGAATGTTCTCCTTTTAGGCTCCATCACCTCCATCACTGCGACACATTACAGAGTGAAGGATAAAAGTGTAAGGAAAAATTAGACACGGAAGAAAAGTGATAGGGTTGGGAGGGGAAGGAAAAAAATACAAATTAGCAGAGTTGGAGGGACGTTCAACTTAAAGTGAAAGAATTTATAAAGAAATAAACTGAAACATACCTTTTATCAAAATGTCTAATAATTTTTAATGAATAAGTTTAGGCATACAGTATAAAGGAAACTCACAGAGGATGTAGGAAGAGTAGGTGCAGAAGGCGTCAAGAGTCCCACAGCAGAAGCGAGCCACGAGGATGAGGGAGAGGAGGGGGAGCCAGGCAGACACCAGACCCAGCACGGTTAAGGCTACGTAACCAAACATCACCGTGCGCTTCCGGCTGTACCTGAGACGTAACCGTAAACCTGAGTAACGTGTGAGAGGTATGGTTCGAATATACGTATTCACGCTTCAAAAATTCCACCCTGTTAACTCTTTACGTGCTTTATAATCGTAGGTAAGACCTCAAACACAGTTTCGGGACGTGTTCCTAGTCCTACCCCCTATATAAACCCACTCAGCCTATCCTGGGGCAGACTCTCTTTTCCGACCTCGTGGTTCACGTGATTGTGTGACTTGTCCTCTCTCCTTCTCCTCCAACAGTATTTAGTATGTATGTAGTTGGTTGTAGTATATAGCTGTAGTATATACCGCTTACCATAAGACCCGTGGAACCAAGTTTCCGCCAAAAAGTGTATAACTACTCCTAACTATTGTCGGATTGAGCTGAAATTTGACATGCAAGTAGTGCTGTCAATATCAATGGGGGTCGTCGGAAGAATTGTTTTGCGTAAAACAAGCCCTTAATGAGTAATTAGCGTAAACTACTCCTAATTATTGTCGGATTGAGCTGACATTCGACATGCAAGTAGTGCTGTCAAAATCAATGGGGGTCTGTATAAACAAATTTTTTGCATAGAACAAGCCCTTAATGAGTAATTCACGGAATGAGTTAATTGACTGGAACGTGGCTCGCTGTCACGTTCCAGCCGCAAGAACTGAGCCAAAAGCAAGGGGCCAGAGGCTGAACGTCTATACTTGATGTAGTATATAGTATGTGTAGTATCTAGTAGGTTGTAAGTAAGTTTTTGATAGCAACGTTTAGTTATAGTGTTAAGTTTGGGTTTTATTTCTGGTGTTAATTTTGTCATGTTGTTTCTCTGTGTGATTCTTATTACCATATATGTGTTACCAATGTTGTGTCAGAATGACTAGTGAGGGAAAAGTCTTATGAGGATTGCGTAAAAGAACCGGGAATTCTTCTAAATATCCACTCTTGCGTTTGTTTGTTTTCAAAAGTTAAGATTTAACATTAGTTGTAAACATGCAAGTGTTTTGTCGACGACCTCATGCTGTTTTGTGTGTTAGTATTGTCACGTTCGTAACACGTGACTAAAACTTTGTATTACCAGGTGTCTAGAGAGAGAGAGAGAGAGAGAGAGAGGGTCACAACAACATACAATTATATATTGAAATGTATAAAATAGCCTACAACCGTTTCGCCAAGCGGTATCCCCTTTGGTACACGGTATTGGTCCCGGCCGTGGGAATTCGTAGTCTCAGCAGGCTCCCTTAAGAATATCATCATCACAACGACAGTAGAAGAGAGAATAACTGCCGGCATCACATTATTGTCTATACATACTTATCAGACAGGTAGCCATTGACAGGTGCTCCTACTAAGACACCGAACATGTATACACTCTGGAAGGAGGTCTGGAGGTAGGCCTGACCGCACGCCAGATTGTACTGTGAAGGAGAAAGGTAGAGGAGAGGTAAGTACACACACACACACACACACACACACACACACACACACACACACACACACAACAAACGCATACACACACACACACACACACACACACACACACACACACACACACACACACACACACACGCGGTTACGGTTAATCCGTAGTGTAGTGGTTAGTACGCTCGATTCACAACCAAAAAATCCCGGGTTCGATCCCCGGGCGGAGCGGAGAAAGATGGGCGGTCTCCTAGACCCTAGAATGCAAATGTCGGGTAAATTTCTCCCAGCGTCTTATCTCTCCCGTATTTACCGCTGTGATAAGGAAGAGTACGCAGCTGTCCTTCCATAAGTGCTCAGTTCATCCTAGCCTCTTGCCGTGAGGGGTAGTGTGCCTTTCTCTCTCTTATAATTCCCTTTATATTTGCGGATTCAAGTGAATTTTACCCGACGTTAGCAATACCGGATATACATATTGGTGAGTTTTACACAACGCTGACAATACATACAATATTTTAACCGTGACATTTTCTTTACTTACAGTGAACAATTTTTCTATTGTTCTAGGGTAACTATATGAGATTATAAGTGTGCAAAATGTCAATGACAATTCTCAGTGATGACGAACCAGATAATATTTATGAATATAATAGGCCTAACCTTGATCATTTTATTTAAAGTAGTGCATTAATTTTTCCAGGTTAACCATAACAAATTGTATTAAAGCACAATGAATGCACCTATATGGTGTAGTTGCTAGCGCTCCTAGCTACGAATTCGCGAGCCCTGGTTCGAGTTCTGGCCAGGGCAGTCGGCGCGTAGCCCAACCAGCTGTCCATCCCTTATTTTGCTATTGATCGATAAATGAGTACCTGGGATAACCTAAGAAAGTAACTGCGGTAACCCAGATGTCACACTAGCCCTGTTTCCCAGGACAGCGAGTTGTTTCCCACCACAGGCTAAAGGGCTAATGCAAAGGAGATGAGCATCGCATGGGAGAGGAATCAATGAGAATTCATAGAAAAAGCCTAAAGGATGATAAAATAGCAATTTGTGGTCACTTATAGGGAGTTGGTTTCTGATAAGTTAAAATTATTAGGAAATGAAGCCATTTTCTGTAGCATTAAATTTTACCCTTTTTGGTCACTCCTCATTTAATTAAGGCCATGATGGTTTGCAAAAGAAGTGAAACTTACTTGAATCTCCAGGAACCAATAATACTCTTGACCAAAGCAAATGTTCTTCGAGTAAATATTTATTGTGTTATAAATGTCACTGTTTACTTTTTTTATGGGATCACATATAACTTTATTTTTTGTTGTTGTGTTATTTTTACCATGTAAGGGAAGTGTGAATGTCGTGTTATCATACCGTGTCCTTGGACTCGAAAAAGATTTTGTATAATTGTTTTATTATTTTTCTAAAATCGGGTAAAATTCACCCATAGTTAGCACTAACGGTACTTTTTTAATATTCACATTCTATGGTTAATACCAGAGTCCCTGTCTACCCAGCAATGAACGGGGACCGGGTGTTAGCCTGGGGTTGTGACCCACCTCCCAGGGTGGTGGCCTGGCCCCTACCGCGGCAGGGAGATAAAAAAGGGTGCAAACCCACAATCGCCAAACGCGGTATCAGCCAACAACCACTAAGGAATGAAATAAATCATGAGACAAAATATAATGTAGATATGGAGACGGACCATACGAGTGTAGTTCAGGATCTGTAAAATACAACTAGATGAATACAACTAGGGAAATACACACACACACTCACCACACACACACACACACACACGCGGGTTTACCTACCTCCGCTGTAAGAGTGGAGGTAAAAGTAGAGTTATCAAAGTCGAACTGCAAACAGTCTTGGATCTCTTCGCCATTTGGTGTGTTAATCCTGTATTTGCACTCATCTCTGTTCGAAAGAATAGCAAAGGAGGAGAAAGAAAAAATAAATCAATAAATCATTAAGTTTCATTTATGTAATCACATGTATATTTCCTTTTAGATAAGCACAGTCACGAATCAATATATACTGTTTTGGTGTTCTCTAACATATGTTACATGGTAATGAACAGGAACATTAAATAATTGAGCACAAGTGCTGACAAATGCTTGGCACTTCAACTATATTTATAATAGACGCTCATGAGTAAGTAATGTCACGGAAACTGAGGAACTATACAATACTGTGTAATGAAAGAGGCGAGAGAGGAGGAGTTAGCCTGGAGCACGACGGAGAGGTTGGTGGTGGTGGTGGGAACACGGCAAGAGAAGTCGAGGCGAGGCGTCAGGAAGATCCCACCGAAGGCGTGTGGAACCACGATGACTGAGGCTGTGTGTGTGTGTGTGTCTGTGAGAGAGAGAGAGAGAGAGAGAGAGAGAGAGAGAGAGAGAGAGAGAGAGAGAGAGAGAGAGAGAGAGAGAGAGAGAGAGAGAGAGAGAGAGAGAGATTAAATGAGTCAACAAGAGAAGAACAGTCACAGACCGCAAGCCTCCGCCAAGGCTGAAAAATATTTCACCTGTTACATGTAGAAAAAAATTATAACGAAATTATTGTTGTTGTTGTTGTTGGGCTCCCCTTGAGGGCGACGGACGCCAAGGCTACGGGATATACTTCACAAAATTCCTGGATCAAGAACCGGATCTGGATCAAATCCAAAAGTTAATCACTTCTAAATAGGGCCAAGCCCCACCTCTGGTCAAATGTTCATGCAACACCGTCTGGGACTTTTTTGCGCAGCTCTGCTAACAAACAAACAAACAGACCGATCACATAACCTCCTTGGCGGAAGTAATGATTAGTATATGTGAATAATATTAATTCCTACCCGCCCAAAAACATTAGATAAGCAGCCCCCCCGAACACACACACACACACACACACACACACACACACACACACACACACACACACAACACACACACACACACATACACACACACATACACATACACATACACACACACACACTCACAGTAGCCCAGGACGATGATGTGGAGAACAGTCCAGCGGCCGGTTCCCAGGTGGGTGAGGAGAGCATCCAGGTGGTTCAGCATCCTGGTGGTGGTGGTGGTGGTGGTTACATTGGAGATGGTGGTGGTGGTGGTGGTGGTGGCGGTGGTTGTGGTTACAGTGGTGGTGGTTGTGGTTACAGTGGTGGTGGTGGCGGTGGTTGTGGCTACAGTGGTGGTGGTGGCGGTGGTTGTGGTTACAGTGGTGGTGGTGGCGGTGGTTGTGGTTACAGTGGTGGTGGTTAAGGCTGGCCTAAGAAGTACACTACTGAAGCCAAATATGAAGCTTTATTTTGGATTGCTAGCATTGAAAGCTGCCGTCTCAGGACACCTTTGTACTTACAGGCACATCACCATCACCACCCATTGACTGGCAGGAGACTAACTCTACTGACACACACGAATGCATATTATGGGCGAGGTGGCATGTCATGGGGCATGAGAGGTTGGAAGCACTTCGGAATATAACATGGATGTAGGGGCGCAGTTATAAATATAATCCGGGGGGGGGGCACAATGACAAACTATGAGGTATGTTAAAGCACACTGCATTTCATGCGCGTTGATGTTTGGCTAAATCACCCACCATGCTGATAATGTTTTAGTACCTCAAAATATTCAAATTACTGAACTTCAAAGTTCAATTTCAACTTCAAACAATCACCTCTGCACCTCAACAACTATTATATTGTTCCCCCGCTGTACCTGGAAGATCATCCTGATAAAACCAATCAAATTAACCAATCAATTTATGAGCAAACTTGCCAACAACATATCGGGGTATGAGATCCACAAACTGTCACGCATGTCGAGCATATATCATCACATCTCTCTTGCAGCCAATATATCGGCCCCCACACATAGGGGGAAGATAGATGGTGATGCGATAGTATTCGGTGGCACATGCAACATCCGGGCTGCTCCTGTGCACCTGTTTCTTTGATGGGCGAGGCAGACTTAGCGATTCGCCCATAATATCTTCACAGACTCTTTGACGGTCGTGGAGGACACTTCGACGGGGTATATACAGTACGTATACTTGAAACTCTCGTCTACCATAATAATATTATTCACGTCGCTGTGTGTTTCAATTTCTCACGTCGACAAGGGTTTCTATTTTCTACAACAGTTCGACACTTACGAATGTCCGATCCGAACCGATCCGATGGTGTTTGGGGTATAGCCTTATCAACGGCCCCCCCTCAGTTTTGGTCGAAGCCATCACCCCGGGAGGCGAGGCACAAACCCCCGGCTAACACCCGGTACCTAGTCACTGCTGGGTGGACAGGGGCTCGGTTTTAAGAAGACCACCCGTCTGTCTTCGCTCCGCCCGGGGATCGAACCCGGGACTTCTTGGTTGTGGGCCGAGCGTGCTAACCCTTACACTACGGAGTTCCCTATTGTACGACATTTCTACCTAGTTCTTGATCTTGATATTTCAGTATATCAATCCGTACCCAATCCGTTCAACTACTGTAATAATTTATATATTACTAACTTGGGCGACGTACTGAACCACTTCTCTCTCGTGAGGCGGGGTAGCAGCCCTCAAGAGTTTCTTAATCATATTTATCTGTATATTTATCTATAGCCAACTAAGCAGTTTACAGTTAGATATAAGCACTTGTAGTGGTATGAAGAAGAGGTATGAATATACACACTACTGAAATATTGCTATGGTGGCTAATATGCATAGTAGGTACATTTTAATTTCCGCTCGGTAGAATTTCACATTTTTGCCACCAGCAAAATTGAAATGATGTACTCTACTATACATGTCACACCGCTGCAGAATATTCGAAAATCAGTAAATAGTAAAGCTGGCCAAATCAACATTAGTGAAAATTTATTTTTCTCGTAGTGAATATGTACATAATTACAGGTGCACGATGCCTTGAACTGCGTGGCTTCGTGAGACGTACTAACAGTGTGTGTTTGGTCGGGAGTTTCGCCTTCGTAACGGCACTTGGTGTTTTCTTGTTACTGTCTGCAGTGTCTGGTTCTCGTGCTTAAAACATGTGACATAAAATAGAACGGAATTTGCTGACGATGCAATTATTACTGTCCATACATATGCCTCTACCGAGTGTAAGTATTTTTCATGGAACTAACTCAACAAATGTACATAAGAGAATGGTGTGAATTGCTGGACCAAATTTCCATCCCAGAAATTCCTGTTGGCATTAAGTGGTCTGTAAAAACAACGGTAAATTGTTACTCTAGGACCAGAATTATCTACACAATTGGGAGTATGATTTCTGTTTACCTGTATGATTTCTGAGAAACTTACTCTCTGAGTTTTCCGTCGCAAATTACTACTTTCGGAAACATGAGATGTATTTAATTGGAAGGAGTGTATATAGTAGATATGGAAAATTAACTAACCTAACCCGATCTTTTGACTCACCAAAGCCAAAGAAGCCAAATTCGCATTAATTAATAAGAACATAAGAACATAAGAAAATAAGGAAGCTACAAGAGGCCGCGAGGCCTACACGTGGTAGTTCCTGTCACCTAACACTACCTACATCCACCTTTCATCCCCATCCATGAACTTATCCAGCTCCCCTTTAAAGCTCCCTAATGACTCCGCACTAACTACCTGTCTACTGAGACCATTCCACTCATTCACCACCCTATTTGTGAACCAGTTTTTCCCTATTTCCTTTCTAAATCTACGCTTTTCCAGCTTGAATCCGTTACTTCTTGTTCTACCCTGGTTAAAAGCCGTAAGAACTTTTCCTACCTCTCCTTTATTAAATCCCTTTATCCACTTAAAAACTTCTATCAGATCGCCCCTTACTCTGCGTCTCTCGAGTGAGTGTAATTTTAATAACTTCAATCTCCTCTCATAACTAAAGTTACGCATCCCTTGTATCATTTTGGTCATCCTTCTCTGCACTTTTTCTAACAACACTATATCCATCCTGTAATATGGAGACCAAAACTGAACTGCATAGTCTAGGTGAGGCCTGACTAGAGCCAGATAAAGCTTTAGAATAACTTCCGCACTTCTACTTTTAACACTTCTGGTAATGAATCCTAATACTCTATTAGCTCTATTTCTGGCCTCAATACATTGTTTCCTAGGTCGGAGGTCTGGGCTCACCCTCACTCCAAGATCTTTTTCACCTTCTGATCTTTTCAGCGATACATTGCTTATGGTGTATCTATTACCAGGGTTTTTTCTACCAACATTCATAACGCTACATTTATCAATATTAAATTCCATCTGCCATCTGACTGCCCACTCGTTAAGTTTATCTAAGTCTCCCTGCAATATGTTTACGTCAGACTGTGATCCAATAATCCTACCTAACTTAGTATCATCAGCAAACTTGCTGATATCACTGCTAATCCCACTATCCAAGTCGTTGATGTAAATCAAAAATAGTAATGGGCCCAAAACAGACCCTTGTGGAACTCCACTTGTCACCAGTCCCCATTCAGATTTGGAACCATTAATTGTAACCCTTTGTTGCCTATTACTTAGCCAAGCTCTGATCCAATGAAGAACCTTCCCATCTATACCATGAGCCCTAACCTTATTTAAGAGTCGCTCGTGTGGTACTTTGTCAAATGCCTTACTAAAGTCCAAATATATTATATCATAATCCTTATCATTATCTGCCGTCTCATAAACTTTCCTATAAAAACTCAATAAATTGGTGAGACATGACCTACCCTTGGTGAATCCATGTTGTGAATCATTGATCAAACTATGTTTATCTAAGTGCTCTCTAATGTTTTTTGCAATAATAGATTCCAATAATTTACCCACCACTGATGTTAGACTTACGGGTCGATAATTTGACTTATCGACCCGTAAGTCTAACATCAGTGGTGGGTAAATTATTGGAATCTATTATTGCAAAAAACATTAGAGAGCACTTAGATAAACATAGTTTGATCAATGATTCACAACATGGATTCACCAAGGGTAGCCTAAGTAGCCATAAGTGTCCGCGGCAGGGAAGAACAGAATCGATGCAGGTCACAAGAGGAAGAAGAGTGAGGCGCACGTAAACACATGTATCTCTCCTCCTTATAAGCAACATGTCATCTAATATACTATAAGAGTAGCCGTGTGTCTGTGTGTGTGTGTGTGTGTCTGTCTGTCTGTATTAGGTAGCCGAAACTGTAGATTCAATTTTGATGAAAATAGGCACAAAAAACCGCAAATAAATCGTAGGTGGTAAGCGTCCCATGTCGATTGAATAATTTTGAAGGGAGGTTTTGGGCTAAACCACTTTAGGAGTATTAGATTACAGGATAAACTCTGCGGTGACGTCTTGCCGCATTTCATAAACTCAGTAGACTCATGGACGTTTGTGTGCGTGTGTGTGTGTTGGAATCACACGGAACACAAAGGGTTGGAATCACACGGAACGTGGTCTACCCCGAGGCACTTTGACCAGTGACCAACGACAGCAACATCATGCTTGGAGTTTGCAATCACATGTTGTCTAATATATACTACTACTACAAACTTCAATACATGGGTCCGAAGGGCTCACAAGCACTTGTTATCTATTAAAGTAATGATTTTAAGACGGAAGCTTACGAGATTATGTTTCCTAGAATCCAATAAGATAAACATAAACCATACTCCCGATATGAGATAAACCAGTAACACGTCTTAATCGGCGAAGGACGAGCGAGCCGAGCACGTGCGCACACGCGGCGTCACCCGGAGTTTGACCTGTGTGACATTGCTAGGCGTGTGGTCTCAAACCACACACCAAATTGCAACTTAGTCGGTACAGCCGTTTCTCAGCTATAGCAAGATAACGTTGTCTGACACCCATCACGCGGCACGCGCCACGCGCCATGCTGACCCCTCATGTGAGACAAAACATGTCAAGCACAAATAGGCATTAAATGTGGCTATCAGATGACGAGGACCGCTTGTCAATCGGAAGTGGGATTCCACAGATATAAACTCCTGAAAAGCGTGATGGTCGGTCGATCGGTCGGTCGGTCGGTCGGGTCGGCCGCTTTTATGTGAGAAAAATCCCGTATCCAGTGAGGACTCTCGAGCGCTTCGCGCTCGCTCGTAATCAGAGAAGGCATATATTTATATATATACTATATTTTTCGTTGGAGGCTATAGCGCCTGTAGGCTATTTTTTCTTTTGAGGCCTTAGGTGGTTGGCCCTGCAAATTCTGGAGAGTCGTGATGTCAGTTACTTTTGCCCGTTGGTTGCGCAAGCTTGATTTTTATAGTCACACCTGTGGTTTTAGGTGAAGATCCCGTTTTGTGTGATATTCGGATCTTCAGTCAGGTTCATGCTGCCACGTGGTGTCTCCATCGTCGCACTCGCAGTCGAAAGAACAGATATAGCTGCTTGCGGGTTTCTTCAGCCACACGACGATGGATTTGACAGTTGCTTCTTGGTAGTACTTGAACTCGGGAGCTTCTGCTCCCCTACCAGGCTCGTGTCGACCGCATTAAAGAAGGTCGAAAGACTTGCCCACGGCATGATTCGAACTCGGGACATTGAACTCACCACTCCAAGACGCTAACCACTCGGCCACCGCTTCCCCTGAATGCTACACAGCACCAATATTTTCCTTTCAATCAATCAAACATTGTGGGCATACGCCAGGGGGCGTGTCGCCTCGCCCACCCTACGACGCCACTTGCGGGGGTCGTCACGCGCGAATACCCATGCAGGCTCTTTCCCATACCAAGCAACTCTCGACAGGAAACATCAACTTGCCCCAGCCACGAGCCTTGTGGGCGCCCCTTTGGCCTCCTCCAAGCCGGACTCTCTCTTATAGATACAACCTGGTGGGAAGGATCGGTTTCAGGTTAGCGTGCCACATGCCCATATAGCCGAAGTTGGCGCTGATGGACTATTCAGGTAATAGACTTTGATTCAGTGTCACGGTGCAATCTCTGATTTGACACGTAATCATCCCAGCGATACCCCATGATTCTGCGAGGATACTTATTACTAAAAACATCGATTTGTCTCTTCAAGTCGCTATTTAGTGTCCATGTTTCACATACATAGAGTAAGACAGGGATCACAAGCGACTTGAAGATCTTTGTCCTTCTGCACAGGTACCGACAACGCCAAATACTCGTGCTGAGCGAGTCCATAATACCGTGGGCTAAGCCAATCCGCCGTAATACTTCTTGATGCGACCCGCCAATATTATGGACTGCGCTACCAAGGTATGTAAAACTTTCCAAGTTTCCAAGACGTATCCATACAGCATATATATCAATATCAAGAAGCAAATAATACGACGAAAGAAACCATTGGTAAAGTCTGCCAGGTACCAGATGCTAATACATTCACGTCATAAAGTTTATAACGCAATTCTAGTTTGTACCCTCATCTAAATCTATGGTTTGGCTGTTTTTACGCGTCCTCCCAAAACACGAGGAACACATTTCAGCTCAAAATAGCCCAGCTCTGTAACAACTGCATCTTTTTCCACATTCTACTGTGCAGCTGCCAGAGATAATTCGCAAAACCCGATCAGGTGTCACAGATCGGTCTGTTTCAACTGCAAGTAACTTGCCATCTTTTACTTTCCATCCCCATTCAGTAGGTGCCAGCTCATTTTCCAGACCACTGCTACACTGCTAAGTAGGCCCGATATGAATGATATTTGGCGACAGCTGATGTTGGTGGCAGGCTCTCTAACTTGACTCCACTTGAGTACACACATTTTCTACCAAAGATGCCTCATGTACAATACATACGGAAGCATATCGGGAGAGGTGGACTGAACTGTCCCATACAGTTTTAGCAAAAAATGTTCCCCAACTGTTGCCACCTCTTCATGACTTGAAGAAGGCTGATAAAACACATCCAGTATTCCCCATTCGTGCCTGCCTTCAATAATGGACACTGCCTTCCTCTTACCTACATTGTATAAGGCTGAAACATTATCACAACCTGTTATAGCATTTATGAACATGAGATGGGTTTTAAGGTTGGGACTGATGGCCTGTTAAATAGTATTTATGCTGTAAACTGATGGTGGATCACATTCAAACATCATCAAAATATTAATATCTCTAGTTGCCTGGGCAGTGAGCATCACCAGCAAATCAATATCATTCCCAACAACTACAACTGGTCTTTCATGGTCACCAGCTGCTGCCATCAGTGATGTGGCTACAATGATATGATCTGCATCTGCAGTGCTCTGCTTAGAGGTATCACCTTTAGACCCAAATTTTGTCATGAGTTTACCAATCAACCGCTGATTGTTCTTACTTAAGGCGTTTTCTGTGTGGGATTTTGATTGCAATCGAAAAATTTTCGATTGCTCAAATTTCGATTGCTGTTCAACCATCCAGGGAAGATGGTTGCCCGACCCGCACTAATTTGTTGATGTTGTTGTTGCTGGAGCAAACGAAATGTTTGTTTGGGCACTGTCGCGTTCGGCTGACGTGGCGGTGGTATGTGCTTCAATAAAATGTGACAGTAGTGTACTTTAGTTGAAATCAATCACTCCTTCTAGTTCTAATATCTTATTCTATAATCTTGAATCAGTAAGTGAGGTTGCGGCGTGTAATTAAGGCTAAAATAACCGGCACATCTTTACACATTCCTATATATGCATTCAAACAGTCTTTACACACAATAACACAGCCTCTGTCGGCCATCTTCCATCATTCTGCCCAAATGCATTCCCCTGTTCCAAGCTTCTGGGCTGCTTTATTGACAATTAAGAGCGTCACATTTAGGTAATAAATGATATTGAAACTCTAAATGGTGTTAGCAAATGAATATTGATAATGAAAGCAGTCATATGGCGCGATATCAGAGGTAAAAGGCAACCTACGCATCTTGTCATGCGATAAGCTGCTTCCTAGCTGCTATGTACCGTCGGCTGATATGTACCGGCTGCTATGTACCAATGCTTTGGCTTATATGTACCATTGCAGGGCTGCTATGTACCGGCTCTTACGTACCACTGCTTCAACTGTTATATACCGAACAGGGCTACTATTTACCGGCTACAGTTGATTCGGGCCGCCAGTTGAATCAGACCGCCTATGTTAAATGCATACCAAGCATGCATTTATGCATAACCTTATAGATTTTAATGAAACCTAACCTAACCTTAACCACAAAGTATACCTAACCTAACCTAACCTAACCTTAACCACAAGGTATACCTAACCTAACCTAACCTAACCTAACCTGAACCACAAAGTATACCTAACATGTCAGAGTGAAGTGTTAGTCCCCCAGTGTGTCTTGTCTGACCTAATGAGCGAACGCGCAGGTCTCGTCCACTATAACAGAGATCGCCGTGGCTACGAATACAGCAGGCCTCGGTACGGCCGAGCATCTCCCTCAGCCCACCCTCGTAAGGTTATTGTAGCCATACACTCATAAGTTGTCCCTTACGAGGGATTTTCGAGCATCCCTGCCCAGAGACGTGTGAACCTGACGATCCTCACAAACAAAATGATAACCGGTGTGTCGAGCCCCCTCCCCCCACCCCTCCCACTTAGGGTAAGGTCAAATTTTGTTAGGTTGCCGGGGAGTCTAGAGGGACGGAGCCCCCCCCCTCCCCCCCGTTAGAAGGTTATGTAAAATTAGGCTAGGTTAGATTATCGGGTGATTATTGCTGAGAGGTTAGGTTAAATTAACGTGGGTCGAGAGGGGCAGAGCCCCCACTAGGTTAGGTTAGGTTAGATTACTGGGAGGTCGAGGGGAACGGAGCCCCCTCGCAAGGTTTGGTTAGGTTAGATTTTCCTAGATCTAGGAAAATTACTCTAGATCTAGGGTATTTTGGCTCTTTTACATAACTCCAAAAATACGTGTTTCCGAAGCTTTATTTTCATCTCACCCGAAAACGCCGCATTCCCACAGGTTCCCAAGCTTGTTTGGGGGACGGGGAAGAGTATGGGCAAACACTAGAAATTTATCATACTTCTTTGTATATTTATATAATAAATTTCTTCAAATCAAGAGGCCTTAATTTTTAATCAAATTAATAAATTATCTTATATCCAACTGCCTAGCTAGTGTTGCTTGATTGCCGTGATGCTTTAATCAGAAGCCAACAGCCTCTTTTTTAGGTAGGCATGGCATCGACTGTAGCTAGGCTATAGCCAGTGGTTTAGGTCAAAGTTTCATATAATTCATATTTACAAGAAAAACACTCGTTAAAAATAAATCAACCTTGAAAGTAACTCCCGTCAGTAAATTTCATATCAACGAAATTTCTAGGAAGTGCACATGTGCTCAAATTTCAGAAAATATGGGGCTTAGGCTACTCCTATACTTCATGCTTTTAACAAGGGGTGACCCGACTCATAGTCTCGCAACATCAATGTGTTACTTCTCAATCTGAATACTTTATTGAGCTGTGTCCACTTAAAAAATTTTTTTTTTTACCCAACTAGGTCATAGAGTACCCCAATTTTGTCACAATATACTATAGCTATTATACTTTTTCAATTTAGCTTTGCTTATTGCTTCAAATTGCTCCTAAAAAGGCAAAAATTTCAAAAAATCCTCCGGACCCCCAGCTGCGCAGTCTCGCTTCGCTCGGTACCCCATACTTGTAAAATTTTGTAATGAAGGGGGGCCTCCACACAGAGGCTGCCCAGGGGCCTCCACACAGAGGCTGCCCAGGGGCCTCCACAGGTCTAAATCCGGCCCTGTCTACTAATGTTATCTTTCACCAGGTATCATACAGGCCCTGGTTGTGAAGGGCAATGTGCTAGCATAGCAGAGGTGACGGAGTGCATGCGACACCATACCGAGGGGGAGGACACCCTATCTGCCTCTTCCGGCTCTGGAGTGAGCGATGATGAAGCAGCCAATCCAATCTTGTTGGAGCCTCCACCTCAAAAGAAAGGTAATCAGTTTGCAGTACATTTATATGACCAGTGTTTGTTGCACCAGCTGATGCCATCCAAATAAGCTACGGTTTATACTTTTTTTTATATTATATACACCACGCGGTATATGTGCAGTTTAAAACAATACACGATCGCTAGTTTAAAGTATCCTGATCGTTTCGTTCTTATCATAAGGAGTATTTCTAACCCCCACAACAGCCGTCGGAAATGTAAACTAACTCAAGGGGCCTGGGGGGGCGAACCCCCCCAGTCAGGTTAGTATACCTAATCAATGTCCAGGGTCGGTTAGTTAACTATCAGGGGGGTCTGTGGGCCCCCCAGTTATGTCAGGAGAGTATTGGTCATTAAGGAGTTGGTTGAAACTGCATATTTATCCATCACGCTCCTTTATTTCCCAAAGAACACAGATTTTCTTCAGGGCAGTTTCTGCAAGGAACTGTTGACAAACACCATAGTGCATCGCACATGCTACAGTCAAGAGTGAGTTGCCTTGCCTTCTCACCTCCCAGGCCCCATAAGTACCTTGCCGCTACCTGGTACTCTCATCGGTATTATTTCGGCAGTGGGCTTTCAAAAGTCCTAGGATTCTTACCTACACTATTGTGTAGATTTCTTCATTCAGAGTATTTTGAAACCCTTTTCCCATGACGCAAGTGAAAAATAATGAAAATCTACCGTTATTTCAGCCAGAAACGATAAGTTAGGTTAAACCAGAGTTAATGTTCCGCAGGAGTTGGTAGACTCCACAGGTTGTACAGCTTACTTTATCTAATATTTTCGGAACATTTTAATGTGCAGTAGTTATTCACTTGCGAAACATAAATGTATAGCACTTATGTTAATATAATGATAGCTAGGATTGGTTATGCTTAGTTTTTGCTGAGTTATTTAGGTTAAACAAGTGCTTGTGGGCCCTTCGGACCCATGTATTGATGTTTGTAGTATTATATATTAGACAACATGTGATTGCAAACTCCAATCGTGTTGTTGCTGTCGTTGATCACTGGTCAAAGTGCCTGGGGGTTTAGACCACGTTCCGTTTTGATTCCAACCCTTTGTGTTCCGTGTGATTCCAACACACACTCACACACGCACACAAACGTCCATGAGTCTACTGAGTTTGTGGATTAGACGTTACCGCAGAGTTTTTCCTGTAATCTAATACTCCTAAAAGTGTTTTTAGCCCGAAACCCCCCTGCAAAATTATTCAATCGCCATGGGACCAAGCCGCTTACCACCTACGATTTATTTGCGATTTTTTGAGCCTACTCTCTTCAAAATTGAAATCACAGTTTCGGCTACCCAAAACAGACAGACACACAGACAGACAGACAGACAGACACACGGCTACTCCAATAGTATATTAGATAGGCGAACCTGATGGTGCGTGATTGCCTGGCTGGTTGGCACCGCCAACTCCTGTGAAATATTTTCCGAAATCAAATTAGGTTAGGTAGGTTAGAGGTGGGCTTTGGTTTTGTACCATTTGATATTAAGAAAAAAATATAATGAACATACTGAGGCAGTTCAAAGCGGAGCAAAATTTGATTGGCGGGGCAGGATGTGTGGGACGTGCATCCCCCACACCTGTAAACAAACATTTATTTAAGACAAACGAATGCCAGATTTATGCAGAACACATCAAAATTATTTCTAAGGTAAGTTTCCAGAAAAAACACCATATTCACTTTGGTGGACGGAACTTTTTTTCTAGTGAATTTTCATGTGTTTTTAATTAATATGCAAATTATATCTATCACAAAACCTTAGTTTTTTCTCGATAAAAACAGTAATGACGTACAGTAAACCCTCGATAAACTGAACCTCGTTAAACCAAATTTCGGAGAAACTGAACGCCGTATTGCCTTCGAATAAGCCTCTGATATACTGATCACTACTCGACATATGCGGCGATTGGTGAGCTGACCGAACATGTTGTGCGTCTCATTTTACACTCAGTCCTCATTGTGTGTAGACTACTCCTTTGGACTACCTTGTACAAAATTATATTTTACTCTACAGTGCTGTACATATAGTTAACTTTTTTTGAACACGTATGACCGAACGACGCTCATAAACCGTACTCTATTAGGTTTATGAGGCGGACAACCGATCATCCTATAAACCGAACTAACGGATATTGCGATCGACCCTTCCCCCCAATTGGTTTGGTTTATCGAGTTTTCTCCGATAGGCGGAACAGGACAGGGCCCTGCCATGAATACCTGGTTTGAGCAATTAATTTGACTCTGTTTCTGAGCTTCACATTTAGCACCTATTAGAGTCTGTTAACTAATCCTTGATTTGGTAAAACCAACTATATGTAGGCACCTTGTCAAGCACTTTTCTGAGATCAACACACAGAAAACACTGGGCATTTTTTCCATCAGAACTGTCTCGAGTAATTTTACATAAAAAATTTACATTTTTTCTGCCACTATCTGATACAAACCAGACTGCATTCCACCAATGACCACTCCATCCCTAATCATGATCCCCCAGCACATCAAATTTTATTGTAGATTAGTATTACATGCACGAACTTTTTGCAGGACGGGGCGGAGCCCGGGCGCAACTATGGAGTCCAAGGAAGACCGAAGTGTTCTTGCAGCAAATCAAACACCACTTTACCCGCTTGACAGGGAAGACTGAGCGGAGGAGCAAGGTGTATGCAGCTCTTGCTCAGTTGATGCAAGAAGTAGTAAGTTGACCAAAAAAGTGATTGAAAATTTTGAAGAAAGAGTAACAGGTGTTTGCTGATGTGGTACAGTTAGTGCAAAATGTTGATTGTACACTTGGAGGAGAAAATCTTGAAAAAGATCTAAGGCTATTTGACATATATACTGTATTATATATATATTATATAATATATATATATATATATATTATATATATATATATATATATATATATATATATACATATAGATATATATATATATATATATATATATATATATATATATATATATATATATATATATTATAAGAGAAAATCTTGAAAAAGATCTAAGGCTATTTGACATATATACTGTACTATATTATATATATATATATATATTATATATATATACTATATATATAATTTTATAAAATATATATATATATATATATATATATATATATATATATATATATATTTATATATATACGATAATATTTGTAATGTGTGGATGTTGAAAAATCATTATAGAGACAGGTAGTGGAAGGAACTAAAAATGTCATTCCTGGGTTTAAGTTATGACAGGTAAATACATAGTGAAGTATTATTTTAGTTCATATAAGGGTAATGCTATGGCCTATGAGTATAAGGATTGGTGGAGTGAATGAGTTTTGCAAGAAATTTGCGACAGAGGTGTGTTGTCTGTATAGCTATTCAGTCACTTCAGTGTGCATGTGGAGTGTGTCAAGATAGACATCAAGGCAAGAGTGAATGAGTGTGGGATGGAAGTAAGAAGAGGTGAACGTCAGTGATGAATTACACATTTAATGAATGTATGGAGGATTTGGGTAAAGAAATTTCAAGAGGAATGCCTTGGGAAATATCATACTTGGGCTTTATGAGTTCTCTCTCTCTCTCTCTCTTTAATTCTTACCCATGGAGGATGGCACCCAAAAATATAGGTTCACTAATTTAGTGGTAAAGAGTATTTGTTAAAAATACTTGAATCAAATAGAATGACGCCAAATGGATCCCCTGACACGGCAATTGTCTAATACCCACATTTACTCTTATATATTAGAGCATTTTGTGTAATTTTAATTTCTACTCTAAATTTTTCTAATTTTAATTTAACATTATAATTTATTCCACCACCACCCAGATCCACTGATCTATATAACATGGATCGCGGAAGCCTGGCTCAGCCCTGGTTCCAAATGTCCGCCATCTTGCCAATACCAAAACAAAGCCTTGTTTCTGCGGCTCGCGTTGCTGTCTGGTTGTGCTTATCGCCTCGTCATGCCAAGCTGTACTGCTATGTCCTGTACAAACAGACCAAGACCTGGAAGTGGCAAATCTTTCCATCTGTGAGTACCCCCCACCACCCCCCCCAANAAGCTTATTTGGTTTAAATGCTTAGTATTTTTTTCCGGAACATTTTATGTGCAGTAGTTTTCACTGCGAAACATAAATGTATAATTAGTTAATATATGATAGCAGTTTGTTATGCTTGTTTTGCTGATTTATTTAGTTAACAAGTGCTTGGGGCCTTCGGACCCATGTATTGATGTTTGTAGTATTATATATTAGACAACATGTGATTGCAAAACCCCAAATCGTGTTGTTGCTGTCGTTGGTCACTGGTCAAAGTGCCTCGGGGTAGACCACGTTCCGTGTGTTTCCCAAAACCCTTTGTGTTCCGTGTGATTCCAACACACACTCACACACGCACACAAACGTCCATGAGTCTACTGAGTTTTGTGGATTAGACGTTACCGCCAGATTTTTTCCTGTATCTAATACTCCTAAAAGTGTTTTTAGCCCGAAACCCCCCTGCAAAATTATTCAATCCCCCATGGGACCAAGCCGCTTACCACCTACGATTTTTTTGCGATTTTTTGAGCCTACTCTCTTCAAAATTGAAATCACAGTTTCGGCTACCCAAAACAGACAGACACACAGACAGACAGACAGACAGACACAGGGGCTACTCCAAAGTATATTAGATAGGCGAACCTGATGGTGCGTGATTGCCTGGCTGGTTGGCACCGCCAACTCCTGTGAAATATTTACCGAAATCAAATTAGGTTAGGTAGGTTAGAGGGGGGCTTTGGTTTTTTTACCATTTGATATTAAGAAAAAAATATAATGAACATACTGAGGCAGTTCAAAGCGGAGCAAAATTTGATTGGCGGGGCAGGATGTGTGGGACGTGCATCCCCACACCTGTAAACAAACATTTATTTAAGACAAACGAATGCCAGATTTATGCAAAAACACATAAAAATTTATTTCTAAGGTAAGTTTCCAGAAAAACACCATATTCACTTTGGTGGAGGGAATTTTTTTTCTAGTGAATTTTCATGTTTTTTTAAATTTAAATATGCAAATTATATCTATCACAAAACCTTAGTTTTTCTCGATAAAAACAGTAAGGGACGTACAGTAAACCCTCGATAAACTGAACCTCGTTAAACCAAATTTCGGAGAAACTGAACGCCGTGTTGCCTTCGAACAAGCCTCTGATATATGATCACTACTCGACATATGCGGCGATTGGTGAGCTGACCGAACATGTTGTGCGTTCATTTTACACTCAGTCCTCATTGTGTGTAGACTACTCCTTTGGACTACCTTGTACAAAAATTATATTTTACTCTACAATGCTGTAATATAGTAACTTTTTTGAACACGTATGACCGAACGACGCTCATAAACCGTACTCTATTGGTTTATGAGGCGGACAACCGATCATCCTATTAAACCGAACAAAACGGATATTGCGATCGACCCTTCCCCCAATTGGTTTGGTTTATCGAGTTTTCTCCAATGGGCGGAACAGGACGGGGCCCTGCATGAATACCTGGTTTGAGCAATTAATTTGACTCTGTTTCTGAGCTTCACATTAGCACCTATTAGAGTCTGTTAACTAACCCTTGATTTGGTAAAGCCAACTATATGTAGGCACCTTGTCAAGCACTTTTCTGAGATCAACACACAGAAAACACTGGGCTTTTTTTCCATCAGAACTGTCTCGAGTAATTTTACATAATTTTTTTTAATTTTTTCTGCCACTATCTGATACAAACCAGACTGCATTCCACCAATGACCACTCCATCCCTAATCATGATCCCCCAGCACATCAAATTTTATTGTAGTTAGTATTACATGCACGAACTTTTTGCAGGACGGGGCGGAGCCCGGGCGCAACTATGGAGTCCAAGGAAGACCGAAGTGTTCATGCAGCAAATCAAACACCACTTTACCCGCTTGACAGGGAAGACTGAGCGGAGGAGCAAGGTGTATGCAGCTCTTGCTCAGTTGATGCAAGAAGTAGTAAGTTGACCAAAAAAGTGATTGAAAATTTTGAAGAAAGAGTAAAAGGTGTTTGCTGATGTGGTACAGTTAGTGCAAAATGTTGATTGTACATTTGGGAAGAGAAAATCTTGAAAAAGTTTCTAAGGCTATTTGACATATATACGGGTATATTTAAAATATATATATATATATAATATATATATATATATATATATATTAATTATATATATATATATATATATATATATATATATATAAATATATATTATTATCTATAACGTTCGCCTTATCCTCATCCTGTGTGACAACACACACACACACACACACACACACACACACACACACACACACCACACACACACACACACACACACACACTGCCTGGAGTACCACTAAACTACCCTTCCTCAATCAACACGAAGGAAGGCACCGGAATTTACCCCGGGATTCGCCGGGTGTTTCGACTCAAAGCTGAGTGAAGCAGCCCCAGGCAAATACGAGGGCACTTATAAACCTCGTTTTTTTGTTAGTCAGTCATCTGTATATAGTTTGAAGCGTTACTACTCTCTCGAGGAACATAGCAGTAACACCATTCTTGTGCCTTTAAGTAAGTACCCAGTAAACCATTAGCACCGGTGACTCTACTCAAGTCAAACTCACATTATTATTATTGCTTTACTACCTGGTGGTGAAATTTATCTTAGTATTCTTTGTGTTTTTCTCTAGGGTTAATTATCTTGTGTTATGTACATATTGGTCATTTAGATTATATAAGCATTTTTTTTAGTCATCTGTGTGTGCTTCAAAAGCAAGATCATCTTACCCCTTGTACAAGGTGATTTTTTAGATATTATTAAATTGTTTTTGTTATCTACTTCTTTCCATCACCTTTTTTTTAGGGTTTTCGGGCGTTTCAGTCTCGTACTCATTCCTCTAGACAACTCACTGTCTCGCTCGTAACAGTTGGGGCCTGTCCGGGATGTAATAACCTTTACGGTTGTTTTTTCTTAATCTCACTTCAGTGATATTCATATTTTTCTGTGTTTCACCCCAGGTATTTTCTTTGTTGTGAGAGTTCACTGTGTCTATGTTGGTGGGTTATTACTTACGTGTGCTACATGTTTGAGCGTGTGGATAGCTGTGCCTTTAAAAACTCACTACACAAAGGGCCCCTGGTGTAGAGGCATTTTCCAGTTCGTCACACTGCTTAAATTACCTTATTGCTCTGTTTGATATTTTTCCAAGTAGGACACTTCCTCCCCGCTAAGCTATATATAAGCCACTGACTCATCTTTCTCACGGAACCAGCGATGTTCCAAATCTAGTTAACTCACTCGATTATTAACTTGACCAGTTCAAAACTAAAACTTTTGAGTACTTATCCCAGATCTTGTGTCGTTTTGGGGGGTACTGCATTCTCTGGTACTTCTCCACTGGCCCGTTATATCCTTCGAAGGGGGATACATCTCCAGGGGTCATTCCCCTATCAAATCTCATGTCAGGGTAGTTCAGTTAATAGCTCGAGTGATTTTCCTGAAATACGCCCTTGGCATCTCTCTCTAACCCTATTGGGGGTTCTTAATTTTGTTTTAACATTAATCATGGGGTTGATGCGGAGAGTTTGTCGGTAATCCCTCTGCTGAAGAACTTAAAGCTGCAAGAGTTACTAAAGATCATCTCAAGTATATTGCCGCTAAACTTTAGCATCCAGTTCACTCATGATACTAAAAAGGAACATTAATGACACTCATATTAACTCATCTGGGTGAAGAACCAATAACTGACCCTCAGTCAGAAACCACCACTTCTAGAGGTTCTTCAGACACAGTACTTCTCCTAAAGTGGAAAAAGTGAAAATGCAGGCATTACAAATGAAGTTAGACTATGAAAGAGCAGAAAAAGAACAGATAGAGAACGTGAAAGAGAAGAAAAAGTTCTCGACCGCGAATACCAGTTACAAATAAAAGAGCGTGAAAGAGAAGAAAAAGAACGTGAAAGAAAAGAAAAAAGTTCTCGAACGCGAATACCAGTTACAAATACAAGAGCGTGAAGAGCAAAAAAAGAGCAGAAAGAGCAAAAAAAGGGGCATGAAAGAGCAGGAAAAGAACATGATAGAGAACATCATTTAAAAAGTCCTCGATCTGCAGAATAAAGGTCACGCCACTAAAAACTCCAAAAAAATTTACAATTAACAAAAATTTTGCCTCTTCTACCTCAGTTCTCTGTTTACGATCCTGAAGCTTTTTTTAGAGAGTTCGAATCCTCTGCCACGCATTTTCAGGTCCCCTAAAGAGGTTTGGACCTGGCTTGTCAAGCCAAAAACTTAATGGAAAGGCTTTATCTGTTCTAGACAGGTGCAGGATAATGCCGATTATGATGTAGTTAAAGATGCTATACTTACAGCTTACGCGGTCACCACAGAAAGATACGACAAAACTTCCGCAACATGAACAAAAATACTGGTCAAACTTACCTAGAATTGCCTCAGAGAAATTCAGAGCCCTTAAAAACGGGCTCAAGTCGCATCAGTCACCACTTATGACGATCTGGTAAATCTCGTAGCACTGGGGAAATTTTAAACGTAAAATACTCTACTCAATCATGTTGCACATTACAGGACAGGATGAGACAAACTACTCAAAGCTGCTTAAAATAGCAGATGTCTTTTCCTTAGTACATCGCCCGTATCCTCGGGAGAGAAAAAAGGCTCAGTCCATTGTAAGTTCAGGTGCAAGTTATGAAAAGGATGGTAAGTCTGTAGATAGTGGTTCCAAGCCAAGTGTGTTCTGGGTATTTCTGTAAGAAAACTGGCCACCTCATAAAGAACTGTCCTGACCTAGGGGTAAAGTAGCTAAAATGGGCACATTTTCAAAACAGTTGCTTTGGTTGAACACAATAATTCCACTCCCTTTTGTTACTGATCCTTTCAAAACCCCTTTAGGTCACAAGGTACTGTCCCCCTCGACTCTGACTCCCGAGGAGCGCCCTCTCCAGATTATGCGGGATACTGCTTCTGCCCAATCAATCTTCTTAAATCTGCACTTCCAGGAGTTTGAAAAAGAAGTATACAGGGGAGAAGGTGTACCTCAAGGATTTTTACCAGACTTTCCCGTAACCTCTGGCTAGGGTGTACCTTTATTGTCCGCTTTTTAAGGGAGTAGTAAACATTGCTGTCAGTGAGGACAGTCTTACCCATTCCTCATACTAACTTCCCTTTTTCTAACGATCTGGCTGGTGAGTTAGTCATTCCACCCCTTTTCACTAATAACTCACCATTACCATACAACCCCACAGCTCACATGGAAAAGGAGCAGCCAAATCTTTTTCCTAACTGTGCCGTTACCGTGCACAGTCCGAAGCAAAATGCTCAAATACCCCCCCAGCCCCTTTTCAAAATACCACTCCTCATACGCCTAAAGAAGTCTTGGCAAAGTATTTCTGAACAACTACTTGCTGAGCTCAAAGAGGGCGATGCTACTCTGTCTCGGTACCATGCCAGAACCATTCCTAAAGATCAGATCACTCATTCCCTTCTTTCTATTACCAGGACAAAGTTCTTATGAGGCTATTCAAAAATGCATAAACTTTCTGATGATGCCATTTGGGCTGAAGTTCACCAAATTGTATTGCCCAAACAACTTGAGAGAGCCAATCAGGAGATCGCTCATGGAGAACAAGCCGGTCACATAGGAATTAAGAAAACTTGGGACAAAATACTCAATGATTTTTACTGGCCAGGATTAAAAAAAGACATAACTTCAATGATAAATTCATGTCACAAATTGCCAGATTATGGGAAAACCTAATCAAAAAATTCCTCAGTACCCACTCCAACCTATCCAAGTGCCTGAGGAACCTTTTCAAAAGATCATCATGGGCATCGTTGGCCCATTGCCCCAAAAATAGGAGAGGGAACCAATACATCCTCACTATTATGTGTCCAACCACCCGATACCCTGAGGCTTTCCCACTTAAAAACATTACAGCCAAAACAATTGTGTCAAAAAATCACTCAACGTTTTACTACCTTTGGCATACCTAGGGAAATTCAAGTGACCGCCAGCCCAAATTTCACGAGCGGTCTCTTTGCAGCAGTTCTGGCAGAGCTTGGAATCACACAGACTCTATCTACGGCATACCATCCTCAATCACAAGGTGCTTTGGAGAGAAACACTCCCGACCGCCGTAAAAGCACTCAGCTAATTCACATTAATCTACTGAAATTATACAAGAGTAGACCAAACCTTGCACCTGATACAAATAAAATACCCGATTCAAATACAATGCCAGTTTGCACCATTTTTGTACCTGAAAATACCCCCACCCTTGTAACAGGTACAGATGTGAAAAAAACTCAAACCCTACTTGGTAATCTCAGAGATTACCTAACCCACCTATCTTCCTCTCACAGGAGAGACATAACCACCATTATGTTAAACCATAAAGATGTCCTTGGCGATCATCCTAAATTATGTAACATGACCTCCCACGATGTCGAGCTTCTCCCAGGAACCTCTCCTCTTCGTCAACCACCCTTTCCGACTACATCCTCGGAAATGTGACCAGATGAGGCAAGAGGTGGATTATCTACTCCAGCAGGGACTGGCTATTCCCAGCCAAATCTCCCTGGGCGTCACCCTGTCTTCTCGTCCCCAAGGAGGATGGACAACTGCGCCTCTGCACGGACTACCGCAGAGTAAACGCTGTGACTGTTCCGGACCCCTACCCCCTACCAAGAAAAGATGATCTATCGACAAGGTTGGACAGACTAATTATATAACAAAAATTGACTTACTGAAGGGATACTACCAAATACCCCTTACGGAAAAGGCCCCAACAAATATCAGCCTTATCACACCCTTTGGTCTTTTTCCCAAAACAGAGTCATGCCTTTTGGGATGAGGAATGCCCCTTTTTACCTTCCAAAGGGCAATGGACTACTTATTACAGGATCTGGCTGGAGTTTCTGTATACTTAGACGACATTCTGATATTTACAGAGCATTGGGAGGGAGCACCTTCTAAAACTCCAGGAAAATGTTGACCAGGCTGCAGGGAAACACAAACTGACCATCAAGCTGGCCCAAAACCACCTTCAGCCCAGCCACGGTGACATACCTGGGACACGAGGTGGGACAAGGCCAAGTACGACCCAAAATGGCCAACATCTCCGCCATTTGGAGTACCCTGCCCCTACTACTCGGAAGGCCCTACGGCGCTTCTGGGTATGCAGGTTACTACCGGAGATTCTGTCCCAACTTCGCGGCCGCACCGTCCCTCTCACCCGGCTCACTAGTGGGGCTGTGACCTACAACTGGACGGACGTCTGCCAAGCCGCCTTCAAAACCCAACTTAAGAACTTCCGTCCAAAGGGGCCCGTGCTTATCGCTCCCGATTCGCCAAACCCTTTGCTCTGCAAACAGATGCCAGCGACACCGCCCTTTGGAGCTGTTTCTCTTACAAGAGGTGGAGGGCATTTTTCACCCCTTGGCATACCACTCCAGCAAGTTCAACATCCACCAAAGCGGTACAGCACCATCGAGAAAGAACTCCTGGGAATCTCTCAGCGGTACAAAAATTTCAGTGTTATCTCCAGCCAAGTCAAGATCCTTTAAAAGTCTACACTGATCACAACCCTCTGTCCTTCCTAAATCGCGCCAAATTTTCCAATCAACGCCTTCTCCGATGGTCTCTCTTCCCCCAACCTTACAACCTGACCATCCTCCACATCAAGGGCACCGACAACATCATTGCAGGGCGCTCTCTCTCGCACCTAGAGGCTCACCTGACCAGTTCAACTCCTACGACTCCACTTCTTCCCAGTGGCGTCGTTTTTATGGGGGGAGGTATCATAAGCTTCGCCTTATCTCATCCTGTGTGACCACACACACAAAAACCCACACACACACACACACACACACACACACACACACACACACACACAAAACCCCACAACTGGCCTGGAGTACCACTAATACCCTTCCTCAATCAACACGAAGGAAGGCACCGGAAAATACTCCGGGATCTCGCCGGTGTGTTTCGACTCAAAGCTGAGTGAAGCAGCCCAGGCAAATACGAGGGCACTTATAAACCTCGTTTTCTTTTTTTAGTCAGTTCATCTGTATATAGCTGAAACGTTACTACTCTCTCGAGGAACATAGCAGTAACACATTTGTGCCTTTATGTAAGTACCCAGTCAACATTAGCACCGGTGACTCTACTCAAGTCAACCACATTATTATTATTGCTTTTCTACTGGTGGTGAAATTTATCTTAGTATTCTTTTTGTTTTTTCTCTAGGGTTAATTATCTTGTGTTATGTACATATTGGTCCATTTAGATTTTATAAGCATTTTCTTTAGTCATCTCTGCGTGTGGCTTTCAAAAGCAAGATCATCTTACTCCTTGCTACAAGGTGATTTATTAGATATTATTAAATTTTTATTGTTATCTACTTCTTTCCCTCACCTTTTTGTTATGGTTTCGGGCGTTTCAGTCTCGCTACTCATTCCTCTAGGGCAAAATCACTGTCTCGCTCCCTAACAATATATATATATATATATTATAAAAGAAAATCTTGAAAAAGATCTAAGGCTATTTGACATATATACTGTATATATAATATATATATATATATATATATATTATATAAATATATATATTAATATAAAATATATATATATATAAAATATATATATTATATTATATTTTATATATATTATTTTATTTTATATATGTATATATATGTATGTGTGGATGTTGAAAAATCATTTTAGAGACAGGTAGTGGAAGAAACTAAAATGTCATTCCCGGGTTTAAGTTATGACAGGTAAATACATAGTGAAGTATTATTTTAGTTCATATAAGGGTAATGCTATGGCCTATGAGTATAAGGATTGGTGGAGTGAATGAGTTTGCAAGAAATTTTCGACAGAGGTGTGTTGTCTGTAAAGCTTTTTCAGTCACTTCAGTGTGCATGTGGAGTGGGGTCAAGATAGACATCAAGGCAAGAGTGAATGAGTGTGGGATGGAAGTAAGAAGAGGTGAACGTCAGTGATGGGAATTACACATTTAATGAATGTATGGAGGATTTGGTAAAGAAATTTCAAGAGGAATGCCTTGGGAAATATCATTTCTTGGGCTTTATGAGTTCTCTCTCTCTCTCTCTCTTTAATTCTTAACCATGGAGGATGGCACCCAAAAATATAGTTCACTAATTTAGTGGTTAAAGAGTAATTTGTATAAAAATAACTTGAATCAAATAGAAGACGCCAAATGGATCCCCTGACACGGCGGCCACAAAATTTGGTAATACCCACATTTACTCTTATTATTAGAGCATTTTGTGTAATTTTAATTTCTACGCTAATTTTTCTAATTTAATTAACATTATAATTTAGTCCACCACCACCCAGATCCAACTGATCTATATAACATGGATCGGCGGAAGCCTGGGCTCAGCACTGGTTCCAAATCGTCCGCCCATCTTGCCAATACCAAAACAAACGCCTTGTTTCTGCGGCTTCGCGTTGCTGTCTGGTGTGCTTATCGCCTCGTCATGCCAAGGCTGTACTGTTATGTCCTGTACAAACAGCCAGGCCTGGGAAGTGGCAAATCTTTCCATCTGTGAGTAACACACACACACACACACCGCACCCACCACACACCACACCACCACCCACACCACCCACACACACACACACCCCCACCCCACCACACACACACCCACCCCAACCACCACCCACCCCCACACACATCACCACCCACCCACACCACAACACCCACGCCACACCCACACACCCACCACACACAAACACCCACACCCACACCCACACCCACCACCCCACCCACACCCAGCACCCACACACACACACACACACACACACACACCACACACACACCACACAAAACTCCCACTCCCCACACCAGCCATCCACTCTTAAATCCATCTACCACTCCAGTCATCCAACTACTAGTTAACAAACAAAAAATATAGGGTTGGATTATGGTTATACTTGTTTTTATATAGGTAGATATTTTCTTAAAAAAAAGATATAAGTATATTTTCTATACTTGTAACAATATAGGAGGGAACGGAAGCAGAGGTGACACTAAGAGAGAGTGACACTAAAGCCGGTATGACACGGGCACTTTTTCTGCTCATGAGCAGATTTTCACTGAGCTGCTAAACGAAACTATTACACGGTGATCTGTGGTTTTGATGAGCAAAATGTATACATTACCTGAGTGCGGTTATATACAAAATGATCATAGCGCTTACTAATAAGCGGTGTTGTTCCTAATGGAGATAGCTTATTTTGCGAAAAAAAGAAAAGAAAAAAAAAGTATACTTTTGTGGTTAAAGATTAGTTAGGTTCATACAACCTATAAGGTATTAGGTTAGGTTTCATTAAAACCTTTAAGGTAGGTTAGGTTTTCATAAAACCTATAAGGTGAGGTTAGGTTTCATTAAAAACCTTAAGGTATTAGCATAGGTTAGGTTTCATTAAAACATAAGGTTAGGTTAGGTTCATTAAAACACTATAAGGTTAGGTTAGGTTTCATTATATTATTTTTTTTTTTTTGGGGGGGCGGGTTGCGCAAATAAAACTATCTACATTGCAACAAGCACCTATTGTAGGCCAAGAGAAAAAATAGTGGGTGTCTCTGAAAACGACGCGAAACTCTCGGGTCCCATTATTACCAAAAATTGTGTCTCGTAGTCTAATGAAAACATAGTCGTTTCGGACACTCAGCTCAGAGTTGAACTTGACTACTAGAGTACGAAACGACAACAGGTATGTTACGAAAATACCAAAATCAGTGTACGAAACTAACTACTTTCAAATTCAATATCACCCCAAATTAAGAAAGGTTTTTGATTAGGCCAAAGGTTTTTGATGATCATTTTAAACTCCTGTAAATCCCCGAGAGTAGCTCTATGGACCACGTGGCCTGCGCCGTACCCCGTGGACGCCGGCGTACGGCGGTGAACGCCTGTTATAGTGGACGAGAACCTGCGCGTCGCTTTTAGGTCAGACACACACACACTCGGGGCTAACACCGCACTCTAGCCTCTCTCACTTTACCAACATACACAACACCTGTCACTGAAACACTGTACCTCCTCGCACCAACAACAATGTCACTACACACCTGTACGGCCTCGCAAACACAACCCTGTCATACACACCTGACGGCCTAGCAAGACACCTGTCACTAACACACTTGTACGGCTCGCAACACACCTGTCACTACACACATGTACGGCCTCGTCAACCAACCTGTCCACTAAACACCTGTACGGGCCTCGCCAACACACCATGTCACTACAAACTTGTACGGCCTCGCAACACAAACTGTCACTACACCACCGTACGGCTCGCAGACACATGTACCACTACACACCTGTTACGCTCGCAAACCACACCTGTTGTCTGTGTATCACTCGTGAAATAAAGACTCGGAAGGTTCGGACGATACACTAGGTTTGGAAGTTTAGTAAGTAGTAGTAGGTGTTAATAGTAGTTGTAGGTGTTAATATTAGTAGTAGGTGTGGGTAATATAGTAGTGAGTAGTAGTAGGTTGTAATAGTAGTAGTAG
This sequence comes from Chionoecetes opilio, assembly GCA_016584305.1. Lineage (NCBI taxonomy): Eukaryota > Metazoa > Arthropoda > Malacostraca > Decapoda > Majidae > Chionoecetes > Chionoecetes opilio. The sequence goes on from JACEEZ010020154.1 coordinate 245,651, forward strand.
GTGGTATATAGGCTATCACATGCCAGCAGTCAAACACCCAGGCCACTGCCGTGCCGGCCCATGTAATTTGTTTTGGTATGGCAAGATGGCGGCTGGTGGGGTGGATGACTTCAGTATCTCGGCCACAGCTAGCCCTAATCCGCGATCCATGTTATATAGAATCAGTGCCTAGATCAAATCATATTACTCCAAACTGCTCCTCGTATATTTTTACATAACCATAAAGGCTGTAAAATAATTTTCCAAGTAAGTTTGATGATGAACCTGACGCACAGACTATTTATTGAAATCATGCGAGAGATGTAGCAATTTATATTATATTTTTTCCCTTCAGTTTCCAGGGGTTCACGTCGGCTCAAGGTGAGGAAAAAAAAAGTGGACCGGAACTTGAAGCAACAATCATGAAATACAAACTAAAAGAAGGAACGTCCATGGACGCCTCCAGACCTGCGGCACACAGCACAAAGACCTCCTGGAGCCGCATCATTTGGGGATTAGGGATATTGCGAATCCCAGGACATATGCGATAGGCTTTCCACTCCTGCCTTGTAGCTGATGTACCCTCCTCGTCCTAAACACAAGTTGAGTGGGACCTCCTCGTTCATCAAACATCGAGACCACGTTGATGGACCTCCTCGTCCTCTCAACGTCGAGACACGTTGAGGGACCCTCCTCGGTCCCACCAACGTCGAGACACGTTGAGACCCTCCTCGTCCATCAACGTCGAGACACGTTGAGGGACCCTCCTCGTCCCTTAAACGTCGAGGACCACGTTGAGGACCCTCCTCGTCCCTCAAACTCGAGACACGTTGAGGACCTTCCTCGTCCCTTAACGTCGAGACACGTTGAGGAAACCCCTCCTCGGTCCCTCAACGTTCGAGACACGTGAGGACCCTCCTCGTCCCTCAACGTCGTAAGACAGAGGTCACATACTCTGATCCTGAGGCCAGACAGGAAACCCGTAAGACCTGCACCCCCGAGTGGTCAAACAGGTCGGAAGCACAACACAAGGACAAGTGGCATTTAGGGCCTAGGAGACGGACCGTCCGACCGGAGAACTGCGAGAGGCACTGTCAAAAAACAAGTTGGCATCATTGTGGAATCGGTTTGGACAAGCACATGACAAAACATAGAAGAACCATACGAAGGAGACATGAAAAAACATATGGGAGAAAAAAATATAAATATAAGGATGCCCAAATGAAGAGAGAAGAAGAAAATACATATATATCAATTAAATTGCTAAGAGCAAAAAGCAGGGCAAACAAGGAGTAGAACTGGATAGCGATTAGGGTTTGGACTTGACTTACATGACACTACGTACTACTGACAATGCGCCTCCTACTGTGTTTCTTTTACTAGTAATATACGACTAATAGGCTACTGTTACTTCTACTCTACTAATGCTACATAACTTACTACTGCGACTTCTTACCGCAGGCTGATTACTTTACTACTAATGCTGTGCTTATACTTCTGCTTCTATTACTACTACTACTTTCTACAACATACCACCGCTACTTCTATGTTATTATACTACTAGCTACTGCTGCTTGCTGACTACTACGTATACATATATATTTTCTTTTTAAAGCAGTTAAAGTCCTCACTTCTTCCCTATTTACCCTAGTTTGCTGGTATACAATAAGTTTATGTAAGGTATGTTTAAAATTTATAGAAATTATACTTATGCGGGTCCTTCGTGATAACATATTCAGTGTTCTTTCAGCTGTACTACTTGTTAGCCTTTAAATAACCTTTATGTTACGGTGGTAACGGGTGTCACAAGCTATTTAGATATCCCCAACGCTTGCCCAGCAATTATGTTACCCGTCTAGTATGGGATTTTACGGATAAACGGGTTCACCCATGTTGATACTGGTTGACAACCGTAAGGGGTGATTGCCGGAATGACGGCCCTCGTGACGGGATGGTATAACTTGCTTTGTGGACCAGAGGTACACGTCAAATAAAGTCGTTATTGTATGGGCTAAACCGTGGTCGACCGGTTCTTACGTAATTTATAAGTATCTTTAGTGCCAAAGGATCGAGGTAAGACAATATACTACAAACGATATATATATAATATATGTACACTTGTGAAGGTGTATACTTAATAATGTCACGCATGTTCGTAAGGTAAAGGCCAATGAAACTAATGTCTAATAGACAGAGCCGCGGAACAATTAATGACGTGACAAGGTTACTCCACTCCACCAGGTGTGCGGGTAACACACAGAACACACAGGGAGGTGTCGGGAAGTAGGAGCGCAAGGTAACACGTGGTTCTCCTTGTGTGATTACTCGGGTTCTGTCTGTCTTCCTCCACTGCGTCTGCCGCATATGAGGGAAAAACTGCCCGGAAGCTGTTGTTCCGGTGAGCCAGTGAGCAGAGGTGTTTACGTTGTGGGTTCCCAAGATCAGGTTATCCACGTCATCATGATGGGATGGCGTTGGCTGCTTGCGGTCAGCATAATGTCATCAAAAGGTGGCGGTAGTAACTCAGCAAGACAGGGCTCCGGTACAAGACACTCAGACACTCGGACATCCTGTCTTATATCGATTTAGATTAACACATACATATAATATATAACCAGTACGATAATAACATCAACAAGTACATAATATAATACAATGTAGACATATTGTATTTGTTTAATTTTGTGCATTTAGTAATTAAGTAATCTATAATAAGTAATTCATGGCAAGGTATTGCCTACCGCAAATTAAAGTAAACTATTTTGTTGATGTTGTTTCTATATAACCAGCCTAACAGATAGGAGGATGGCCATCATATTGTCAATCATTGTTTTTAAAAACGCAGAAACCCATGTGTACAAGGGTCAGCTTTTTTGTCAACTGAAGGCAAGGGCTGCACAAGGCCAATGATAGTACAACTTAGCCTGTCGATTCCCTTGAGTTCTAGTTCCTCCTCAAAGACAACTCATCCAAGTTTCCTTGTTTACCACGGGCACTGCCTTTCCACTCTTCAAAAATTACTTGAATATGCTTACTTTACTGATGTATGAATCTTTTCCTAGAAATGGAATGATTCACTCAATTTGAGGAAGAATAAAACAATGAAGTTCATGTTGTGTAACTAAAAATAAATTTACATAATGAAATTAATGCTACAATTTACAAAAGAAAATTCAAAAGAGTACTTGAATTATATTACATTTCTTACATGTATCTACTAAATCGCTTTGCAAAGGACTTGAAGCCACCCGTAGAAATACAATAAGATAGAAAACTATTTGTAAAAAATTCCAAATACATAAGAAAAGTATCAAGAAAGTAACTAGAAAATTCGCGTATCTCTATGTATATATTAAAAACAAGTAAGTAAAAACAAAAACTATAATTATTACGGTTCAGTAAGCTAAACAAACGTAAGCACTAGTACATGCACTATAGATACTAGCTTAAAGGTTTAAGGTGCTATCTTTCTCTCTTCCCTTCCTGCTCGCGATGCCTCGGACGAAGACGGTTTGTTGCTCATAGTAGCGGGTTAACAGGAGCAATCTCAAGCACCTCAGGATAAAAGCAACAGCTCTTCATCAATCTAAAGTGTAATGTTGTTGAAGCACACAACAGATTACAATGATCGGATGTACCCTTGGCCACACAGCATCAATATATGTTTAAGTTTTCTGATCTGCCTTAAGAAAAGCAAAAGCATGTTTCTTTTATGACTATTGTTGTAATGTTTAGTATTGAATTGAGCTGGTGACGGTGCTAGAGGATTGTGGTTCTGTAAGGCACTATCATAGAAGTGTGTCCAGAGGAATGAGCGTCACCTATATTATAGGAACCGGGTGATGGAAATACAGATGTGGGAATTTTTATTAATTTATGGTATTAAGATCGTGGCAATTTTCTCTTAGATATACAGGAAATTACCCTAGATTAGGAAAGTTTACCCCCCCTTAACAAACCTCTTAAATTTACGTGTTACGACGCATAATTTGTTTCCCACCCGAAAACCCCGCACTCCCACAGGTCCCCAAACTTGTTTGGGGGAAGTGGCCGAGAGGTATGGGCACACACTAGAAATTTTACCGTCATTTCGCCCAAGTGGGTTCATTCATTTCTGACAGAGGAAGATATAGTTACAGACTCCGTGACCATGATCGTCCTGTGGGCGAATTGACTCTTATATGTGGGCGAATTGCCTTACATGTGCGACCGAATGTCTTGTGGGCGAAATGGGGACGAAAATTGCCACTAACAAAATAACCCTAACCTATAGCGTATTTTCGCGACCGCTCCGCGCACGGGCTGGATGGGCTAGTCCGGGCGGTCACTGTTGCGAGGCAGTCTAGAACGGTTAGCCCAGGTCCAGTCCGGTCCGACACACATACCAGGACACATTGGAACCAGTGTGGGGAGAACTGGACGCATGCGCACTACAGTCAGGGGGAAGGCGACCAGGAGCTTCTCGTATGCTAGATAAGACATGAAACCCATGATGCCCGACCATAAGACTAAAGTATCACAGGGTGGTAGTTGAAAGTCTTCAGCACAGGGTTTAAAACGGCGGACGGCAAAAAGGATATTAGGACAAGATGGACGCTGCCGCCTCACAGTTCAGTTCAGTACCACCACTCGATCACCCCAGCCAATAGGAACGACGCGAATGGGGACGGGGCCAGTCTGATTGTATTTTCGCGGATCATCAGTCTACCCTGACCCGGTCCGGACTGGACTAAACAGGGCGGTGAAGTCACGGGAAAATTGCGCTACTAACCAAAAAATTAACCTACCCAGCAGGGCTGGCTTCTTGACCCACCGATAGGCTAACCTAACCAAACAAAATTTAACCAATCCTAACCTAACATATCAACCTCAACCTGAACATAACCAAATCAACCAAACTACCCAAAAATCTAACCTACCCTACATAAAGAAATCTAACCTAACTCATAGCGGGGGGTTGGGGGTCTCGTCACACTAAACAAATAAACCTAACCTCCATAGCTCCATAGGACTCTCATAGGTGGGCGAAATGACCGGATACCACCTAACCATTACTGTCGGCGAGTTTTTCCCGATTTGTGTAGGGGACAAAAATATGGTAGAGACGACATTACCATGCAAGTACCATGAGGCAAGGGATGGCGTGAATTGTCACCGTTGGTTATGCAATTTGTTTATGGTGGAAGTAATAATGATAAATCAACAGCAATAGGTTGGTTTAGGTTGGTTATAGACTCAAGAGTATCATTGGCTCGTCAAGGAACACTCTTAAACCATGATGAGGCATACTTATTATGAGGAAGACAACAAAAGGAAACCTCAATTAATAAGGTATTTTAATACTATCATAACCATGAATATGTACAGCCTACAAAGAGGAAGACTACGACGATGAAAAAAAAAATTCGTGAGTTGTTTGGGCGAAATGAATTCCAGGTGCTATATTTCCTGTGCTCGCTGACAACATAGAGAAGACCTGAGGTGATGGTTTGAGGTGCGAAGGCTCTAGACCAGGAAAACGCCACCAGCAGAGTTTCAGTTAAAGAAGTAAGCAAGTGGTAGGGACACATTACGTACCTAACAGTTGCTTACCTTGTGACGAGGCTCTGTTATGACTCTGTTTTCTTGGTTTGGAAGCCTCTGCAAATCAGCCATTATCTCAGGTCTTCTCTATAGTGTTGCAGCGAGAACAGAGCACAGTAATGTAGCACCTGGAATATCAAATTTCGGCAAAATAACTCGAATTCTTTCCAATCTCCCGTTAGTTTGCCCTCGTAGGCCACCCGCGGCGACCCAGTCTTATCCCCACAATGCCACCGATGTAAACAAACCGTGGACGTAGTTATGGGTAGGGTCCATGAGGCTCCGATCTTTTGCCTCGCTCGAGACGCGTCGTTCATAGGCACCACAAGAAGGAAGTGGACGTCACGGTGACGTCACGGTGACGTCACGTTGGCAAGACGGACGTAGCAAATACGGGAAGTCGGGAACCAGCATTAGATAGATGGGTTAGCAGTGATATCAGCATGTTTGAGATGACGCTAAGATAGGTAAGATTATTAGATCAGTGTGATATTAAAAAGGTTACGGGAGACTTAAGAAAACATAAGGAAGCTACGAGAGGCCGTTGAAGAGCTACACGTGGTAGTTCCTGTACTTAAACACTATCATACATCCACCCTTTTATCCCCATCCGTGCAATTGTCTAGCCTCCTTTTAAAACTCATTTCACTTTTTCAGGAAAACAAAAATATATATTAAGATAGATAGATAGATATTATTGGTTTAAGTGCGCCGCAACTGGTGGTTATTGACGCCTGCTTACATTAAAATAAGAGGACCGGTTAAAAGTAATAATAAAAAAACAAATTTTAATATATAATAAAATATATAAAAAAAACAATAGTGTATTAAACCCAGCAATAATAAAAGAATTATTAAAAAAAATCATTAACTTTGTGAGAAGACCAGCCCTCTCAATAAGGTATGGACTCATGTCCCGGGGGAGAAAGAAGAAACAACTACCTCTCTCCCAAGCCAGGGAGCGGACTGGTAGGCACCGTCCCCCCCCCCCCCCCCCCCCCCGAACAGGGGACAAGAATTCGCCTCCAAGCAGTTTCCCCAAGATAGGAACACTCGGGAACAAGCAAGTGCCGCCACAGTTAAGGGACCAAGCAATCATCACAGTAAAGAAGGGTGGCCCCCCTCATGAGGAACCATGTGTATACAAAAAATAGCGCGTTCGCGACCGTCTAGCCCGGTCTGGATGGACTAGTCCGGGGCGGAGACTGTTTTCGGCGAGGCGGGCTGGACCAGTCTAGATCAGTCCAGAACGGTTGCAGCCCAAGAGAGCAGGCACCACCATTGGACCCAGTGTGGAGGAGACACTGGCGCATGCGCACTACAGTCAGCGGGGGGGGGGAAGACGACCAGAGCTTCTCGTGCCACGATAAGGACATGAAACCCACCATGATGGCGACCATAAGACTAAAGAATTTCACGAAAAGATTATAATATTCTGTAATGTTTGTTGAAAAAAAACATCTTGGGAAACTAATTGTACCGTCAAAACAAACACTATATCGCCATTGCATAATGTCACACAGGAGCCACTACTATTTTGAATTTAGCATCACTACAGACTTGTATGTGTCACTGAAGAACATGTAGCGATAGTGTTATGTAGATAATGTAAGCTCACGTACTGTGACGTGATGTGATATCTGTAAGTGATGCTAAAACGCGTAATATATGCCCCCTGCGACATTAGTGCAGAGTGGCGACTATAGATAGTGTTATTAACGGTAAACTGAAATGAAATTTCATCATTATATTTTGTCACAGTCATCTACGCTACTTGACTTCCCAATTGAGGTTAAATAACGCGCGCTTTTTAATAAATAAATTGCAATTTCTGCCCGGAGGGACCGCCCCACTCGATCCCCCAGCCAATAGGAAACGACGAATGAGACGGGCCAGTCTCGATATGCTATTTTAGAGCGCGCATCAGTCCAGCCAGTATGCAAGATATGGGGATTTGGATCCCTAGATTTGGGGATTTCGGGTGCAATTGAGGGGGACAGGGGACATTCACTCTCGATTTTGGGACTTTTGAGGTCTTCTGAAAAACATATGTATTGTATCGCTTCAAAATAATATTAGTAATAATGAAGGTTAAAAGAAAACGAGGTTTTTAAAACCTGATGGCAAGGAAAGAAGTAATGGACACGGACCCCTAAACGCGAATGAGCCAGAGTTTAAAAAAAAGTAGACCGTAATTATTTTAAAATTTTTTTATTTAAAAGGTTGCCGACTTCAGGTTTTTTCGACGTTCAACAGGTTCAAAAAATCATGATTACCATGAGTTTTGGACTCGAAATTTGGAAATGTGTTATTATATTCTTTCTTTTCGGCTTAGACAGTATGTCCAGAATATTAGTTGGATCTATTTATTCCCATGAGGCTAAAAGCATTAATATTCCATTTATTTATGATATAGTTCATTGCCCTAAGCAATTTAAAGGAAATACATCCATCCACCATCAGACTAAAGTAGAAAATTTATTAAATGGAATGTTGTATTTGAATGCGACGGGAGAGCCGGCTCTCGCTTCTTCCGGCGTGCCCAGCTGGGCCAATCCGTAAGAAGCCGTCTTCTTAAAAAGCTTGCCTCGCGGTCGTTAACAGAACAAACACAAGCTGCAAGAAGCCGGCTTCTACGGACTTCCTCCCAAATTCGCCTATGTCTATTATATGTCGGCTGTTGTATTTCGTGCAGTGTTTTCACTTGTCTGTATACAAATGTTGCCGTGTGGGACGCCACATAACGTTTTTTTTAGGGACAAAGCTGACTTCGTGGGGCTTCAGTCTAGGGGTGGGGCAAGAATCGTTATCTTGGCGAAATTCACCGATTCCGATTCTGAGTTGGCGGAACTCGGTGGAAATCGATTCCGGAACGATTCCTTCTGCGCAGCATGGCAAAGACCGAACAGTCTTGCACGGGACTTACTACTACTAATAATAATAATAAAAATTATTATAATTAAATAAGATGTAATAATAATAATATATAATAATAATAATAATTATAATAATCATAATAATAAATAATAATAATAGCAATAAATATGAGTACTACACTACTCTACTATACTAATAATAATAATAATAATAATAATAATAATAATCATAATATAATTAGCCTCCATAAAATGTAGGTACAAGGGCAGAAGCAGTATGAATCGTAAAAAGCTACGCGCAATGAATCGAAACAGCTCCCTGCCAGCTCCAGCGCGCCAGCGTTGCGAGAGGAATCGATACCGGAATCGAGGCCTGAATCGTTTCGTGCGAAACGATTCCGGCATCGAGTTTGTGCTTAACGATTCCGGTATGATTTGGTGCCATAAACGATTCCGGTATCGATTCCACAGGCATCGACTTCCTCTCGCGCGCTGGCGCCTGGAGGGGCTTGGGGGGCCAGGGGAGCTGTTTCGATTCCATTGCCCGTAGCTTTTACGATTCATCCTGCCTTCTACGCTGTTACCTTACATTTTATGGAGCTATTTTATTATTATTATTAGCATTATATTATATTATTATATTATTACTCTTATTATAATATTATTATTATTATCATTATCATTACTCTTATATATTATTATTATATTATTATTATTATTATAGTAGTTAGTTAGTAGTAGTAGTAGAAGGGGGGCCCTCAGTCAAATGCAGTCCTCCTCAGGAGCACGATGGGGACATGGGGACATTCCACTGTCGATTTCGGGGACTTATGAGGCTTCTTAAAAAAAATGTCTTGATGCTAAAATAAAACGATTGTGATATGAAGGTTAAAGAAACAGAGGTTTAAAGGAAATACCACCTGTAGGCCGCGCGGCTCTTTGTAGATTCCTATTTTCTTATGTTTTAAATCGACCGCAAGGAAGAAGTAAAGACACGACTGAACGCGAATGAACTAAAGCTGAAACAAATAAATAGACCGTAAAGTTGCCGACTCGGGTTTTTTTTACGTTCAAAGGTTCAAGAAATCAATGATTACCATGAGTTTTTGCGAACGAGTGTAGAACCTGCAGTATGATATGATGTTATTCGTGCACTATAGTTATTACTAACACCAAATCTCGTTCAAAATCGCAACAAACGATAGTAGTTGACTGATAGATCGGCATCAGCTGATTTGCTGATAACCACTCCCCTCACTCGGTCCTCGACTCTCGACCTGTGTCCTCACTCCTCAGGCTCGAGTGCACTCAGAATTGCCACTGGAATGCACTACGCCACGTGACGTGACACCACTGTTATACTTTCCAGCCCTCCAGCCATAGCTTCAGTTTCCTACCTAGCTGTCTTGATACTGGATCGAGCTTTAGACACACACGCCTTCCATCACAGGTACGCAGGAAGCTGAACTTAAAGTTAGATTATCTAGGCTGTGATGCCTATGAATGCGGAAGACCATAGCATTTAAAAAATAATTTCGTTGTAGTACACATGCTCAACCACAGCAATTTACTCTATGTAGTAGTGGGCTTCTGATAATTATTTGATATCTACAAATACCATGAACATGATGATCGATGAGTGATGATAATATTTAGTATGATGTAGTTAGTTTTTTACGTAGTAGCAGATTATATTATTACTTTAGTTTATTCTATTTATTTCGTTGGCTTAGTACAGTATGCCCAGAATGTTAGTTGGATGATTTAAGTTCCCCAAAAAGCAAGGAGCATTAATATTTCATCTATGTATGTATCATATTTCTAAGCAATTTTAAGGACTAGGTATTATACCCATCAGACTAACAGAAGAACATATTATGTAAATGTAATTTTTTAAATGCTCATTGAGGCTTATTACTGCATTTCTTTTGTTTTGCAGTTCCCGTCAATGCGTGGTCATGGCGACGAAAAGGGTTAGAAAAGCTCCAGTTTGGACTTACATGGAGAAGATAATGCCTGACACTACTGTATGCCTAGTATGTAAAGGACACACTGAATGTATACGTGGGAATACTTCAAAGATGATTAAAGCATTTTGCGACACCAAGCATCCATAGAATAACTCAGATGAGGGAAGACTCTGTGCTGTTGAAGATTACGACTGACAGTGCCCCGGGACGTCAGCTGCTACAGTGCAACCTACTCCTGCTTCAAACAATTGACAGAACTCAGGTCCTACAGAAATGAATCTGACTAAAAAGAAGGAACTGATCACCTTTTAATAAAAATGATGTTCAAGATCTTCAGCCACTATCAAACTGAAGGATAAAGGATTTAAGAGTTTGTTCATGGCCTAAATCCTCGGTAGGGCTTCCTAGTCGCAGAGTGTTTGACGAGAAACTCACCTACATCTCCATCTCATAGAACAAGAGTTCATAAAATCAGGTTTAAAGAGCTGGAAAGTGCAGGAAACATTGCAGTGACTACAGACATACATGGCCATCCAGGCAAACAAAAGGCTTCCTCACTGTCACGGGCACACTTCATTTCTTTGATGAGAATATGAGGTCTGTTGTATTAGACACAGTCAGAATGACAAAACAACCATACAGCAGAAGAATCATTTGCAGAGAGGAACGACAATATATGCAACAAGTGGGGAAAAATTCTAGATAAGATATGTTGTTATAACTGACAATGCTGCCAATATGATCTACAGCAATAAAGACACACATGAAATTGAAGCCATATCCATTGTTTGCTCATACACTAAATTTAGTAGTGCAAGACTTCAAGGACGAGCAACAATGAGAGAGGCAAATATTTCTTTTGAAAACTAAAGTAAAACAAATTGTTACTTTTTTCCACCATATGTCAAAGCCTTGATTAAGCGAGCCAGCTCAACAAACAGCACGGTGTTCAGGTTAAAAAAGCTAATTCAAGATGTAGAGACCAGGTGGAAACTGACCTCTCATATGTTGGAACGCTTCGTACAGCCCCCAAAGTGAATCTCGTCACATAATACACTGTGCTGATAGGGAAAAAATTGATCTTGTCGCCTTCAGCAGTGATGAGCTTACACCTCACAAAAAAGGCAATAGCTGTATACAGTATTTTGATGAGGCGGCACACAAAAGAATTGTCAGCAGAAAAATTACATTCTCTCGAAAGTTATCCCCATTGTAAGAGGATTTGCAAGATTCACTGCAGTGTAATTGCAGACGACACGGAGTCCAGATGTAAGTAGTTTCCCGTATTTATGTAGGAAACTAAAAAAACAAATGTGAACAACGTAGGTTTCCTACAGAGAGAGGTGGTTTTTGTTCATTGGGGCAGCAACCATCCTAGACCCTAGATTTAAAAGCTTACTTTTGCAGACCGTTTTCTACATTCAAGGCCATAGTAAGAAGCGTATATTAAGCGAATTACGCTCGAAATATACCGATGATGCCCAAGAAAATTTATCTGCGCCCTTCTGTGGTTTAGAATCAGAATCAACAGCAAAAGCAGGAAAAAAATCGTTGTGGAAAAGCTTTGAGCCCAAAGCAGAGGAAGACCTCACAGGTAACCTCACGGTCCAATCGACCAGAGGCCATGCATAGAGTTGCGGCGATATTTTGAAGAGCCAAGAGTTCCCAGATGTGAAGATTCCACTTTCATGGTGGACGGAAAAATAATCACACATTGTCCCAAACCTTCGAAACTGGTAAAAAAAAACTTTGTGTACCACGCATCATCAGTCCCATCTGAGAGACTTGTCTCCAAAGCAGGAGAAATAATATTCGCAGAGGCGTCCAGTCACTCGGAAAGACAAAAATGTCAAATGATTCTTTTATAAATAAGAACATAGAGTAAGGTAATGAAAATGCTACTCATTATTTAAGGAGGGACTGTACACCTGTTAAATAAGGGAGGACGCCACTCTTATGTCATTAAGAGAGGACTACTATTCCTATTTTTTCCGGGAGAATTGATAAAATTACAGAAAGCATTATTTGTTTTATATTGTAGGTCCTTATCTAAGAAATGAATTTATTGTACCATATGCTTAGTCCTTGTTTAAGGATGTTATAGTTTTCTACTATAATTTCGTTTACTATGAATAAGTATTTTTCCCGTTTGGCCAATCCTTTAATATCATTATTGAATTTTCATTCCTAATGTGATATGTAACTGTGATTCTGGCTGTGAATTACTTTAAGAATATATGTATTGTTATGAATTTTGTATTGTATTATTATTTGATGTGTCGTAGTAAGGGAGTTAATGCCATATTTTTTAATAAATGAATTTGCATACAATGTCATGTCCTATTGTAATCGTCAAAGACTATTATATTATACACTTATACACATTAGTCTTTGTAATCGTTTAACAATAGTTTCATTATGAAGGATAATCACAAAATCTTTGTTTACTCATTATGAACATAATAAATGTCAAATAAGTAATCACACTTTGCTTTATGCTTCCTTTATTAAGTTTATAGTATAAAAGAACATGTTCATGGCCATAGAATATATATATATATACAACTTTTAACAAATAAAGCCAATGCAGGAGTAAGAATAACGATTACTACTACAACAACTACTATCCTATACTGCTACTACTACTACTACTACTACTACTACTAATAATAATAATAATAATAAAAAAGATTAATAATAATAATAATAAGGATAATGATAATAATTATAATAGGAGTAATACAATAGTATATGATAATAATAACAGAGTAATAATAAGCTAATAATAATAATAATAAAATAAATAATTAATATGATAAAATAATAATAATAATAATAAATAATATAATATGCCCATAAAATCGTAGGTACAAAGCGTAGAAGCGCAGTATGAATCGTAAAGCTACGCGCAATGGAATCGAAAACCAGCTCCCTGCCAGCCTCCAGGCGCCACGCGCGCGAGAGGAAATCGATTGCTCGGAAAATCGATACCGGAATCGTTAAGCACCCAAAATCGATCGCGAATCGTTAAGCACAAAATCGATGCCGGAATCGTTTCGCACCGAAACGATTCCGGCATCGATTTCGGTTATCGATCCCTCTCTCGCCACGGCGCCTGGAGGCTGGCAGTGAGCTGTTTCGATTCCACTTGCGCCGCTGCGGCGTAGCTTTACGATCTTAATGCCTTCTGCGCTTGTTACCTACATTTTATGGAGCATATTATATTATTATTATATTATTATTAGTAGTAGTAGTAGTAGTATTACTAATATTATTTGACTATTCTTATTATTATTATTATGATATACTTATTATATTATTATTATTATATGTATTATATACTCTTATTATAATATTAATAATTGTTATTATTATTATTAGTAGTAGTAGTCGTGCAAGACTGTTCGGTCTTGCCATGCGGCGCGGAGAGAGGAATCGATACCGGAACGTTAAGCACTAAATCGATACCGAATCGTTTAAGCACAAATCCCGATGCCGAATCGGTTCGAAACGAAACGATTACGGCATCGAATTCGGTTTTATCGTTCCTCTCGCGCACTGGCGCATGGAGGCTGGCAGGGAGCTGTTTTTCGATTCCATGCGCGTCAGCTTTACGATTCATACTGCCTTCTGCCCTTGTTACCTACATTTTATGGAGTCATATATATATTATATTATATTATGTTAGGTATTATTTATTATTATTATTATTATTACTTCCTATTATAATTATATATTATTATTTATTATATTAGTAGTAGTAGTAGTAGTAGTGTAGTATACTAGTTACTAGTTAGGCCTAGTTAACTACCTAGTATTTCCTTTACGTATATATGTGAAAATATAAAATATTTTGTTTTTAAAATATTTATTATACTTGTTATGAGATGAAGGCTACCCTTACAATAGAAAAACCTATATAGTGAAACATTTTGTAATATAAATTTAGTCATAGTTGTGCGTGATCGCGGACATAATGTACGTCCTGAGGAGGACTGCACTCGAGGCGGGGGTTGATCGGCTGAGGACAAGGAGTGACTCCAGTGATGGGAAAATGACCGGTGGTGGTTGAGTGAGGTCCGCCGAGCCCCAGCAGCTTCACGGCAACGCTCGTGCCGTCACGACGTTATTCGGCCAATCAAATGCAAAAACTCTCTACGATGACACTGTTCAGGTTCTCAAAATTACTATGTGAAATTCTGTGGAATCGTTTCCGAGGAATCGATTCCGTTTGAGTGGAATCGATTCCACTGCCTCTGTGGTGGAATCGTCGGAATCGATTCCGGAATCGATTCGCGCCCACCCCTACTTCAGTCTCGTAGATTCCGTGTCAGAGACTAGAAGTACGCGTGTGAGCTCTCTCTGGTAAGAGAATTTTCTCGAGTTTAAGATAGATTTATTAATTAAAATGTGATTTTCACAAATAATTCTGTAACAAAATCTTTGTTGCCTGATATAATTCCGGGGGCCAGGCCTTCACAATTTCAGCAGAAATTTTTTTTCACCGGATTTGCATGAAACGCTGTTCATCGTGGCTTTTTCTGATGGTGATCACGAATCAGGTCTTCGTTTTCCGATATTATGTACTAGAAGCAACTGTTGAGCCTTTGTAAGCTTATTTACCCCCGTAAATATATATTGTACGTCCTTTCAAAACCAAACTATGCTTCTGTGAGAAAATTATTTGGAACATGTATTATTGTTCTTCGGAAAATGTACAATTGTTGTTGAGATCATTTTTACGTCTGTATGATAATACAACTCGCCCAATTTTTCGGCTGCTTATAAGGGGTCAAAATACTACCTTTTTTGCGTTTCCCCATTTTTTTACATGTAATATTTAAAACCCCAGTCCAAGTATGCCTTGAATACTTTTTTTTAAGCTCAACTGAGATAGACCTAAGCAACTATCCCTTCCTTTTTTGCTTTAACCGATCGTGAGATATAACAGTTTTTTATATTTTGCGGCAAAATTTGTGATGTTCACTTTTCAGCAGCTTATTGACGCACCATACATCTATCCTTTATCCGGCAAAAAATTTATTTTATGTCTTTATGGAGAGCATCTATGCAGGGAAATTTTGCTACTATTAAAATGTTAATTTATTTTTAGCAAGAGTTTGACTCGTGTATGACCCCGTCCCCTGGATTTCTGGAATAAACTTTTTCGGAAATGTGCCCTAAAAGCACACTTACTGCGCTCATTTCTCTATGGAATTTTAATCTGCTTACACCACAGGGAAGCCTGTTGAAATCGTGATTTGTTTCATCTATAACGTTTTCTAAAAACAAAAATCCGGTTCTTGAGATAATAGGGAAACATTATTTTTTCCCATTTTCCGCAGCCTCGTACTGATACATTCCACGGCTTAACGATTTTTATAGGGAACAAAGGCGCTTCAGTCTCTCAGATTCCGTGAGAGACTAGACGTACGTGTGCGACCTCTCTTTGGTAAGAGACTTTTCTTGAGTTTAGGATAGATTTTTTATTGAAAATGTGATTTTCCCAAAAATAAATTACTAGCAACAAAATTTTAACTATTTTTTTGTTACCCGACACGTGAACCACTGATTTCCCACTAACTTTCTGATGCTGATTTCAGATCTGATATCTCAAGTTGGTTATAATGGAGGAGAGTTTCACGTTCGTTTTCAGAGATTTAACTATTTTTTCTTGGCCACAATAGGGGGTTTTTCTAATGGTGCTAGTTTTATTTTCGGAAAAAAAAAAAAAAAAAAAAAAAAAAAATAAATATATATAATATATTTTATATATAAATATATATATATATATAATTTTTGGTTAAGGTTAGGTTAGGTTTTTTAAAAAAATGTAAAAAGGTTTGGGGTTTTTTTTT